>CM047750.1:24268401-24785901 GCA_026225825.1 Pistacia integerrima
AAGATGATCGCACTTGCATTTTCTCTTGGATTGACCACCGTTTGAGAGGGTAATTTCCCCGAACCTTGCACCTCCAGCTACGGATTACAGTTGCCATCTGCCCTATCTGATTCTCCAAACTCTGAACATTGGCCCTCGTCTCCTGTTGAAATTGTAAAGTATTAGTCGCAAGAGACTGAGCAATATCTTCTAAAGACATACCAGAATTAGAAGTTTGGCCAGGTTGTTGTCTAAGGGAATATGGCTGCTTGTACTGCTAGTAATTTGGGCGGTTTTGATGGTGGGGCTGATTCACATGTGGATTCCCATAGCCAAGATTAGGGTGATCCCTCCATCCAGGGTTATATGTGCTCGAATAAGGATCATACTTCCTTTGCGGTTGTCCAGGAAAACCACCTGCTACATTCACTTGCTCAACAGGCTCCTCTTGAAGAATAGGGCACATATCAGTTGGATGCCCTACTACTGAACAAATTCCACAAGCCTTCACTATTTGCATGTTACCTATAGCCATTTGATGAACAAGAGAAGTTAGACTTGAGATTTGTTGTTCTAGGGAAGAAATATTTACCTCATTATCACGCCTAGATGGAAGGTCAAGCCTATTGCCAAACTGTTGAGAATTGGCTGCCATATTTGCAATCAAGTTTCTCGCGGCCTCAAGAGTCTTATCCACCAAAGCTCCTCTACTTGTAGCATCAATCATGCTCCTATCAGTGTATGTAAGGCCCTCATAGAAGTACTGGATCAGTAACTACTCACTAATTTGATGATGAGGGCAGCTTGCACACAATTTCTTAAAGCGTTCCCAGTATTCATGTAGGGACTCTCCGTTATGCTGCCTTACACCACAAATTTCTTTCCGAATGTTTGCCGCCCTCAAAGCTGGGAAATATTTCTCCAAAAATAATCTTTTCATCTCGTTCCATGTGGTTATAGTTCCGGAGGGTAGATAATAAAGCCAATCCTTAGCCGAATCCTTCAAAGAAAACAGGAAAGCTCTTAATTTAATTTGCTCCTCGGTCGCCCCCATAGGTTTCATACTCATGCAAACCACATGAAGCTCCTTTAGATGCTTGTGAGGATCTTCACCTACAAGACCATGAAAAGTGGGCAAGAGATGTATTAGTCCAGATTTTAATTCAAAAGTAGTGGCAGCATCTAAAACAGGAAACGTTATGCATAACGGTGCTTGATTCAAATCAGGGGCAGCAAGCTCTTTCAAAGTCCGATTTCTAGCCATGACGTCCTCCTTTTCTAAATCAGAGTTGCTAGCAAATTGGGAATCAAAAGCCAAATTGCTTTCCTCAGAATTTCTCCAAGCTTCCGTCCTTAACCTACGCAAAGTGCTCTCAATTTCTGGATCGAATGTTAAATCACCAAGATAAGAGGACCTGGTCATACAACCAAAAACCTCATAAAAGAATTAGAATAAATGACAAAAAATGAAAACTAGCTAGAAAATTAAAATAAATAAATAAATAAAATGGCCAGAAACATGAAAATGGCCAAAAACCCTATCAAAACATTCGAATTTGGCCTCAAAAGGGTGGGACTAGAATTTTTTCTAGTTTTGCTCAGAATTTCGTTTTCTTCGAAACGAGTACTCCCAACACTCCTAACTCAACCAAAATTTTCCTTGTGAATAGTACTACTGTTCATCCGAAACAGTACTATTGTTCACAGTTTTTTTCTGCAAAATAAAAAAAATAACAAAAACGCAATAAAAAATACAAAAACAAAAAAAAATCAACTAGAATCACTCCCTAGCAACGGCGCCAAAATCTAGTGTGCTGTCGTAGGCAACTGATAAGAGTGTAATTTACATATTTTTTATTCCTATCATATTATGTTTTTGTTATGTTTTATGCCTAATTGAGTTGATTAGAGTTTATTTTGTAAGTTTGGCATATTTGGATAGACTTTAGGAAATAATTGAGAAAAGATTAGGAAATTCCAGATTTTCCAGATTTTTCGTTATTCTGACCAGTGCTACGTTTTTCAGGTTTTTCAGGGAGCTAGATTCCTCAATTGCAAAAGTGGTCTTCAGAGAAATTAAAGTAGACGAATCAAGCTTTTCAGGAAGGTATTATGGGCAAGAATCCGAGTTCGTTTGGGTTCTCAGTAGTTGTTGCAAAACCGGACCTGGAATCCTAGTCGCGGTAGGATTTCCTGGTTGAGCATTGAATCTTCGAACGGGCCTAACTGGAGCGTCAGATATCGAAAGCGGGTGATTCAAAAGCCCAGATTCATCTACACATCCGGGACTACAATTTTTATGAAGTGACAGAGCCCAGAAAAGAACTTTTACATTGCGATAATCCTGGTGCAAGCTGGAGACGAATTCTGGAATCCATATCTGATAAGATTTTGTCAAATCTGGAAGTCTATCTTTTAGGAAACGTCTAGGAAAGATTTTCCGTGATTCCTGGGGTAGAATTAGGAGAAAAACATATTATTTATTCATGGGTTATTAGGTTAAATGGGAGAGAACAGCAGTAGAGTATTTTTCTAAGTTTTTATCTTCTACGTCAAGATGTGAGGCTGATTTTTCTTCTCCAGTTCAAGGGGATTTTGAAGCCTAAATTCATGTCATTGGTGTAGCCTAACTTCAGTAACATTGTTCTTAATCTTGTTTTTATTGGAATTGTTTATGTTATTCTATTTTAATTGTTTATAATTTTCTGTTTGGGTGATTTAGTAATGGCCTGCTGAATTATTTCATCAGAATTTTATCTGTTAGCGTTAGGAATTGTGATCCGTAATTGTCCTTTTTATATTCAAAAAGTGACACATGATGATAGCTGATTATGGACAAGTTTTCGGTCTATTTTCTTGAATAACATAACCTAAGTTAAATAATCCGAGCTTGCGTGATTGTTGCTTAGATTGATCTATTCTCCTAATTCTTAAGGCTGCCATTGAATTAAATTTAGAGAGCTTGTTCTAGGTTGTTCAAGGGTTAGTATCTACTCGAAGAGCTTATTTCAGTAGTGACAAACTAAGGGAGAATTCGGGTAACAGAGCTTGTTGTTTCCTAGGGTCAGTAGTTCCACAATAACGAGATAGAATAATGTTACGGTTACTTTATGTCCAATGCATGTTTAGGTGGATCTTGAACCGAGAACTAATTGTGTTTAATTTGATATTTTCGACCATTTGAGATTTCTTTGTTTTACTTTAGTTTGCGTTGTCTACAACCCCCTTTCATTACCGTTGTCATGTTTATTGTTTAGGATATTATTTGTTTTGTTATTTTTGTTGTGGTTATTGGATAGAACATAGGAATTAATCGAACCATTCCCTGTGGGATCGACCCTTACTTACCCTATATATAATTTAGTAGTTAGGTTAGGAAGGTTATTAATTTGGAGCATTCGGCACGCTATCAGCAACCAAGATTAAAAACATTCCTAACCTAACTACTGAACTGTAAATAGAGTAAGCAAGGGTCGATCCCACGAAGAGTGTCTAGCCAAATTTTTGATGATGTGAATAAGGCTAGGGGGTTTTGAGTAAAACATAAAACAATCTTAGCCAAAAACAAAAACAAAAACAATTCAAATAGAAATCAATTAATATAACGAAACTTAGTCTCAGTCAACATCCACCATCGGAATCTTACAACTGATCATTGATGCAAAATTAAATCAATCCATACCTGAACATTCATCGTTGGAACTATTTTCCTATCCCTCCTTAGTTGTAATTAATTAGGAAACAAGCGATCTTAATTAACCTTACTACTAAAAAACCCTAGACAAGCGCTAAAGGTTTAATTTAGTGGCAGCCTTAAGAACTAGAGAGATCGATGAAGCTAAACAACACAAACTCAAGCAGTTGCATTTAATTTAGTAGAGTTTTCCTCTTAAGATTACTAATTCCTGACGCAGCAAATTAATAACCCTAATTGCTTCACAAGTTAGAGGGATCAAACAATTACGGATTTGATATCTAACTTAGCAGTAGATTGTAACAAATAATAACCTAGTAGGCCTCCTAGAAATTAAATGAAACAATCATTAAAATAAGCATAGAAGAACATCCAATACTCAAAGCATAAAATTGAACACTAAAAACAGATAGATCTCACGGATTTATTGATTCCGAGGCCTCCGTTTCCTTTGACCAAGGTATAAAAATTAGCCTCTCATGGCCATAAACAAAAACTCAAAAAGAAAGAAAAATTCCAGAGAAGAGAAGAGAGGCATGGTGTGATATGTCTTATCCCTAATCTGATCTCCCTTTAAAAATATCTCATTCGAATTCTAATTCTACTCAATCTAAATCTCCTAAAAATATTCTAAAATCCCAAAATAACCTTTATCCTAATCTGAGTAACTGAAAATAAAATAAAGTCTCAATACAAAATAGGAAAATAGTGTGTCCAGCTGTAATTTTCGTGTAATAGGTCTTCAAATCTTCCAATAAAAATCTGCCTATTTGAATTGCATGACAAGGCAGAATGTTCCAGAACGTCCAGTGCAGATGTGTTAACGTCAAGCCCGATTACAACCTTGATGCAATGATTATCTCTCCAAAATTAAAACATGAAAGTTGTAGATCTATTTCTTAGAGTTCCACAGAATTTTGAATCATCTCAATCGGAGGTTGGATGAGAGAGTTATGCCCAGATTACGAAACAACGTTGAAACTGTCTGAATTCACTTAATTAATTCCGTTTTGCAATTAACGCCTCCATTTGCATCCTAAATCAAAATAGAATAATAATGAGTACATTTAGGCAGCAAATAAGTATAAAAGACTAGACATTAAGAGGGGTAAATATGACATTTTGCATTCTCATCAAAGCTCAACATTAGTATAGACTTTACCCAAAGCATAACACTCATTAATCACATCACATATTCTTCCATGAAAAATGGTGATCGTTTCATCTTCATGCATAGTCAAATTTTCATAGTCAATAACCAATCTCCTAAGCCTAGTTATTTCAATCGTGTTTGTTCCTTTATTTTTGACTTGGAGTTTATCCCATGCATCTTTAGCAAACTCACAGTTAGCAATGATTTTCATCTAATTTACATTAACAACATTAAAGATGGCATGAATGAATTTTTAGTTAAATTTAGCAAGATCTAACTCAGCCTTGATCCACTCTTCTATTGGTTTTGGTTTGGTCACCTCTTCCTCGACAACTACAGGTGCTTTCCAACCACCCACAACCAAAATCCATACCCTCTCATCTATAGACTTTACAAAAGCACCAATCCTAGGTTTCCAATAAGGATATTTGGGTCTATCAAATATCGGTGGTGTGTTAGTAGATCCTTTTTCACTAAAGAAGTTCATGATAAACACACTACAGATGTTGACACAAACAAGACAGATGTGGTCACACACACACTTGTAAGGCAAATGTGGAAACACACAGAACAAATGTGGACACACACACTAAAAATAAGAAGATCTACTCAAAAACACACAAAAGCAAAGAGATACAACACAAGCTAAAACAAGGAACAAGCACAATCAACGAGCATGGATCTAATAAAATGACTCTTTAGAATCCGCTTTGATACCAAATGAAAGTTTATTATTAACCAAGTCAATAAAACTCTTGCGGAAAGTGTTGATTGTTTTCATAGGTGTTTATGGGTGTGGTTATTCAACATAATCATCATATCAACCATAAGCATAAAATAAAACACATAAGAATATTTACATGGTTCAACCAACAGCCTACATCCATGAGGCCAAGTCCAAACAAAGCAAATAAACTATAACAGACATTCAAAGTTCATTACAGAGTTCAAGTTAAGTAAACAAATGTAAAACAATCCATGTTTTCACAACACTCTAACTTCACCCTTTGGTTGGCCCATTGTCTTGCCCTAGCTTGCTTGAATCCAAGACACCTCTTGGATAGCGCATGCTCCACTCAAGCTTCAATGTTGATGACAACCTTCAGCTCCACTGTTTGAAATCCCTTTAAGCTTTCACCAACGGAACCATGCTTCAACACCACTCAAACAACAAAGTTAGATAAGTATTTTGAGCATTAAAAACAACAAAGGAACTTAACCTAAAATGAATAAAGCCTCTAAGGATTTTCAAAGAACAATAAGAGGATTATTCAGGTTCAAATGTAAATGCAAGGATGAAGAAGATTATAAAGAATCCTTGCGTAAGAAACCCTTAGACATCCAGCCAACAAAGCCTTACACATGTTTAGCTGTCTTAGAAATGTTTTCAATAACTTTTAAGACCACTTTTGAAAAAGTAAAACCAATTTCTAGGACCACATATAAGATATTTGACACTTGTATATGGACCACTCATGCATATATTAGGCCTAGAAAATATCCTAAAAACTAATGAATACTTGACATATGTGCTAAAGGTCTAACTGGACAATTGTTTACACATCTAACTCTAATGTGCCCACATATTTTGCGATAAGTTCAAACTAAGGGAATGTGCACACATTTATGCAAAATGTTATGACACGTGTAAACTATAGACATGATTGTGCTTAGCCAAAAAGATGTGCAAACATCAGAAATGAATGTGTACGCACAACTTCACAAGTTGACAAAAATACTAACAATATGAAATCTAGTTAATGAATTTTGATGAGCTTGATCGTGCTATTGGTAGTAATCACTTTCTTTTTCTTAATTTTATTATTTACTATGCCCATCTCTGTTTGGAATTCATTATTAACAGCTCATTATTTACTAAAACATAGCAAATTGTTATTAAACGGTCCCATATACGCAGCGGAAACAAAAAAATATAATACAAGGATCGTTTACATGAGCCAAGATCAAGGGTATAATTTTACAATTTATATTAAAGTAAAATCTGCACAAAATGTTAATCATGAGTTAAGAGAATCATACGCACGTTTGGAGGCTCCACCACATTTGTCTTTGAATGTTTTTGCTACCAACCCAAACGTAGGATCGAACCGACGTAGTCCACACGAAGACAATCACAAAGAACTAAGGAGGGATTTGCTAGATCCTTCTTAGCTTTAAGATTAAAGAAGAAAATCAAATGAATTGATTTTGGGCAAAATGGAGTACTGCCATGGGAGGGCTGTGTGCTTTTGGTTTTTCAAAGAGAATGAACAGTGAATCAATTAATTAAAAAATCACACATACACATTTTCTTTTATAGTGATAACTTAGTTGCCCTATTCCCATATGGAATAGGCTTGGGCTCCAACCCAAACACTCCATGTTACCAAACACTCCCATTTAGATATTTATTTTTATTTCATCATTATCTCAATTAAAAATCAATTAATATATATATTTAATATATATTAACATTTAACAATAATAATGATTTAATTAAATATATGCGAACACATATTTAAACGTAATTTCACTTATTTAATTTTTTTTCTAATTAAATAAAGGCTACGACCTTCAGCAAATTTAATTGCATTGTGAAATTACCAAAATACGCTTTCACCTTAAAAGACGAAAATGCCCTTCCTTCTTCTTGGATCTTAAATTGTCTTCTATGTGTGTGACCCATAGGCTCCTCATCATACCAACAATGTATTGTATCGCGATTAACACAATTAATCGTCTCGCTATACATAGACCAAGATTGGCCCGTAGCAAGGCATCATGGCCACCCGATAGATTCGGATTCAACAAAGTAGCTACCTGTCAACGATATGGTTACCGTACAATTTAATCCTTTCATCATACGTTATCTCGACGAGACCAAGGCATAGAAATAGTGTCAACCTTTGGTTACTCTCGATATTATGTATTCATTTTCTGGACCAATGACCTGTATTATAATCTGGATAAAGTAACAACTCAATCCCACTATGGCCACAGTTTTAGTGTCATTGCCATATACTGAATTGCGCCGTGAGATAACTTCTCCTGTACCTAGGAGTGATGAATCCTCTATCTATCCACCATAGTCTTGATACACTCCTCAATGCAGCCAATCACCATCGTATTGACACCTCTGAAAAGAACTGCGTTAGGCTAGTGTCAAACTACACCAATCGGTGCACAAGGCGCTTCGGTGATCTCAAGTCTAAAGATCACATGCACCACCATTCATTAGAGGAATTGTTCCATAGACACTAGGGTTACCATTCATATGGAATCCTCTGGTGGGTCAGTCCAGTGAACTTGATGCGGTGTAATCACCTACAGCAAGCACCCATGTGTTGCACCAGGTTGTTATCAAACAATCTTGACAAGTGAGATCACTCACTGCCTTTCGACAGGGTCCTTCAACACTATGATAGCCTTACCGTATTATCTGTGCCCTTACTTGAGAATATCTGGGGCTACGGACATTTCTAGAATGGCCACCATATGTGCTCATAGGGTTCTCACTATCAAGATTTGAAACACTTGATACCCTCGTCACGGTTCTACCATTCTAAGGACATATATCAATACATATTGCAATAATAATGATTTATGAGATATAGAATAAAATGTCCTTTTATTATTGATTAATGAACATTATTACAAAGAGTCAATTCTACAATAATTGATTGGTGGCTCTAGGGCATCTACTCTAACACAAATCATATATACTCTGATTTTAGCTTATTTCTCTTATTCTCCAATGCTGAATTATATATACTCACAAGGTATATGTTTACCAATTTATCCTTATTTTCACCTATAAAATCTATTTAAAAAAAAAAAAAAAAAAATCCTTATGTTCCAATATTCTTCTATCGACATATCATTCCTCCTTAGTTATTGAGTTATTAGTCGTTGAGTTTTCAATTTTTCACCGAAACAAATTTTAGATTAAAAGTTTCCATATACATTTTATGTGATAACATTATTCTTATTAATTTTTATGACTAATCAAATATAGATGGTAAACAAATTAATCTTCCTTTTTTTCTTATAATTAAATTTTGGTTGCAAATAATTTTATCTTTAAGATGGGAAGTAACAAAGCATCATATCTAAAGGAGTTAGAAAAATACTTGGTATAGATGGGAAGTCCATGCATTCATTATAATTGCCCTTTGTTTACAAATCATCCTCACCATATTTGGTTAAGAAAATATATAATAAGAAGTTGATAAAACTCTTTGTCTGGTTGGCATATTTAGGAGCAAATTGGATGGCAACTGTTGCCCTAGGCACGGCAATTATGAATACGATGTAGACTATTCATATTATTAACTTTCTAAAGTGGAATGTGAGGAATTTAAAGATTATTTAAGTGAAACCGTTCACTCAAGGTATTGTGGTCAGGTTTTTTTCTCTTACACCTTGGTGGCCCAGACACTATCTTAGCTTATTCGTTAGAAGATAATGAGTTGAGGTCGAGAACCTTTTTTGCATTCATTGCTAATATTTGGGTAGTATTTTATCTTGTTATTTTGTCCTAAAATAACATTTCTTTCCCCAAAAATATATTAATTCCAATAACTATTTATGGAATTATTAAATATGGAGAGAAGGTTTTTGTACTCGGGTCTTCAAGCACCAACTGATTTAAAGAGTCTTTGCTCTCAAATCCTGATCCATTTCCAGATCTTGTTAAAATCACCAAACAAGATGTGGAGAAAGAACTTAAGGATGAAACTTTTGATTTTGAGAGTGAAGTAACAAAAAAAGAATCACGTCAAATCTTTGAAGGTTTTTTTTGGTTCAAGAGATTTGCAGGTCTTATTCTTGATGAAAATGAATTGTTGGAAAGTTACAAGATTATCAAAAGTTAGTCGAAGATGCTTTCAATCTGGTAGCGATTGAGCTTGGAATCATGTATGATGTGCTCTACACCAAGGCGATTCTTGTTTATTCTCAATTGGTGTTGATGCTTGATTTTGATGCCAACAACTTTACACGTGCAAAGTCCTAAGAAGATCTTAGAAATTACATGTGAAATGATTATGAGAGTTGAGTAGGATACTGATCTCATAGTAGCATGCAAAGACGTGAAAATAAAGGAAACAATAAAGATTTTTGTAACGGTTCATATGCTTAAAGCGAATCCTACATCCACTGTATTCTTTTATATTAGTGTGTTCTTGATTGTTAGCCAAGATTACAATAGGTCGCAAACTGTGATTTGGGGTTATAGGTGCTTGGTGTTCTAAGGATTCACAGATAATATCAAGTTAGTCTCTTTCTCGTAGTGAGTCTTTTCTATTTTCATTGTTGAATTCAAGGGGTCTGATCTCGATTTTGTGAAGGGAAGCTGGCTATTTATACGTGCTGAGCTTAAGGTAACGATTACATTTCTACATATGGGTTGGTGCCATGCAAATCTTTTATGTCTTTCCATTGGTTGAGAACTTAAGAATACTTAAATTAAATGGAGCTTGGACAGGTGTGCGAACCAAATTTATTCACAAGCTAAACTTGACTCAGTTGGTTTGTTGACAGCTATATTCTTTTTGTCTTTGGCGATGTGGCAGACTCTAGATGATGGAAGGCCTTTGAGAACTCTGATTAGTGCTCACTGACATCAGCTTATATCATCCTTAATTTTTAGGCATGATAGAAGCTCCCCAACTCTTGAGATTCAAGGAGTTAGATCTTGAAAACCTCATAATTATGCCATCATTTGACATTGGAGATATTCACTCAAGTTAAGAGCTAGAGGGTGATCACATTATTGTAGACGACCTAATGCTGACTGCTAAGAACTAAAGCTGGTTGCTTCATGTGATCTTTGAGATTCTATCTTGACTTGCGAACTGGAGGTAGATCGTGAACTGCGACTTGAGAGTTAGGCATGCAACCCAAGGAGATTGTTTACTAAGATCTATCGATCTGAGCTTGATCTTGCCTCTTGATATCGGGGGATGCTTCGAACTTGAGCTGTTATTCATGACCTGGGAAACTTAGATTTTCCTATGGCTAAAATTTTTGAATGACCTTGTTTAGTGTTTGTGTTTGGCATGGTGAATAAATGCCTCTTTTGAATGACCTCTTTAGATGACAAACATTTGACAGCTGTTAGAGTTAATGAAGTAATCTTTATCTAACAGACGTGTCACTGTGCATATTAAATGTCAGCCATGAACATTAAATGCTTGCCATGGTGAAATGACATTCTTTTAGGGCGCATTAAATGCAGATGAGATGATTATGCTGGTAATTGTGATTCATAATAAAGTCATCATCGGTTGATTTCTATAAGTCACGGAAGTTACTCTTTTTGTGGATCGATGGTACGTGATCATAGTCTACGGTCAAGAATCAATTCCCGCCAAAACTTTTCTTATAAAAGCACCGCGGTGAACCTTCATGAAGAATTTTGAAATTATGGAATTGCCTTCCGCTTGCTTCTTTGCTTGAATCTTCGATCTTCGATGCTCTTCCATGGGAACAAGCTTCATAGTGCTTCACTCTGCTTCAAAACTCTCCCAAATTCTGAGATCCACTTACTTCTGGGTTTAGAAACTCCAATTCGCTTATTATTTGCTAAAAATGTCCATTTTGGCCTGAAACACAAATTGTATAGAATTAAGTAGCAATCCAAGCATAAATGAACTAAGAAGCATCTAAAATCCGACCAAAAAGCGTAATTAAAACAGTATAACTCTCAGATTCTCAAATACCCCCAAACTAAAGACATGCTCTTCCCCTAGCATCAAGTACAAAACACAAAGAAAGAAAAACAATAAACAACCAAAAACACAAAACAACAAAACTAAAAATGAACAATAAAAAATTAGACTCAAACTTAACATACGAATTGCCTAGAATTTATACAAGTCTCAAAGGTTGTTGAAAAATTATTACTAGAAAATATTCAACACTCCAAGAAGTTATAAGCTGCATTGACTATCTTTCTCTATTGGTCCCCCGAGTAGGTGATCCCCACTTCACTCCACCTTCTGACTTCCCAGATTATTTTATGCAGAAATGCAAAGTTTATCAAATGGCGGCAGACTCCATAAGCCTAAATATCGAACTGCTCTCCACTAATGAGGATTAGACATCGCTAAGAATCAAAAGGTCTTTGCAAGCTTGTAATGTTAGGCTCGGTTAGTGGGCTCCAAAGGAAAGGAAAGGATAACAAACAAGAGAACTCAGTTTCCTTAAAGCAAACACTAAGACTTAATTCAACTCCCACTTTCTTTCTCAACCATCACTCAAGAAGTCAACCATTTAACAACCCTCAACCATGTACAATTCTTATTTTTGCTATTGCAATGCGGTTCTCGAAATAAATTTTTTTTTTTTTTTAAATAACAACAATCTCAAATTGAGGTTAATTACCTCTCTTATTCTTCTTGCCCTTCTCACAACCCCCCAAACTATTCTTTTATTTCATTCACACAACTCTTCAAGTTCTTTGTGTTTGCATTAAGTCCAAAATTCTCCTAAAGGGTATGATAAAGTGTTTAGGGTAATTGGATTGGACAATTTTTGGTTTGCAAGGAAAACAAAGCAATGATAATCTCATAAGGCTCAAATGGGTGACTAGGGAAAAATTCATTCATAGGTCGGCTGGAAAGGCTCAAACGTTCCAAAAAACACCTAAATCATTTCCTCAACAATGGCTATTCTTAGAATTTCGCCTCAAGCACTTCTCTACTAGCTTCTAGAGTCCACCAACATTATCAAGACTTTACCTAACCATATAAAATGAATCTAAGCATGCCGAAAAATGAAAATGGTCGTTGAACCACTCAACAAACCTCAAGCTAAATTCTGTCAATAAACAAAAACTTGAAGCAATGCTCAACATTTTTCAACAATAAAATCCCAACAATCCTATTTTCATCATAGACTTATGTCATTCATCATTGGCATACAAACAAAACACAAAATTAACTAAACAAAACTAAAAAAAAATTCAACTTTTTTCCTACCCCCAAACGAAAGATGACATTGTCCTCAATGTCACATTATGCACATATTAGGAATAGAAAAACAAAATCTACAAAGGTATGAGATAGTTCCCTGATTAGTCCGTGAAGTTGAAGTTTCGCTCAACAGCATGCACACCCAGTCCTTGGCGTTCTCATCACCAAAATCTGTAAAAACAATGGAAAAACTATGGTGTCCACTGGGTTAGAAAGTTTCACTGACTAATACGAAAATATTACAATCCTAATCTCGCCTTTACAACTACTAGGAAATTAAAACAAAATTAAAACAATCCAAAACAAAAAGCAGCAAATTAGTTCCATGTTCGAAATGAAATCCAAAAACAACAAAAACAAAGAAAAATAAAAATACAAAAAAAGCAGGTGCTTAGGTGCTCATTCTTCGGCCTCCTCCTTTCCCTCAGTGTCGTCCTCTTATAAGTTAGAGCCCATCCATTCATCTGAATCCCAGTCTTCCCATTGGAATTCTGAAGTATCAATGTCAAACTTGTTGCAGCAGCTCTATTGTAGATTATATATCATCCTGGTCTGCTCTGCTAGCCAACCTTGACATCGCTCCATCCATTTCATCTTACCCATCATCTTCTACAGCATCTCCTTCTATTGAATCGGATGGGGTGGCAGCCGTTGTGGTTCTTCTTCTTTTGGTGCCGAATCTGGGTACTTCATCAGCTGGACATTTAAGATGGTTGCGATAGTAGGCTGTGTCGAGAACTAGGGCAGCATGGATAAGTGGCTAATCATCAGTTGCCTCGACTCCTACTCGAGTGCACAACTCTGTAATGAGATGTGGGAATGGAAAACTGCCTCGCCCTGGTTGAGCTGCATTCTTTATACTAGTCAGGATAATGTTTCCCACATCAATTTTCTTTCCTGTGGCAATGGAATAGAGTAACAATGCCTTCTCATAAGTCACTGTGCTATAGTGCATCTCCGGCATCATCCTCACACAAATAAAGTACTGCCACAACCGAGCCACCGATGTCAAATTTGTCCCCTTAAGACTCTTCTTCCCTTTCTTTGAGATCTCCCAAGTGGTATCCGGTTTTGTTATGACCAGAAGTATCTCATTATCCTCAAACTGTGTCTTCCTAAATTATTCATGTTCATCACGGTCAATGTGAGGCAAGTTATAAAAATCATTGATGACCTTCGCATCAAATGCCACATTAGTACCCCTCACAAACACATAACCAGGATCACACTTAGGGAGGTTGGCATAAAACTCTCTCATTATCAGCTCCACTGTCGCATGTTTAGGCTCATCCATAAATAAATCCCAACGTCTCCCTCAACTCCATTCATCGGCCTGGCTCGTGGTCAATCCACGCTCCGCAATGAATCCTTTATCCTTCCTTTGGATTGCCCCTTCATATCATTTCCGAGCCTTTTCATTCACAAATCGGTTGTCCACTTTTTTTCCTTTTCCTTTACCCTTGGATGGTACCTTGAGCGGCATTTTCCCCAAACTACCAATCTACTTCAACAATTCAATTCTAAGCACCCTACGAACAACCAAAATCAATCTTACACAAACACCATAACTTCCAAAAATTGCACCTAGACCCCCACAGTCACTCTTCTTCCAAACTCTACCAAACACTCTGAAATTCAAAACCCAGACTCCTCAACACCACAAAAATCAAGATCTACACTTCTTAAATCACAATCAAAGCACAAACACCACAAAAAGTTCCACATATCGTGCAACAACCAAAATCTCAGATTCAACTCTAAAAATTGAAATTGATCAATAAAAAGGTTGGAGAACTCGAAATCTTACCAATCCCAAGAAGTATTCACCACCAATTTCATCGATTACGACTCAGCTGGCAAGATCCCCAAATTTTGAAAACCAAGGGTTTCGAAAATTTTCTTCAATTTTTCGCAAAAATCATTGTTAAAATGAGTTGTTTTGGTGTTTGTGTAAAACCCCCTCCAGTCAAGTATCCTCTGAATATCGCTCAATGAGAATCCCGAGGATACATGACTGGAGAACAAGTTGTATTTAGAAAAATCTTTGTAAAGATAGTAATAATAATATCCAAAACATGCATATAAAATGTCACACAGGATCCAAACTTATAATTGCAAAAACTTTAAGAATTTATCTGAAAGTTACACAATCAAAACATATTCATAGCGTGGAAGCTTCCAAAAGGGTGTTTCACAAACATTTATCATTTACATTATTTACATCAAGATAAAAACATCTAGATGACAATAAATCATTTCCCCTCATGTGTAGCCCCGCTGTCTCTAGCATCCTTCACTTGTAGTCTACCTGTAAAACAATCAACAATGAAAGGGTGAGCGCTAATCGCTCAGTAAGGAATGATCCATTTCATTCTAAATGTGCTATTTGACCCTCATTTAAACATATTTGTTAACACACCACTTATCTTTTACATCTAGGTGTGCTTCCCTTTTCTTACTAATTCATATGCTTTTCATCATTTTTTTTTCCATGGCTATATAAACATCAATGTGTAAACATACAAATAAGTATGTAAATATAGTACACACACATCACATGTCATGACATAACATCTAAAATCATCTAACATGAGTATAAATCATCTCATGATGTAAATAACATCATAACTCATGTAATGCAACTAAATGCATATGAACCATTTAACGTCTAGCTGATCGGACTTTTCTTAGCATCTTAAGCACTTCATATCATCTTGCCTCAAATTCATCTAGAGCTCATATCATTAGGAGGCATGCTTATGTGTTATTTAACATCTAAAGCATATATTTATCTTTTCTCTCATCTAGCCTCAAATTCATGTAGAGCTCATATCATCGGGAGGCATGCTTACGCGTTATTTAGCATCTAAAGCATATGTTCATCATTCCTCAATCAGAATACGAGGATATGCTAACGCGTTAATTAGCATCTAAAGCATATATTCATCTAGCCTCAAATTCATCTAGAGCTCATATCATCGAGAGACGTGCTTACGCGTTATTTAGCATCTAAAGCATATATTCATCTTTCCTCAACCGGTATACGAGGATATGCTTACGTGTTTTCCATCATGTCTATATGCATCTCTATCATGTCTATTTGCATCTCTAACATCTTATGGCATGTAAATACATATTTTGGTGAGCTTAACACTTTTAATTCATCTATGGATTATCAATCCATTTACATTACCTCTTGCTCACATACATGCAACACTTTATTTTTTCTTTGACCTAATACTACCCCTAAAGCAAAGTCACTAGCATCACACATTAGTTCAAATGGCAGTCCCCAATCGGGGAGGCGCAATAATGGGTGCAGAAACTAGCAATTTTTTTAAAGTTAAGAAAGCATGCATGCAATCATCATCAAAATCAAAAACAACATCTTTATTCAATAGATTGCAAAGGGGTTTAGAGATCTTAGAAAAATTCTTTATGAAGCGTCTATAAAACCCCGCATGCCCCAAAAAGCTTCAGACTGCTTTGACATTTGATGGCGGTGGTAGCTTCTCAATTACTTCTGTCTTCGCCCGATCAACTTCAATCCCATCCTTGGAAATTCTATGCCCGAGCACAATTCCCTCTTGGACCATGAAGTGACATTTCTCCCAATTCAGCACCAAATTCGTTTCCTTGCATCGCTGCAAAACAAGAGACAAATTTGTTAGACAATTATCGAATGATGACCCAAAAACTGAGAAGTCATCCATGAAGACTTCTATGAATCTTTCCACCATGTCTCCAAAGATTGACATCATGCATCTTTGGAATGTTGCTGGTGCATTGCATAACCCAAATGGCATTCTTCGGTAGGCAAAGGTGCCGTAAGGGCAAGTGAAGGTCGTTTTCTCTTGATCCTCCGGAGCGATGGCAATTTGGTTATATCCTGAATAGCCATCCAGGAAACAGTAATATGCATGTCCTGCCAACCTCTCCAACATTTGATCGATGAAGGGCAATGGAAAATGATCCTTCCTTGTCGCCTCGTTCAGTTTACGGTAATCAATGCATACTCTCCAACCCGTTACCGTCCTTGTTGGAATCAACTCATTACTTTCATTCTTCACAACGGTAATCCCTCATTTCTTTGGAACAACTTGTACCGGGCTCACCCATGGACTATCGAAAATCGGATAGATGATCCCCGCATCTAAAAGTTTCACCACCTCCTTTCTCACTACTTCCTTCATTGAAGGATTCAATCTCCGTTGTGGTTGTACCCTCGGCTTAAAGTCATCTTCCATGAGAATCTTATGCATACAAAATGAGGGTGAGATACCTCTAATGTCCGTAATGGTCCATCCAATCGCCAGTCTATGTTCTCTTAACACTCTAATCAACTTCTCTTCCTCTAAGGCACTCAAATCTGCACTAATAATCACCGGAAAAGTATCTGAATCTCCAAGATAAACATATTTGAGGTGAGGCAGTAAAGGTTTCAGTTCAAGCTTTGGAGCTTCTTTATTCATTTTCCTTTGCCTTCTCTTTGTCAAAGTCAAATTCCTCAAATTCTGCATCTTGACTCTCCTCAATTGGTTGGAGTGCTTCTAACATTCTAGCACAATCGTTCCTTGCTGATTCTTCAACCTCTACTGTTTTCGATTTTGCTATACACGCTTCTAGAGGCAATTCTGGGCTGTTTTCTTCCATGGACTCCACAATGAGTTCATCCACCACGTCCACACTAAAACATGAATCCGCTTCCGACGGAAACTTCATCGCATCAAACACATTAAAAGTTACTGTTTCATCTTGAACCCTTAACAGCGAACTTTCCTTCTTGCACGTCAATCAGTGCTCTCCCCGTGGCAAGAATGGTCGGCCTAAAATGAGAGGAATCTCCTTATCCTCTTCCATGTCCAGCACTACAAAGTCCGCTGGAAAAATAATCTTCCCCACCTTCACTAATACATCCTCAACTATCCCCCTCGGGTGCTTTATCGACCGATCCGCCAGTTGCAATGACATTGTCGTTGGCTTCACTTCACCAATCCCTAATCTCCCAAAACGAAAAGCGAAAAGAAAAGGGCATCAAATTTATACTAGCTCCTAAATCACAAAGCACACGATCAAAAGTAATATCCCCTATAACACAAGGAATAGTAAAACTCCCTGGATCTTTGAGCTTCGGGGGTAGTTTCTTCTGGAGGATTGCACTACACTCTTCCGTTAGCATCACCGTTTCCTCATCTTCTAATTTCCTCTTGTTCGAAAGTATCTCCTTCAGGAACTTCGCATAACTCGACATTTGCTGTATTGCATCTGCAAAAGGAATGTTAATATGCAATTTTTTAAAGATTTCAATGAATTTCGAAAATTGCTTATCCTGATTCTTCTTCTTCAATCTCTGAGGAAAAGGTACGGGTGGAGTGTGATGAGCTAATTCGGTGGTATCTCGGGGAATGGCAATTTCTCCTTTTTCTTTTGCTTTTCATCCTCTTTCTTGTTCTCTTCCCCTAAGGCTCCTGAATTCTCTTCACAATTAATCTCTTCATCAATTCTCTCTTCCAACTCTTCCTTCTTTCGTAGAGGCGGCCTACTTCTTCCAAACTGTCCCCACTTCTCAAAAATGATGGCATTTGCTTGTTCACGTGGGTTGGTCAAGTGTTGCTTGGTAGAGAACCCCGTGGTCTATCATTCACTTCTCGGCCAATTGGCCCATCGTACCTCAAGATTCCGAATGGGACGCCCTTGGTTTCTAAAGTTTGTCCTCGTCTCATTCATGAACCCTGTGGACTCTTGCATGAATTTACCGAACAAATCCTCCAACTTCGACACTCTTGGATCACCCGGTTGATTGGTCACCCCTGGTGGGTTATTTGGGACTTGCCTCTAGTTCCATTGGTTACCCTGTTGGTTTTGATTTCCCCAAGCCAGATTCGGATGATTTCTCCACCCTGGGTTGTATGTGTTGGAGAACGGGTTGTTCGGTTGTCTTTGATTCCCTGCCAAGTAGTTCACTTGCTCCGTTGATGAAGATGACGGTGCAAATGTGTTTCCGACTTGGCACTCGCTGCTCACATGGTTTCCTGCACAAAAATCACATGTTAATTGAGGTGCTTGTATAGAATTTACCTGCATAGTTCCCAACTGTTTTTGGAGGGCAGTGAGTTAGGCTGAGATGGCTGTGAAAGCATCTACTTCATGAAGACCCGAAGATTTCCTCGTAGTTACTCTCTCATTCGGTCTTTGATAGTTGTTGCTCGCCAAAACCTCAAGCAACTCATAAGCCTCTTCAGGTGTCTTATTCTGCAAAGCTCCTCCTGAAGCTGCATCTACCATGGTTTGCACGTTACCCATCAAACCATTATAAAATGTTTGGACTTGAAGCCAAACAGTCAAACCATGATGTGGGCACTTCCTCATCAATTCCTTGTATCTCTCCCAAGCCTCGTACAACGACTCGGCGTCATCTTGTAGAAATGATGTGATATCATTTCTCAACTTTGCTGACTTCGCTGGAGGAAAGAACTTGGTTAAGAATTTTTGTGCCAGATCATTCCATGTTGTTATCGTGCCCGGTGGTAATGCCATTAACCACCCTTTTGCTTTATCTCCCAATGAAAATGGAAATAAACGCAGCCTAATAGCATCATCCGACACTCCATTCGACTTGAAGGTGTCGCAAATTTCCAGGAAATTTGCAATGTGCTGATTTGGATCCTCCTTCAAATCACCGTTAAATCTTACCGTCGTTGGATCATCTGGATGATTGCCGGCTTGATCTCAAAGTTGTTTGCTTGCACTGTAGGTCTAGTAATACTTGACCCACTACCATTCACTGTGGGAACTGAAAATTCCCTCAGTGTTCTATTTTCTTGTTCAGCCATTTCCACAACAACTTCTTCCGATTCTGCAGTAAGTGTATCTCTTTCTCTTCTTTCTCTGTTTAATCTTCGTACAGTCCTCTCAAGCTCAAGGTCAACAGGCACCACTGGTTGACGTCTTGCTCTTCGCATAAACTGAATGAACACAATTGAAAGAAAAGTAAAATCACACTCAAACAAAAATTAAAAACAAAAAAATAAAACTTCAATCTAGTTAAACTCAAGGAAAAACCTAATGTTAACTTAAAACAGTCCCCGGCAACGGCGCCAAAAACTTGATGCTTGTTTTCTACAACATGCAAAACTAGCAAGTGCACTAGTCGTTCAAGTAATAGAGTGATGGGTAGGATATCGTTCCCACGAGGACTGATAGCAAAGCACTAAGTTTCCTAACGTTAACAAGTTGAAGCAACCGAAAATCTTGGATTTGTGGGAGAAATTTGTAATTAAACGAAAACAAAATAAAATTTAACAAAGAATTAATTCTTAAAAAGGGAAGCAAATGAAACACAGAAATTCAATTTAAGTAAAACGGGTAGGGTTTTGACTTCGTTTGGATTATTTATGGGTTAAACCTAAGAGTTACACTATTTTCACATTCAAGTGCAATGGTTGTAAATCGGATTCATTACTATGATAACATACCCTCTCGGGCTATGTTTTCCTATTTATCCTTATTAACAATCCGCACCCAACAAATTGAAGGTTAATAATTCTAAATCATGAAGCACAAGAATCCTAAATTGATTTCATTAATTCTTGAATCTATCTCTAGCATCCAATACTATAATGGTTATTACCCATGAAGCTTAACATGAATTATTTCTCAATCTCATCATGTTCATCACATAAAACAATTAATTTCAGAGTAACACACAACCACAGCTTATTCACATGGAAATAGCACAATCACATACTTAACCCATTTCAAGTCCAAACTACAATCAAAACCCTAACCCATAGAAGATTAGTTCATAGCTAAATTAACAGAACAAAAACGGAAAATAAAAGTAAACAGAATAAACATAATGAAACTGAGATGAAAGAATAGGAATCTCCCCAAAAGATGAATCCTCCAGTCAAAATCTGAACCTTCTCTTTAATAATCCGAAAAACTCAAGCTTTTTCTCTAAGAAAAATGTAAAAAACGGCTAAACCTAACAGCTGGGACCCCTGGTAAAAAGTTTTTGTTTTTCTTTTATACCTAGTCCTAAAAACCCAGTCAAAAACACGCACACCCGAAACTGTGCGTTTACAAAACTGAAAACTTTGACTTTCGCCGCGGCGAAGAATGAAAAATCCCAATTCGAATCTGCCTAACTTCGCCGCGGCGAAGACAATTTCTTCGCCGGGGCGAAGCTCCTTCAAAAGTTCTGAAATTTACAGAACTGCCACTCTGCTTGCCTCTTCGTCCGATTCTTCGATTTTCGACTCTCCACCTTGGAAACAAGCTTCATCGAGTGTTGTCCTACTCCGGAACTCTCCTATCTTCTGAAATCCTTCAATTCTGAGTCAAAACTATCAAATTTTGTTCTTATTCGCTCAAAGAGTCCATTTTAACCTGAAACACGAAAAGTAAAGAATTACGCACCAATTCAGGTAAAAATGCACTAGAAAGTACCTGAAATCTGACAAAAAGATCAAATAAAAACTGTATAATTTACGGATTATCAGTTTCCCTGAATTGGTCTTCAATCCTTGACAAATGATCCGCCACCACATTTTTCGACCCCTTCTTATCTCGTATCTCCAACTCAAACTCTTGATTCATCTTATCAGCCGAGGTTTTGCTTCTTGCTTTCCCAATAGGTTCTTGAGTGTTGAATGGTCCGTGTAGACTATCACCTTAGCACCTAGCAAATATGAACGAAATTTGTCAAAAGCAAAAACCACAGCCAACAATTCTTTTTCAGTGGTGGTGTAATTCAATTGTGCATCAGTGAGTATTTTGCTAGCATACTGAATTACATGTAACACTTTGTTTTTCCTCTGCCTAACACTACTCCTAGTGCAAAATCACTAGCTTCACACATCAATTCAAATGGTAGTCCCCAATCGGGAACTGTAATAATAGGTGTTGACACTAATAATTTTTTTAGAGTTTGAAAGGAATGCATGCAGTCATCATTAAAATAAAAAAACAACATCTTTAATCAATAAATTGCAAAGGGGTTTAGAGATCTTAGAAAAATCCTTGATAAACCGCCTATAAAACCCCGCATGCCCCAAGATCTGAACTGCTTTAACATTTGAGGGTGGTGGTAGCTTCTCAATCACTTCTATTTTTGCTTGATCCACTTCTATGCCATCCCTTGAAATTCTATGACCAAGCATTATTCCTTCCTGGACCATGAAGTGGCATTTCTCCCAGTTGAGCACTAAGTTCGTCTCCTTACATCGCTGCAAAACAAGTGAAAGATTAGATAAGCAAATGTCAAAAGATGAACCAAAAACAGAGAAGTCATCCATAAAGACTTTTATGAATCATTCCACCATGTCACCAAAGACAGACATCATGCATCTCTGAAATGTTGTTGGTGCATTGCATAACCCAAAGGGCATCCTTCGATAAGCAAAGGTGCCATAGGGACAAGTGAATGTCGTCTTCTCTTGATCCTCAAGAGCGATGGCAATCTGATTATATCCTGAATAACCATCCAGGAAATAGTAATAAACATGCCCTGCCAATCTCTCCAACATCTGATCGATGAAAGGAAGTGGAAAATGGTCTTTCCTTGTCGCTTCATTTAATTTCCGATAGTCAATGCATACTCTTCAGCCCGTGACCATCCTAGTTGGTATCAATTCACCGCTTTCATTCTTTATCACTATGATACCTCCTTTCTTCGGAACCACTTGCATCGGGCTTACTCATGGGCTATCAGAAATAGGATAAATTATGCCCACATCTAGAAGTTTCACCACCTCCTTTCTCACCACTTCCTTCATCGAAGGGTTCAATCTTCATTATGGCTACACCCTAGGCTTGATATCATCTTCCATAAGTATCTTATGCATGCAAAAATATGGAGAGATGCCTTTAATATCAGAAATGGTCCAACCAATTGTTGATCTATGTTCTCTTAACACCCAAACCAACTGCTTTTCTTCCAATTTGCTCAACCTTGAACTGATGATTACTGGGAAAGTTTCTGATTCCCTAATATACACATATTTGAGGTGGGAAGGTAAAGGTTTCGGTTCAAGCTTTGGAGATTCTTCCTTTCTTTCCTTTTCCTTCTCCTTTTCAAAATCAAATTCCTCAAATTCTAGATCTTGGCTCTCCTCAATCGGCTGAAGTGCTTCCAACAATCTAGCATATTCATTCTTTACCGACTCATCTACCTCTACTGTTTTTTATTGGGCAATACAAGCTTCTAGAGGTAGTTGTGGAGTGTTCTATTCAATAGCCTCTGCTACTAGTTTATCCACCACATCAACACTAAAACACGAATCCGACTGGGATGGAAACTTCATAGCTTCAAACACATTGAACGTTACTGTTTCATCTGAACTCTTAACAATAAATTTCCTTCTTGCACGTGAATAAGTGCTCTTCCCGTGGCCAAAAATGGTCGGCCCAAAATAAGAGGCATTTCCTTATCCTCTTCCATGTCCAAAACAACAAAATCTGCCGGAAAGATAATCTTGTCCACCTTCACCAACACATTTTCAACTATACCCCTCGGATGTTTTATGGATCTATCTGCAAGTTGCAATGACATGGTCGTTGGCTTCACATCACCAATTCCCAATCTCCTGAAAATAGAAAAAGGCATTAAATTGATGCTAGCACCTAAATCGCATAAAACTCGATCAAAGGTAATGTCTCCTATAATGCAAGGAATAGTAAAACTTCCTGGATCTTTGAGTTTCGAGGGTAGCTTCTTCTGGAGAATGGCACTGCACTCCTCTATAAGCATCACCGTTTCCTCGTCTTCTAACTTCCTTTTGTTTGATAAAATCTCCTTGAGAAATTTCGCGTAGCTTAGCATTTGTTGCAATGCATCTACAAAAGGAATTTTAATATGCGGTTTTTTAAATATTTCAATAAATTTGGAAAACTGCTTATCCTAATTCTTCTTTTTGAGTCTTTAAGGAAAAGGCACGGGTGGAGTGTGATGTGCCAATTTTGGCGGTATCTCGGGGTATGGCAATTTCTCTTTCTTTTGTCTTTGCCGCTCTTCCCGCTTTTGTTCATCTTCCCTAGAACTGGTTGGTTTCTCTTCAGCAACGATCTCTTCATCAACTTCCTCATTAGAATCTTCCTTTTCTTTTGGTGGAATTTCTTCCTTCTCTGATTGTTCCACTGTTTCCAAGACTGTCCCACTCCTCAAAATTATTGCATTTGCTTGCTCATGTGGGTTAGTCACTATGTTGTTTGGTAGGGACCCCTGTGGTCTCTCATTTAGCTTCTCAGCCAATTGCCCCACCTGTACCTCCAAGTTCCAAATGGACCCCTTGGTTTCTAAAATTTGTCCTGGTCTCATTCATGAAACTTGTGGTCTCTTGCATAAACTTCCCAAACATGTCCTCTAATTTTGTCACTCTTTGCTCTCTTGGTTGATTATTCACCACTGTTTGGTTGTTTGGCAATGCCCTTTCGTTCTATTGATTGTTCTGTTGATTCTAATTGCCCCAAGATAGATTTGGATGATTCCTCCACCTAGGATTATATGTGTTGGAGAATGGATTGTTCGATTGCCTTTGATGTCCTGTCAAGTAGTTAACCTGCTCCGATGATGAAGATGATGAAGCGAATGTGTTCCCCACTTGACATTCACTGCTCACATGACTACCTGCACAAAATTCACAAGTTAGTTGAGGTGCTTGAATAGAGTTTACATGCATATTTCCCAACTGTTTCTAAGGTGCTGTGAGTTGGGCTGAGATGGCCGTGTATGCATCAATTTCATGAAGACCTATAGATTTCTTTGGCATTGCTCTCTCATTAGGTCTTTGGTAGTTGTTGCTTGCCAATACTTCAAGCAACTCATATGCCTCTTTAGGTGTCTTATTTTACAAAGCTCCTCTGGATGCCGCATCTACCATTGTTTGCACATTAACCATCAATCCATTATAAAATGTTTAGACTTGCATCCAAACAGGCAACCTATGGTGTGGACACTTCCTCAGTAATTCCTTGTATCTTTCCCAAGCGTTATATAATGATTCGGATTCTTCCTAGAGAAACAATGTGATATCATTTATCATCTTCGCTGATTTTGCTGGAGGAAAGAATTTTGTCAGGAATTTCTGTGCTAACTTGTTCCATGTTGTGATGGTTCTAGATGGTAGTGCCATTAACCATCCCTTAGCTTTATCCCTGAATGAAAACGAGAATAGTCTCAATCTGATGGCATCATCTGACACTCCGTTTGACTTGAAGGTGTCGCAAATCTCTAAAAAGTTTGCAATATGCTGATTTAGGTCTTCCTTCAAATCTCCATTAAACTATACTGACTTCTGGATTGTCTGGATGATTGTCGGCTTTATTTAGAAGGTGTTGGCTTACACCATTGGTCTCGTAATGCTCAAACCACTGCCATCAACTGTGGTGTTAGGAAACGACCCGTTAAAGTAGCGGAAAACAAAACAATAATTTCTAGGATCGTTCCCATTGAGCCAAGATCAAAGGTATAAATTTTACAGTTTATAAAATATAAGAATCAATAGAAAATAAATCTGGATTTGGAAAACATACCCACGTTGGAGGCTCCTCCAATTTTGTCTCTGATCGTGTTTTGCTATCGATCCAAGTGTAGGATCGAACCCACGAAGTCTACACGAAGACAATCACAAGGAACTAAGGAGGGATTTGCTAGATCCTCCTTAGCCTTAAGAATCAAGAAGAAGAAATCAAAGGAATTTTGATTTTGGCAAAAACCAAATCTGGCGTGAGAGAGTGTTTAAGGGACTGTTGTGTTTGTTCTTTTTCAAAGAAAAATGAACTAATCAAAACCCCTTTTTTTTTTTTTTTTTTTTTTTTACAAATAATCATTTTCTGTTTATAGTAAAACTTTAATGCCCTATTCCCATATGGAATAGCCTTAGGCTCCAACCCAAACACCCCATGTTACCAAACACTCCCAAATTAGATATTTTATTTATTTCATCATTATCTCAATTAAACTCAATTAATATATATTTATCTATATATTAACATTTAATAATAATGATGATTTAATTAAATATATGCGAACACATATTTAAACATAATTTCACTCATTTAATTTTTCTAATAAATTAAATAAAGACTACGACCTCAGCAAATTTAATTGCACTATGAAATTACCAAAATACCTTTTCGCCTAAAAAGACGAAAACGCCATTCTTTCTTCTTGAGTCTTAAATTATCTTCTATGTGTGTGACCCATAGGCTCCTCATCATATCGGCAATGTATAGTATCACGATTAACACCAATTAATCGTCTCACTAATACACAAACCAAGATTGGCCCCTAGCAAGGCATCATGGCCACCCTATAGATTTGGATTCAGCAAAGTAGCTACCTGTCAATGATATGGTTACCGTACAATTCGATCCTTTTATCATCCGTTATATCGACGAGACGAGCATAGAAATAGTGTGAACCTTCGGTTACTCTCGATATTATGTACTCAGTTTCTGGACCAATGACCCGTATTATAAACTGGATAGAGCAACAACTCAATCCCACTATGGCCACAGTTTTAACGTCACTGCCATATACTGAATTACACCGTGAGATAACTTCTCCCCTACCCGGGAGTAATGAATCCTCTGTCAATCCACCATAGTCTTGATATGTCAGTAAATGGTCCCATATACGTGGCAGAAACAAAACAAATATAATATAGAGATCGTTTACATGAGCAAGGATCAAGGGTATAATTTTACAATTCATATTAAAATAAAAAACTGCAGAAAAATAAGTTTGAGTTTAAAGAAAACAAACACATGTTGGAGGCTCCTCCAAATTTGTCAACGAATGTTTTGCTACTGATCCAATTATAGGATCGAACCCACGTAGTCCACACGAAGACAATCTCAAAAGAAGCAAAGCAGGATTTGCTAGATCCTCTTTGGCTTCAAGATTAAGAAGAAAGCAAATCAATTGAATTGATTTTTAGGCCAAAAGGAGTTGCTGCCGTGGGAGAGAAAAAGAGGGGCTGTGTGTGTGTTTTTATTTAAAAGAGAAAATCGATTCATTGAATAATCACACACTTTTCTTTTTATAGTAAAATAATCAAGTTGCCCTATTCCTATATGGAATAGGCTTGGGCTCCAACCCAAACACCCCATGTTACCAAACACTCCCAATTTGATATTTTATTTTCCATCATTATCTCTATTAAAATCAATTAATATATATATTAACAATAATGATAATATATTTAAATATGTGCGAACACATATTTAAACGTAATTTCACTTATTTAATTTTTCTAACAAATTAAATAAAGGCTATGACCTCAGCAAATTTAATTGCACTGTGAAATTACCAAACTACCCTTTCGCCTTAAAAGACGAAAACGCCCTTCTTTCTTCTTGGATCTTAAATTATCTTCTATGTGTGTGACCCATAGGCTCCTCATCATATCAGTAGTGTATAGCATCGCGATTAACATCAATTAATCGTCTCACTAATACACAAACCAAGATTGGCCCCTAGCAAGGCATCATGGCCACCCTATAGATTCGCATTCAAGAAAGTAGCTACCACACGCGATATGGTTACCGTGCAATTCAATCCTTTCATCATACGTTATCTCGGCGGGGACGAAGGCATAGAAATAGTGTCAACCTTCGGTTACTCTCGATATTATGTATTCAGTTTCTGGGACCAATAACTTGTATTCTAATCTGGATAGAGCAACAACTCAATCCCACTGTGGCCACAGTTTTAGTATCATTGCCATATACTAAATTGCGCCGTGAAATAACTTCTCCCATACTCGGGAGTGATGAATCCTCTGTCTATCCACCATAGTCTTGATACACTCCTCGATGTAGCCAATCACCACCGTATTGATAGCTCTAAAAAGAACTGCTTTATGCTAGTGTCAAACTACACCAATCGGTGCACAAGGCGTTCTGGTGATCTCAAGTCTAAGGATCACATTCACCACCATTCGTTAGAGGATTTATTCCATAGACACTGGGGTTACCATCCATATGGAATCCTCTGGTGGGTCATCCAGTGAACTTGCTGCGGTGTATTCCTCTACAGCAAGCACCTATGTGTTACACCAGGTTGTCACCAAACAACCTTGACAAGTGAGATCAGTCTCTGCCTTTCGAAAGGATCGTTCAACACTATGATAGTCTTACCGTATTATCTGTGCCCTTACTCCAGAATAATACTGGGGCTACGGACATTTCTAGAATGGCCACCATATGTGCTCATAGGGTTCTCACTATCAAGATTTGAAACACTTGATACCCTCGTCACAGTTCAACCATTCTAAGGACATATATCAATACATATTGCAATAACAATGATTTTTCGATATAGAATAAAATGCCTTTTATTGATTAATAAACATTATTACAAAGAGTCAATTCTACAATAATTGATTGGCTCTAGGGCATCTACTCTAACAATCTCCCATTTGCACTATAGCCAATCATTCATGTATTTAATACCAAATGATCTCAAGTGCCTGTCATGTTTCTGCTGCGATAGAGGCTTTGTTAGTGGATCTGCGAGATTGTCGTTAGTATGCACTTTCTAATCAGCACGTTTTTCCTCTCAACTATCTCTCTGATGACATGGAATCGTCTGAGTATGTGTCTGGACTTCTGATGAGACTGTGGTTCCCTGGCTTGAGCTATTGCTCCATTGTTGTCACAATAGATGTCTATAAGATCAACAATCGTAGGAACCACACCAAGTTCAGTAATGAACTTCTTAATCCAAACTGCCTCCTTGGCCACATCTAACAATGCAATATACTCAACCTCTATTGTAGAATCCACTACAGTGCTTTGCTTGGAGCTCTTCTAGCTCACTACACTGCCATTGAGACAAAATACAAACCCTGATTGCGATCGATAATCATCTTTGTCCGTTTGGAAACTAGCATCACTGTATCCTCTCACAGCTAGCTCATCTTCCCCTCCATAAACCAAGAACATATCCTTAGTCCTCTTCAGGTACTTAAGAATGTTCTTGACACCATCCGGATGGCGCCACCTGGATCCGATTGATATATACTACAAGTGCTCAAAGCATATGAGACATCAATCCGAGTACATAACATGGCATACATGATGGATCCAATTGCTGACGCATATGGGATCCTCTTCATCCTATCTCTCTCATCTTGTGTTTTAGGACACAATTCCTTAGAGAGATAAACACCATGTGACATTAGAAGAAATCCCTTCTTGGATTCTTCCATACTGAATCTCTTCAGTACTTTGTCAATATATGCACTCTGACTTAGGCCAAGCAACCTACGCGATCTATCACGATAGATCTTTATACCAAGGATGTAGGCTGCTTCCCCTAAGTCTTTCATGGAAAAGCACTTGGATAACCAAGTCTTTACCAACTGCAAGTTTGGTATATCATTCCCGATCAGAAGTATGTCATCGACATACAACACTAGGAATGCTACTGTGCTCCCGCTCACTTTCTTGTAAACACAGGGCTCATCTTTGTTCTTGATAAAACCAAATTCTTTTACGGCTTCATCAAAACGAATGTTCCAGCTCCTTGAAGCTTGCTTGAGTCCATTAATGGATCTTTGCAACTTGCATACCTTATTGGCTTGACTATCAAGAACGAAACCATCAGGTTGTGTCATGTACACATCCTCCTCAAGGTTTCCGTTCAGGAAAGCAGTTTTGACATCCATTTGCCAAATCTCATAGTCATGATATGCAGCGATTGCAAGCATCATCCGGTTGGATTTCATCATGGCGATCGGCGAAAAGGTTTCTTCATAGTCAATGCCATGAATTTGTTTGAAACCTTTGGCAACCAGCCATGCTTTATAAGTATGCACATTGCCATCCATGTCAGTCTTCTTCTTGAAGACCCATTTACACCCTATGGGTTTTACCTCTTCAAGTGGTTCAACCAGAGACCGCACTTGGTTCTAGTACATGGAGTCCATCTCAGATTTCATGGCTTCAAGCCATTTAACGGAATTTGGATCCGATATAGAGTCTTCGTAGGTCTTGGGTTCATCATCTTGGTAGACTAGTACATCACCATGTTGAGTCACGAGATAACCGTATCTCTTGGGCTCATGGCGTACTCTCCCAGATCTACGTAGCTCTTGTGCTACTTGAGGTGGTTCACTTTGATCCACAAATTGTGGAGTAACCTCCTCATGATGCTCAACCACTTCTTGTGGCACATCATCCCGTCCTTCGTCTAGTATATCTTGTGGTTCTAGAGCTTCATCAAGTTCTACTTTTCTCCCACTAGTACTTCTTAGAAAATATTCCTTTTCTAGGAAGACACCAGATCGAGCAACAAAAATTTTGCGCTCTTCTGGGTGGTAGAAATAGTATCCTTTGGTCTCCTTTGGATACCCCATAAATATACATTTACAGGATTTTGGGCCCAGCTTGTTCGAAGTCAATTTCTTAACATAAGCTTCGCAACCCCAAATCCTTAGATAAGACAAGTTGGGCTTTCGCCCACTCTATAGCTCGTATGGAGTCTTATCTATAGACTTTGATGGCACACAGTTCAAAACGTGAGTCGTAGTCTCTAGGGCATAACCCTAGAACGATGCAGGTAAATCACTAAAACTCATCATGGATCTAACCATGTCAAGTACAGTCTTATTCCTCATTTCTAACACTCCATTGTGTTGGGGTCTATAAGGAGGGGTGAGTTGTGATACTATCCCATATTCCTTCAGGTACTCCGAAAACCCTGAACTTAAGTATTCACCTCCTCGATCCAACCAAAGAGCTTTAATACTTTTGCCTAACATATTCTGTACTTTATTCTTGAATTCCTTGAATTTATCAAAGGCTTCAAATTTATGTCTCATAAGGTAGACATAACCATATCTACTAAAATCATCAGTAAATGTGATGAAGTATGTGTTAGAGTAGATGCCCTAGAGCCAATCAATTATTGTGGAATTGACTCTTTGTAATAATGTTCATTAATCAATAAAAGGCATTTTTATTCTATATCGCGTAAATCATTATTATTGCAATATGTATTGATATATGTCCTTAGAATGGTAGAGCCGTGACGAGGGTATCAAGTGTTTCAAATCTTGATAGTGAGAACCCTATGAGCACATATGGTGGCCATTCTAGAAACGTCAGTAGCCCCGTATTATTCTGAACTAAGGGGCACGAGATAATACGGTAAGGCTATCATAGTGTTGAACAACCCCTGCCGAAAGGCGGTGGCCCGATCTCACTTGTCAAGGTTGTTTGGTGACAACTGGTGCAACACATGGGTGTTTGTTGTGGCGATTACACCACAACAAGTTCACTAGTGACCCACCGAGAGGATTCCATATGGATGGTAACCCCGGTGTCTATGGAACAAATCCTCTAACGAATGGTGGTGCATGTGATCCTTAGACTTGAGATCACCGGGCGCCTTGTGCACCGGATTGGTGTAGTTTGACACTAGCCTAACGCAGCTTCTTTTCGTAGTTGTCAATATGGTGGTGATTGGCCGCATCAAGGAGTGTATCAAGACTATGGTGGATTGCTAGAGGATTTATCACTCCCGGCACGGGAGAAAGTTATCTCACATCGCAACCAAGATATGGCATCGACACTAAAACCGTGGCCACGTGGGATTGAGTTGTTGCTCTATCCAGCTTTATATACTGGTCATTGGTCCAGTAAACCTGAATAAATAATATCAAGAGTAACCAAGGTTGACACTATTTCTATGCCTTCGCCTCGCGAGATAACGTATGATGAAAGGATCGAATTGCACGGTAACCATATCGCCGGAAGGTGGTAGCTACTTTGTGAATCCGAATCTATCGGGTGGCCATGATGCCTTGCTAGGGGCCAATCTTGGTCTGTGTATTAGTGAGGACGATTAATTGGTGTTAATCGCAATACTATACACTTGCCGATATGATGAGGAGCCTAAGGGTCACACATAGAAGACAATTTAAGATGCAAGAAGAAAGAAGGGCATTTTCGTCTTTTAAGGCGAAAGGGTATTTTGGTAATTTTACGTTGTAATTAAATTTGTTGAGGTCGTAGCCTTTATTTAATTTGTTAGAAAAATTAAATAAGTGAAATTACGTTTAAATATGTGTTCGCACATATTTAAATATATTATCATTATTGTTAAATGTTAATATATATATATATATATATATATATATATATATATATATATATATATATATATATATATATATATATATATATATATATATTAATTGATTTTAATTGAGATAATGATGGAAATTAAAATAAATCAAATTGGGAGTGTTTGGCAACATGGGGCGTTTGGGTTGGAGCCCAAGCCTATTCCGTATGGGATTAGGGCAAATTGTTTTTAAATATAAAAGGAAAAGTGTGTGATTTTTAATTAAGGGTTTTTTCTTTGAAAACCAATACACACAGCAGCCCTTTTGCTTCTCCCACGGCAGTAACACCTATTGCCTAAAATCAATTCAATTGATTCTTCTTTTCTTCTTAATCTTGAAGCCAAAGAGGATCTAGCAAATCCCTCTTTGGTTCTTTTAAGATTGTCTTCGTGTGGACTACGCAGGTTCGATCCTACACTTGGATCGGTAGCAAAAAGTTCGTCGACAAATTTGGAGGAGCCTTCAACGTGCGTTTGTTTCTCTTAACTCATGTTGAATATTTATGCAGATTTTATTTAATATAAATTGTAAAATCATACCCTTGATCTTGGCTCATGTAAACGATCCTGTTATATTATATTTTTGTTTCCGCTGCATATAATGGGGACCGTTTCTAACAAAGATGAATATTCACCTCTGGCTTCAACTATTAGTGGACCACATATATCACTATGGATGATGCCTAACAGCTTAGTAGCCCTTTCACCTTATCCTGTGAAAGGAGACTTGGTCATCTTGCCTAACAGGCATGACTCGCATACCTTAAATGACTGAAAGTCAAAAGGGTCCAAAACTCCATCCCTTTGAAGTTTGCAATGCAGGTCTTATTAACATTGCACAATCTACAGTGCCAGAGATATGTCTGGTTTTGATCGCTATGTTTAGCCCTCTTGGTTTCAATATTGAGAATATCTTTATTGTTTAAATCAAAAACATATAATCCATTATATAACCTTGCAATTCCAAATAGAATACCATTCAAACTAAAGGACAACAACCCATTAGATATCTCAAAATGATACCCCATATTATCCAAAGCGGATACTGAAATAATATTTCTAGAAATAGAAGGTACGTGATAACAGTTATGTAGTTCCAATAACAAGCCCATAGGCAAAGATAAATAATAAGTCCCTACAGCCAATGCAGCCACATGTGCTCCATTTCCAACTCGTAGGTCCACCTCTCCCTTGGTGAGCACTCTACTCTGCCTCGGTCCCTACACATCAGTACAAATGTGAGTACCACATCCTGTGTCAATGACCCAAGATGTTAAGGGAGAGAACTTAATCTCAATCATAAAAACACCTGAAGTTGTAGCCTCTGACTTCTTCTTGCTTGCGAGGAAAGCCTTGCAGTGTTTCCTCCAGTGGCTAGGCTTGCCACAAAAGAAGTAGACTACCTTGCCCTTCCCTATGCCACTCTCAGGCCCAAGAGCAACCTGTCCTTTAGGCTTAGGCTTGGGTTTAGCCTTGGCCTTACCCTTGCCGTTACCCTTTGGTTTACCGACAGCAACCAGTAAAATAGGCTTGGACTTTTTCAAGTCCTGCTCTACAGTCCTAAGCATGTTCAGAAGTTCTGACAAGGTTTTCTCCATCGTGTTCATATTGAAATTCATTATGAATGGAGCATAAGAGTTAGGCAAGGATTGCAGAATTAAATCCATTTGTAATTCTGCATCCAAGCCATATCCCAAAGTCTCAAGCTTCTCTATGTGCTCGATCATCTTGAGCACATGAGGACCAACTTGGGCTCCCTCAGTCAGACGACTCCCAAACAAAGTGCTTTTGACACCTTGTACCTCTCATGTCGATCATTTGTTTCGAAAAGCTCCTTGAGGTGTAGAATGATGGAAAAAGCATCCATATTCTCATGCTGCTTTTGTTGCATAGGTGTCATCGATGCTAACATCAAGCATTGAACACTATCAGGATCATCAAGGAACTTTTAATAAGTATCCTTAACTTCCTAAGTGGCATCAGGATCAGGATCAGGATCAGCCATGTATGGCTTTTCAAGGATATACAATTTATGTTCTGACTTGAGTATAATTCGAAGATTGCGATACCAATCTGAGAAATTGGATCCATCCAACCTGTTTTCTTTCTCGATTATCGGTCGCAGGTTCATAATGCTCATTTTGGTGAATCTACAATAGCAAAAAAGATAAAGTTATTATAAAGTTCATTATTATTTAATACGGTATTTTATTAAACGATGCTCCCACTATTTTACTCAAGCCAATAGCCCTCACTATTAACTCGGGAAAGCCCGTTGCTTTTCCTAGTGGATCGAGATCCCATCCTGCCCATTTCAAACCTTTGCTTTGGCGAACAAGCCAAAATGAGTTGATTAGGTAGGCCAACAAACTTAATCCACACCAGTTGATAGCTCTCACTATCAACCTCAAATGTGAGAAAGCCAACAAGCCAATCACACAATCCAATGGCTCTAACCATTGTCCTCAAGTGTGATTCTCAGTATCAGTAGAGTGGACACTACATGTCACCACGTACACATAATATATGTACTGCTCTACTATGCCTATGACACGTTTATCAACCTTTGCTTTGGCGAACAAGCAAAACCGTCATTTTAAGTTGACCCATCACCATTAAGGAAAACTCCAATGTATTTTAACCTCTCACTGGTAGAAGTGTACCCTTCGCTTTGGCCAACAAGGTTTCGACGAACAGTGGTCTGATTAAAACCATGGTGATGGAAGGCTTACGTGACTTAATATAATTCAGTTGAGGGGTTTGTTATTTAATGTCTCATCAGATTATTATCTTTGTTAGAATGACATTGTTTTGCATGTTATCAAACATTCAACTATGCATGCATTCTAAACAAAAATTAAACATGCGAGTACATGGCCCAACTAAAACCGATTTCCTCGAGCCTAGAGGAATCGGTGGGTCACCTAGGAGTCCTATAATAAACATCTCGAGTCTTCAAGTATGGTTGCCTTGTTCTTTGCTCCATCTTCAAGTACATTACAAAACTTTTAAATTTACAAAAGAATAATAATACAAAATTCTTTACATCAATAAATTTAGAAACCTCGATTTACATTTGAGGGGAGTTAGATGAGAAGAGAATGTACATCAAGAAAAAGGAGAAAGGCAGGACACGCAGGCCTTATTTAATAAATTATGCAACCATACATACCCACGAATATTTAAAACATTCACCCTTAGGTCTAAGGCTCATGTACCGGGCACCATGCAATATACAAACAAGTACAAAGCATACATTTAAAAAACAATCAATTTTGAAATTAGTGGGTTAATTACATTTACCCCCTGATAATTTGCAGATCTATGTTTGGTCTAAAAGTTTTGAAACTTTGCATTTTAGCCCCTACACACTGGGAAGTGCACTCGCTGCAATGATGAGTTAGATCGTCGCGGCGTGCGTTGGTTATGCTGACGGCCACGCTCTACGTACAGTGCATGTCTGAAGGATGATCGCTGCGGCGATGGATTATATTGCCGCGGCGAGCGCTGTTTTCATACAATGCTTGTCCAGAGGACGATCACCGCGGTGATGGGTTATATCACCGCGGCGAGCGCTGGTTTCGTCACCAGCGCCAGTTTGGACAACGCTCGCTACGGCAATGGGTTATATCGCCGTGGCAAGCGTACACAAATATGTAGTTCCAGATCTATTCATACAGTAACCATACACACTCAAACGGATTTTCAATCAATCAAACATACTGATTTCAACCAAAAATCCATCATGCATTAAACCAAACTTGCAGTTCATCAACAAATCAGATTAATCGATTAATCAATTTCTCAAAACATATTTAAGATAGATTTTATAAGGCAAAATTATATCATTAAATACATGTTATCAACCATCCAAATAAAAATTGTAAAATTCGGCACCTGAGCTCGATACCCACCGTTAGTAAACGGTCCCATATACGCAGCGGAAACAAAACAAATATAATATAGAGATCGTTTACATGAGCCAAGATCTAGGGTATAATTTTACAATTCATATTAAAATAAAAAATTGAAGAAAAATAAGTCCGAGTTTAAAGAAAACAAATGCACGTTGGAGGCTCCTCCAAATTTGTCAACGAATGTTTTGCTACCGATCCAAGTGTAGGATCGAACCCACGTAGTCCACACGAAGACAATCTCAAAAGAACCAAAGAGGGATTTGCTAGATCCTCTTTGGCTTCAAGATTAAGAAGAAACCAAATCAATTGAATTGATTTTTAAGCCAAAAGGTGTTGTTGCCGTGGGAGAGAAAGAGAGGGGCTGTGTGTGTGTTTTTCTTTAAAAGAGAAAATCGATTCATTGAATAATCACACACTTTTCTTTTTATATTAAAATAATCAAGTTGCCCTATTCCCATATGGAATAGACTTGGGCTCCAACCCAAACACCCCATGTTGCCAAACACTCCCAATTTGATATTTTATTTTCCATCATTATCTCAATTAAAATTAATTAATATATATATTAACAATAATGATAATATATTTAAATATGTGCAAACACATATTTAAACGTAATTTCACTTATTTAATTTTTCTAACAAATTAAATAAAGGCTACGACCTCAGCAAATTTAATTACACTGTGAAATTACAAAAATACCCTTTCGCCTTAAAAGATGAAAACGCCCTTCTTTCTTCTTGGATCTTAAATTATCTTCTATGTGTGTGACCCATAGGCTCCTCATCATATCGGCAGTGTATAGTATCGCGATTAACACCAATTAATTGTCTCACTAATACACAGACCAAGATTGGCCCCTAACAAGGCATCATGGCTACCTGATAGATTCAAATTTAGCAAAGTAGCTACCTGTTAACGATATAGTTACCGTGCAATTCGATCCTTTCATTATACGTTATCTCAACGAGACGAAGGTATAGAAATAGTGTCAACCTTTGGTTACTCTCGATATTATGTATTCAGTTTCTGGACCAATGACCTATATTCTAATCTGGATAGGCCAACAACTCAATCCCACTGTGGCCACAGTTTTAGTGTCATTGCCATTTACTGAATTGCGCCATGAGATAACTTCTCCCATACTCGGGAGTGATGAATCCTCTGTCTATCCACCATAGTCTTGATACACTCCTCGATGCAGCCAATTACCATCGTATTGACAACTCTAAAAAAAACTGCGTCAGGCTAGTGTCAAACTGCACCAATCGGTGCACAAGGCGCTCCGGTGATCTCAAGTCTAAGGATCACATTCACCACCATTCGTTAGAGGATTTATTCCATAGACACTGGGGTTACCATCCATATGGAATCCTCTGGTGGGTCAGTCCAGTGAACTTGCTGCGGTGTATTCCTCTACAGCAAGCACCTATGTGTTGCACCAGGTTGTCACCAAACAACCTTGACAAGTGAGATCAGTCACTACCTTTCGAAAGGGTCGTTCAACACTATGATAGCCTTACCGTATTATCTATGCCCTTACTTCAGAATATTACTGGGGCTACGGACGTTTCTAGAATGGCCACCATATGTACTCATAAGGTTCTCACTATCAAGATTTGAAACACTTACACTTGATACCCTCATCATGGTTCTACCATTCTAAGGACATATATCAATACATATTGCAATAATAATGATTTACGCGATATAGAATAAAATGTCTTTTATTGATTAATGAACATTATTACAAAGAGTCAATTCTACAATAATTGATTGGCTCTAGGGCATCTACTCTAACATGATACACTCCTTGATGTAGGCAATCACCACCGTATTGAGAGCTCTGAAAAGAACTGCGTTAGGCTTGTGTCAAACTACACCAATCGATGCACAAGGCGCTCCAGTGATCTCAAGTCTAAGGATAACATGCACCACCATTCGTTAGAGGATTTGTTCCATAGACACTGGGGTTACCATCCATATGAAATCCTCTAGTGGGTCAGTCCAGTGAACTTGCTGCAGTGTATCCACCTACAGCAAGCACCCATGTGTTGCACCAGGTTGTCATCAAACAACCTTGACAAGTGAGATCAGTCACTACCTTTTGATAGGGTCATTCAACACTATGATAACCTTACCATATTATCTGTGCCCTTACTTCAGAATAATACTGCGGCTACGGACATTTCTAGAATAGCCATCATATGTGCTCATAAGGTTCTCACTATCAAGATTTGAAACACTTGATACCCTCATCACAGTTCTACCATTCTAAGGACATATATCAATACATATTGCAATAATAATTATTTACACGATATAGAATAAAATTGCCTTTTATTGATTAATGAACATTATTACAAAGAGTCAATTCTACAATAATTGATTGGCTCTAGGACACCTACTCTGACATGTGGGAACTAAGAATTCCTTTAGTTTTCTGGTTTCTACCATTTCAACAACTATGACTTCTGGTTCAACAACTGTAGCCTCTCGTTCTCTTTTCTCTCTGTTAAGTCTTCTAGCGGTTCTTTCAATCTCAGGATCAACAGGAACCACTAGCTGACGTCTTGCTCTTCGCATAAACTACACAGAAAGAGAGAAAGAAAAAGTGAGATCATGAACCAACCGAAAATAACAACAAAAATTAAAACTAACAAAATGAAAACAAAAATAATCTCCAATCTAGCTAACACGGGAAAAACTCAATGTTAACACAAAAATCAATCCCCGGCAATGGCGCCAAAAACTTGATGCGTTGTAACTACAACATGCATAAATAGCAAGTGCACTAGTCGCACAAAGTAATAAAATGATGAGTGAGTATTGTTCCCACAAGGATTGGTTGTTAAGCACTAGTTTTCCTATTGTTTTCAAGTTAGAGAAACCGAATTTGTTTGGATTAACGGGAGAGAATTAAACTAAAACTAAAACAAAATCTGTTAAGAATTAAAAACTAAATTATGAAAGTAAGAATTAAAGCAAGGGTAATATCAATTCAAACGAACGGGTAGGGTTTTGGCTTCATTCGGACTCTATGGATTAAGCCTACGGATTATGCTATTTCCACATTCACATGCACTGATTGTAAATCGAATTCTCTACGTTGTAAAACATACCTTCTCAGGCTATGTTTTCCTACTTTTTCCTATCAAACTTCCGCACCCAACAAAAAGAAGATTAATAGTTCTAAGTTCATTAAGCACATGGAATTCTAGGTTGATTTCATTGATTCTCAAATCTATCTCTAGCATTCAATACTACAATGGTGATTACCCAAGAAGCTTAACATGATTCATTTCTCAATCTCATCATGGTCAACAAATAAAAGCAATAAAAATTAGAATAACCATACAATTTGTGCAATAGCATATGAAAATAACAACAATCAATTGATTAATCCATGGAAATCCAAATTACATCAAAACCCTAACCCAAAATGGGTTAGTTCATAGCTAAATCAACACAACAAGCAAGAAAAACGAATAACCCAACAATCAACATATTGAAATGAGAGGAAAGAAAAGAGATCTCCCCTAGTTGAGGAATCCACAAGATTCAATCCCAAATCTTCTCACTTCTCAACCAAAAATCATACTAAAGACATGGTCGTCCTCGAGCATAAGGACTCAATGAAAGAAAACAATAAACAACAAAACACATAACACAACAAAACTGAAAAATGAACAAACACAACTTAGACTCAACTCAACATACGAATTGCCTTGAAATTTCACAAGTCTCAAAGGTTGTTGAAAAATTAGTATCAAAAAATGTTCAACACTCCAAGAAGTTATAAGCTACATCGACAGTCTTTCTCAATCGGTCCACTGAGTAGGTGATCCCCACTTTAATCCACATTCCAACTTCCCGGATTATTTTATGTAGAAATGAAAAGTTTATCAAATGGTGGCAGACTCCATAAGCCTAAATATCGAACAACTCTCCACTAATGTGGACTAGACATCGCTAAGGATCAAAAGGTCTTTGCAAGCTTGTAACGTTAGGCTTGGGTAGTGGGTTTCAAGAAAAAGGATAGGATCAACAAAGTAAGTGAACTCGGTTTTCCTAATGCAAACACTACAAGTCACATCAAACTCCACTTCTTCTCAACCACCAATCAAAGTATCAACCAATTTACACCCCTCAAACTTATGCATTCCTTATTTTGATTTTGAATTGAATTTTTTTTTTTTTCAAAGCAATCAAATTGAGGTTAATTAACTCTCTTATTCTTATCGCCCTTCTCACAACCCCCAAACTGTTCTTTTAATGATTTGCACCACTCTTAACTTTCTTTGTGTTTGCATTAGGCCCAAGATTCTTCTAAGGGTACGATTATATGTTTAGGGTAGTTGGATTGGGAATTTTTTTTTTTTCTTTTTTGGTTTGTCAGAAAATAAGACACAATGATAATATTATAAGGCTCAAGTAGGTGACTAGGGGCAATATCACTCATGGGTTGGCTAGAAAGGCTCAAACGTTCCGAAAAATGCCTAAATCATTTCCTTAACAATGTCTATTCCTAAGATTTCGCCTCAAGCACTTCTCTACTAGGTTCTAGAGTCCACCAACATTATCAAACCTTACCTAACCACATAAAATGAATCTAAGCATGCCGAAATAAATGAAAATGGTGGTTGAACCACTCAACAACCTCAATCAAAATCCAGTCAATAAACAAAAACTTGAAGTAATGCTTAACATTTTTCAACAATAACATCCCAACAATCCTAGTCTTATCATGGACTTATGCAATTCATCATTGGCAACCACAATAAAAACACAAACTTAACTGAAACAAAATCAAAATTTTTCAATTTTTTCTACCCCCAAACTAAAGATGACATTGTCCCCAATGTCACATTATGCACAAATTAGGAATGGAAAACAAAATAGAAAAAGGTGCGAGATAGTTCCTTGATTAATCCGTGAAGTTGAAATTCCGCTCAACATTGTGCATACCCAGTCCTCAGCTTTTTCATCACCCACATTTTGTAAAAAAATTGAAAACTGTGGTGTCCACTATGTTAGAAAAATCCACTAACTAATATGAAAGTATTACAACCCTAATCTCTTCTTTACATCAACTAGAATTTAAAACAAAAATGAAACAACTAAAACAACTCACACAATCCCAAACAAAAATATCAACGGAGTTCAATGTTAAAAATAAAAGAAAAACAAAAAGAACAACTAAACAAATAAAAATAACGAAACTAAAACAGGTGCTCATTCTTCAGCTTCCTCGTCTTCCCCAGTGTCATCCTCTTCTGCTTCTGAGCCCATCCACTCATCTGAGTCCCAATCTTCCCACTGGTGTTCTGAAGTATCACTTGACAAGCAAGTTACATAATTTGCAGCTTATATGTCTTTCTAGCCTGCTTTGCCAGCCACCCGTGATGTCGCTCCATTCTTTTCATCAAACCCATCATTTTCTGCATCATTTCTCTCATTGGGACTGTTGAACCGGATGCGGTGGCCGTTGCTGTGGTTCTCCTTCTCTTGGTTCCTAATCTGGGCCCTGCTTCTGTTTGAGGTGCAAGATGTTTTCGGAAGTAGGCTGTGTCGAGGACTGGGGCAGCATGGATCAGTGGCTTATCAGCCTGTACCTCGACCCTCGCCGTAGTGCACAAAGCTGTAATGAGTTGTGGGAACGGAAAACTGCCTCTCCCTGGTTTGGCTGCGAGTTGGATACTCGCCAGGATGATGTGCCTCACGTCCATTCTCTTTCCTATGGCAATAGAATACAACAAGATTGCCTTATCATATGTCACTGCATCAGAAAGCGCTCCAAAGATCATCCTAGTGAAACAAAATACTGCCACAACCGAGCCACTGGTGTTAAACTAGTACCTTTAGTGGTTTTCTTCCCCTTCTTTGAAACATCCCAATAGGCATCTAGTTTCGCTATGGTCCTAAAAATCTCGTCATCCCTTTTCTGTGCCCTCCTAAACTCCTCATATTCATCCCTTCAATTTGAGGTAAGGCATAGAAATCATTGATGACCTTGGCCGTAAATACCACATCAGTGCCCCTCACAAAAACAACCCTCTCATCATATTCAAGGAGGTTGGCATAAAACTCTCTCACCAGTGGTTCCACAGCTACATGTTCGGGTTCATCCAGAAAATTCTCCCATCTTCTACCTTGACTCCACTCATTAGCCTCGGTTGCAGTCAGTCCACGTTCAGGGATAAATCCCTTGTCTTTCCTTTTGACTGCTACCTCATAGTTTTTTCGAGCCTTTTCATTCATAAACCGGTCATCTACTTTCTTTCCTTTTCCTTTGCCCTTGGATGGTACCTTGACTTTGAGCGGCATTTTCTCTTAAACTACACTTCAACTGAAACAATGCAACTCAACAATTCAAACCCAATTCAATCCTGCAAAAACTTCCAACACTTCCAAAAATTTTCACCTCAACCCCCAAACTACAATTTTTCCAATTTCAACCAAACACTTCAAAATTCAAGACCCACACTCCTCAATATCACACAACACACAATCAACCCTTCCTCAAACAAAATTAACACTTACAAACACACAAATTCCGCAACTCAACCAACAATCAAAATTCTCAGATCTTCAATTCAAAACTTGAAATTTTTAAATAAAAAACTTAGAGAACGTGAAATCTTACCAACACTAAGGAGCATTCGCCACCAATTGAGTCAAAATAAGCCTAGATTGCAAACCCCCAAATTTCCTTGAACTTAAAAGTTTCGTGAATTTTTGCGAAAATTGTTGTTGAAATGAGTTGTTTTGTGTTTAGGAGGGTTAAGGAGTGAGGAATTTGGTTGGAAAATCACAGGGTAGGTTCTGGATTGAAGTTTGAATTTTTTTTTTTTTTTTTGTTTTGAAATAGGTTTGAAGAGTCCCGTGAAAAATGAAGAAAGAAAGTGAGAATTTATAGAAACCAGAATTTAAAGATGATGAAGGGTGAAGGTTTGTTTGCTTCATCATCTCGCTAAAGGGGCACGTTGTCTTGTTCGTTTGCTGATTGCCCTGTTCACTCGTTGTTGTCTTGTTTGTTCACTGATTGTCCTGTTCGCTTCATCAGCTTAAGAGAGAATGGCGCCGCGGCGAAGGGTTCATCATTTGAATCTAAGGTTTTTAAAACCCAGTCGATGCCGCGGCGAAGAAAAATTCTTCGCCGCAGCAAGAAAATATAGGGAGTTCTTTGCCTCGGTGAAGACAAATCTTCGCCACAGCAAAGATTCCTTGTTCTTTTCGCTCACACTTCTCTCGCCACGGCGAAGACAACTTTGTCGCCATGGTGAATTTTTACCGAGAGAATAACGCCGCGGCGAAGAGACATGTTCACCGCGACGAGGTTTGGGTCCTTTGCCTACCAAATATTTTCAAAGAAAATGCTTCGCCACGGCGAAAAAGAATCTTTGCCGCGGTGAAAACTGGAAAATTCAGTTTTCTCCTTTGATTCACAATTTCACCTGAAACATCCAAAAATACACAAATTAAACTTCATAAACACAATCAAACCAAAAACTAAACAACTACAAAATAATGATAAAGATAAAGAAATGAAAACACTTGGTTGCCTCCTAAGGAGCGCTTGTTTATAGTCGAAAGCTCGACTCTTTTGATTTTTCACGTCAGTCCAAACTATTCAGGTACATCACATCCCAGAAATATCCCTTGTGCTAGAGCTTCATTTGTTGATGATCTTTTTCACACAGGGTTTCTGTTGAGAGCTTAGCCACCCATTTCCATCCCTTGGTTATAACTTTGGTGGCTTGACTCTTCTCACCGACCGCTTTCCATTTTCTTGACTTCCCCTCACCCTTTTTGAACTAAGAGACCCATTCCTTGGGAAAACACCATCTTGACTATGGCTCATCTCAGAATGTTATGCAACCCTTTTCGTTATGGTCCTCACTCTCTAACTGACTCGATTTGACAATGCAACTCTTAATTTCCACCTTAGGACTGTTCAGTTGGAAGGTTTCAATTTTTGCCTGGTCCACCACATCGATTTTTAAACATGACTCTTGCTTAGGTGAAAATCTTATCGACTCAAGGACATTAAATGTTACTTCGTCATCTTGCATCCTCATGATCAATTTCCCTTCTTGAATGTCGATTAAAGCTCTTCTTGTAGCCTGAAATGGTCGTCCTAAGATAAGAGGAATCTCTTTGTCCTCTTCCATACCCAATACAAAGAAGTCTAAAGGGAAGATGAACTTGTCTACCTTAACCAACACATCCTCTACAATGCCCCTCGGATGCTTTATGGATCTATCCACAAGTTGCAAGCATATGGTTGTCGGCTTTACTTCACCAATTCCTAATTTCTTGAAAACAGAAAAAGGCATAAGGTTAATGCTGGCACCTAGGTCACATAAAACTCGATCAAAGGTAATATCTCCTATAGTGCAAGGAATAGTAAAACTCCCTGGATCTTTGAGTTTCGGTGGCAGTTTTTTCTGGAGAATGGCACTGCACTCCTCTGTAAGCATCACTGTTTCCTCATTATCCAGCTTCCTCTTGTTCGATAAAATTTCTTTAAGAAATTTTGCGTAGCTCGGCATGTGTTGCAATGCATCTACAAAAGGAATATTAATATGCGGTTTCTTAAAAACATCAAGAAATTTAATGAACTACTTGTCCTGATTTTCTTTTCTGAGTCTTTGAGGGAAAGGCACTGGAGGAGTGTGATGTGCCAACTTTGGGGGTGTTTTGGGGAATGGCAATTTCTCTTTCCTGTTTTTTTGCCTCTCTTCCCGCTTCTGTTCATCTTTCCTAGGGCTAGGTGGTTTCTCTTCAACAATGATGTCTTCATCAACTTCCTCATCAGATTCTTCATTTTTCCTTGATAGGGTTTTCTCTTTCCTTGGATTTTCCACCTCTTCCAAGACTGTACCACTTCTCAAGGTTATTGCATTCACTTGCTCTCGTGGGTTAGTCACTGTGTTGCTTGGTAGAGCACCCTATGGTCTCTCATTTAGCTTTTCAGCTAACTGCCCCATCTATACTTCCAAGTTCTGAATGGATGCCCCTTGATTTTTGAAATTAGTTCTCATCTCATTCATAAAATATGTGGTCTCTTGCATGAACTTCCCAAACATGTCCTCCAATTTTGTCACTCTTTGGTCTCCTTGTTGGTTGTTCACCCCTATTTGGTTATTTGGCAATGACCTTTGATTCCATTGACTGTTTTGCTGATTCTGTTGGTTTTGATTGCCCCAAGATAGGTTTGGGTAATTCCTCCAACCGAGATTAAATGTGTTAGAGTATGGATTGTTCAGTTGCCTTTGATTTCCAGCCAAGTAGTTAACCTGCTCCGATGTTGACGACGCTGAGGCAAACGTGTTCCCTACTTGACATTCACTGCTCACATGATTACCTACACAAAAATCACAAGTTAGTTGAGGAGCTTGAATGGAATTTACCTGCATACTTCCCAACTATTTCCCAAGCAAGTCACATTAAATGGAAATGGTCAGATAGGCATCAACTTCATGAAGATCCATAGATTTCTTCGGTAGCACCCTCTCATTAGGTCTTTGATAGTTGTTGCTTGCCAGAACCTCAAGCAATTCATGAGCTTCTTCCGGTGTCTTATTCTATAATGCTCCTCCCGAGGCTGCATCCACCATAGTTTGCACATTTACTGTTAATCCATTATAAAATATTTGGACTTGCATCCCAACTGGCAACCCATGATGTGGACACCTTCTCAGTAATTCTTTGTATCTCTCCCAAGCCTCATACAAAGATTCTGATTCTTCTTGAATGAATGACGTGATGTCATTTCTCAACTTTACCGACGTTGCTGGAGGAAAGAATTTGGTCAAGAACTTCTGTGCTAAATCATTCCATGTGGTGATTGTTCCTGTTGGTAGTGCCAGTAGCCATCCCTTAGCTTTATCCTTTAATGAAAATGGGAGTAGTCTCAATCTGATTGCATCATCTGACACTCCGTTAGACTTGAAAATATCACAAATCTCCAAGAAATTGGCAATATGTAGATTTGGATCTTCCTTCAAATCCCCCATGAACTGAACCGACTGCTGGATCACCTGGATGATTGATGGCTTTATCTCAAACGTGTTAGCTTGGACAGCTGGTCTTGTAATGCTCGACCCATTGCCTTCAACTGAAGGAACAGAGAATTCCCTCAGTGTTCTATTCTCTGCCATCTCTACAACTATTACTTCTAGTTCAACTAGAGCTTCTCTTTCTCTTCTTTCTTTGTTCAGTCTTCAAGTGGTTCTTTCAATCTCAGGATCAATAGGAACCACTAGCTGACGTCTTGCTCTTCGCATAAACTACACAAAACAATAGCAAGAGTACAATCACACCAAACAAAGAAAATTAACAAAAATAAAACAAATAACAATTAAGTAAAAATAACACTCCAATCTAGCTAAGACAATAAAATTTTAATGTTAACACAAAACTCAATCCCCGGCAATGGCGCCAAATACTTGATGCATGATTTCATAAACATGCAATATGTAGCAAGGATACTAATCGCACAAGTAATAGAGTGATGAGTGAGTATCGTTCCCATGAGGATTGGTGGCTAAGCACTAAATTTTTCTACTGTTTTCAAGTTGGAGCAATCGAGTTGTTTGGATTGAAGGGAGACAAATTAAACTAAAAAAACTAAAACAAAATTTCTAATTGTTCAAAACTAATTAATGAAAGCAAAATTTAAGACATGGATAAAATCAATTCAAAACAAACGATTAGGGTTTTGACTTCATTCAGACTCTCTAGGTTAACCCTAAAGATTATACTGATTCCATATTCACATGCATTGATTGTAAATCGAACTCTCTAAGGTATAAAATATACCTTCTCAGGCTATATTTCCTTACTCTTTCCTATTAAACTTCCACACCCAACAAAATGAAGATTAATAAATCAAAGTTCATTAAGCACAAGAATCCTAGATTGATTTCATTGATTCTTAAATCTATCTCTAGCATTTAATACTACAATGGTGATTACCCAAGAAGCTTAACATGAATTATTTCTCAATCTCATCATTTTCATCACATAAAAACAATAATTTCATAATAATCACACAATCTAAGAAAAATCATATGAAAATAATAATCATCAATTACTTAACCCATTAGAATCCAAACTACATCAAAACCCTAACCCAAAATAGGTTAGTTCATGACTAAATCAACAATACCAATAAAAGAAATGAAAAATTCGAAGTTTAACATAATGAAAATAAGAGAAAAGACAAGAAAATCTCCCCAAATGAAGAATCCACTGGTTTAATCTTGAATCTTCACCCTTTGCAATCAAAGTTTGCCTAAAACTAATCTAAGAAAATGTAAAAAGCTACTCTCTCTAAGAAAAAACAAACTCTCTAATGAAATGACTAAGTTTCTCTTTTATACTCAGCTAAAAACCTAAAAACAAATGCCTAAATGAAACTGTGTGTTTTTGAAATTCCCAAACTTTGCCGCGGTGAAGATCCTTCCTCGCCCCGGCGACGAAGTGAAATAAACCCACGTGCGCAACTCTCTTCGCCGCGGTGAACCTTCATATGGAATTCTGAAATTATAGAATTGCCCTCCACTAGCTCTTTTGCTTGAATCTTCGGTCTTTGACATTTTTCTTATGGAACAAGCTTCATCGTGCATCCATTCTGCTTCAGAACTTTCCCAACTTCTGAGATCCACTCACTTTTGAATCCAAAAACTCCAATTCACTCCTTAATTGCATGAAATGTCCATTTTAGCCTGAAACACAAAATATAAAGAATTAAGTAGCAATTCAGGTCAAAATGAACTAAAATGTATCTGAATCTGACTAAAAAGTCTAATAAAAAAACAGTATAATCCACGGATTATCAATCGTCAAATCTATACTAAGGAAAACGAAAATAAGCTACTCTAAATGAACTTGGATGACCTTGGACGAACCCCTCAAAATGGCAAAGTTTGGATTTTATAGTTCGCCCAAAAACCTAAGACTTGCCTAAAATGAAACTGTGCGTTCTGGAGAAAACTGAAATTCGCAGACTTTCGCCGCGGCGAAGAAGGAATTTCGCTACGGTGACAAGGTAAAATGGACTCTCGTGCATAACTTCTTTCACCACAGCGAAGGATAGACTTCGCCGCGGCAAACCTTTATGAAGAATTTTGAAATTATGAAATTGCCCTCCACTTGCTTCTTTGCTTGAATCTTCGATCTTCGATGCTTTTCCATGGGAACAAGCTTCATAGTGCTTCACTTTACTTTAGAACTCTCCCAAATTTTGAGTCCCGCTTACTTCTGGGTCCAGAAACTCCAATTCGCTTATTATTTACTCAAAATGTCCATTTTGGCCTAAAACACAAAATGTATAGAATTAAGTAGCAATCCATGCATAAATGAACTAAGAAGTATCTAAAATCTGGCCAAAAAGCCTAATTAAAACAGTATAATTCTCGGATTATCAACAGCACTTCTAAAAACACCTCGATAGCCACTCTAATACCAAGCAAGGAAGCTTCTTCAAAAGCTGTGCCTTCAAAACCTCTAACTCCAACAGAATTGGCTAAGAAGAAAGGAAAGGTTTTTATGGAGGAACTCTCATCTGATACATCTCTTCATTTGTTTTACCTATTGCTGAAACTAGATTTAAAAGCCACATTGTCAAGAAGAAAACTATAAGCGAAGCCAATGTTAGGTTAGAAGATTTTAATGAACTTCATGCCATGATGAAGAAAAGAAAATGGCTAGGAATCATTATAGGCCTGAGTACCCTTGTTCAAGAGTTTCATATCAATTTTGGCTTAGACAATGCTGACCAAATTCAAATGAGCACAATGATAGTGTCTATGTTAGAGGACATTAGATCTTGTCTACTGAGAATGTTGTTAGGGATGCTCTTGGTCTAAAGAAGAGCAAAAAGAACTTTTACTTGAAGAGTTTAGACTTAGACAAAATTGTGAAGGTTATCACTGGTGACTCTATTGCCAAATGGCCTAGGATTAGTGTTCTACGACCTAGTGTGCTCACACCACTTTACATATAGTTGTTTAAGATATCTTTGACCAATTGGTCACCTTGCATGCACAATTCAACTGTTTGACCAGAACAAGCACAACTTGTTTATGGAATTGCTCAAGGGAAAAAGATTAATTTGGCTGAGTTGATCTTTACTAGTGTTAAGGTGGCAGTGCAATCCACTCATGCTCTACAGATTCTGTGTTTTCTTTCATTGATTTACAAGATTATTTCCACTTACAAGCCCAAAATCTATGAAGTGGACTTGTTCTAAAGATAAAGACTATCACCAAGAAGTCTTTTAGACAGCCTACAAGGAACTTGCCCTCATCTTTCTCAACTAATGAAACAAGGACTAAAACTTGGTAATCCAAGCTTTTTGTTGCAATGTAGGATTTGGAAACTTCAATGGCGCCTGTTGTCCAGTATGTAAAGGAAATTCACATTTCCCTTAGTTCTCGAATGGACAAATTGGAGGCTAACATGTAGAAAAAGCAAAAGATGAAGAAGAAACTTGTTTCCCCTATTCTAACAGAACCTACTGATCGAAATGAGGTGCCTCATACTACTCCAATTGCGCTTGCTATCCCTCCTACTCCTACCATGCCTACTAAGTTTGATGCAACTGTGATACAAGATGAAGAATATATTAGAGTAGGTGCCTTAGAGCCAATCAATTATTGTAGAATTGACTCTTTGTAATAATGTTCATTAATCAATAAAAGGCATTTTATTCTATATTGCGTAAATCACCATTGTATGTATTGATATATGTCCCTAGAATGGTAGAATCGTGACGAGGGTATCAAGTGTTTCAAATCTTGATAGTGAGAACCATATGAGCACATATGGTGGTCATTCTAGAAACATCCGTAGCCCCAGTATTGTTTTGAAGTGAGGGCACAGACAATATGGTAAGGCTATCATAGTGTTGAACAACTCTGCCGAAAGGTAGTGACTGATCTCACTTGTCAAGGTTGTTTGGTGACAACCTGGTGCAACACATGGATGCTTGCTATAGGCAAGTTCATTGGACTGGCCCACTAAAGGATTCTATAAGGATGGTAACCCTAGTGTCTATGGAACAAATCCTCTAATGAATGGTGGTGCATGTGATCCTTAGACTTGATATCACCGAAGTGCCTTGTGCACCGATTGGTGCAGTTTGACACTAGCCCAATGTGCTTCTATTCGAGCCCTGCCAATACAAAGGATGACGGCTGCATCAAGGAGTGTATCAAGACTATGGTGGATCGACAGAGGATTCATCACTCCCAGGTACAGCAGAAGTTATCTCACAACGTAATTCAATAAATGGCAATGACACTAAAACTGTGGCCATAGTGGGATTGAGTTGTTGCTCTATCCAACTTATAATTCAGGTCATTGGTCTAGTTATTAAATACATAATATCGAGAGTAACTAAGGTTGACACTATTTCTATGCCTCGGTCTCGTCGAGATAATGTTTGATGAAAGGATTGGAGTGTACGGTAACCATATCATTGATAGGTAGCTGCTTCGCTGAATCGGAATATATTGAGTTGCCATGATGCCTTGCTAGGGGCCAATCTTGGTCTGTGTGTAGTAAGATAATTAATTGGTGTTAATTACGATACTACACACTGCCGATATGATAAAGAGCCTACGGGTCACACACATAGAAGACAATTTAAGAACTAGTTTATAAGAAGGGCATTTTCATCTTTTTAGGGTATTTTGGTAATTTTACAGTACAATTAAATTTGCTGAGGTCGTAGCCTTTATTTAATTTGTTAATTAAATTAAATAAGTGAAATTATATTTAAATATGTGTTCGCATATGTTTAAATGAATTATTGTTATTATTAAATGTTAATATATGAAATATATATATTAATTGAATTTAATTAAAATAATAGTAATTATTAAAATTAAAATATCTTAAAGGGGCTATTTAGATACAAAGGGTGTTTAGGTTGGAGCCTAAGCCTATTCCATGTTGGAATAGGGCAAAGTGTGCATTATATAAGTGCAACACTTTGTGAAAAAATTAATTCTTTCATTCAATTTTTAGACTAAAAGGTTCCAGCCCCTTCTTCTATCTCACGCCAGTTTGCATTTTTGCTTGAAATCAAAGTTCATTTGATTTTTCATCTTGGTTCTTAAAGGCTAAAGAGGATCTAGCAAATCTCTCATTAGTTCCTTGTGATTATCTTGGTGTGGACTACATCGATTCGATCCTACACTTGGGTCGTTAGCGAAATCTGTTCAGAGACAAACTTGGAGGAGCCTCCAAACGTGCGTATAATTTCTAAACTTTAAATTGATTTTTCTATAGATTCTATTATAATGTATAAACTGTAATTTTTGTGCCCTGATCTTGGTTCTAAGGAACGATCTATAAGGTTTAAAATTTTTTTATTTTCGCTGCCATGTATGATCATTTCCTAAAAGTGGTATCAGAGCCTAGGGTACCAAATTTTACTGTTTTTGTGAATGGTTGATTACATATATTTGATTGATAACATGTTGCCTTCATGAATCTGCACAAAATCTACCATGAAAGCATGTTATTTTGTTAAATCTGCAAAATCTGAAAAATCTACTGTTGAATGAATGATTCAATTGATAAATTGGTTTAATAATATGTTGATAAATGTTATATTGGTTGGTTGGTATCCTGGTCGAATGTTTGTGCGTTCGATTTGATTTGGATTCGTGTTATTACATGAAAAACTATAAAAACGCGAACTGTGCATTTTGAAGCTTAACCGCATCAACGTACTTACTGGAATTATTCACCACGGCGACACAGCTGCTGTCCCAATTCTGTATTTTTCGTGAAGGGACCAAACTACAGTTTTTGATAACCTATAAAGCCAATAATCATTCTGCACATATAAGAAGGTAATTAATAATAAACCCACCCAATTCAAAAATGGATTGTTTTTGAAATGTATGCCATGTACTTGTTTGTATATTGCATGGTGCCCAGTACATGAGCCCTATGACCTATGGTGAATGTTTTAAATTATTTTGGGTATGTATGGTTGTAAGTTTTAAAAAAAATAAGGCCTACGTGTCGTGCCTTTCTCCCCTTCTCGATGTACATTCTTTTCTCATCTCATTCCTCTCGAATGTAAATCGAGGTTTCTAAATTTATTGATATAAAGAATTTTATATATTCTCACTGTAAATTTAGAATGATATTTTTTGTAATGTACTTGAAGACGGATCAAGGAAGAGACGATCATACTTGAAGACTCAAGATTTTATTACAGGACCCCTAGGTGACCTACCGATTCCTCTAGGCTAGAGGAAATCAGTTTTAGTTAGGCCATGTAGCATCACGTTTTAATATTTTGTTTAGAATGCATGCTAAGGTTGAATGTTCAATAACATGCAAAACAATGTCATTCTAACGAAGATAATAAACTGGTGAGACATTAAATAATAAACCATCAATTAAAGTATATTAAGTCACGTATGCCTTCTATCACCATGGTTTTAATCAAACCACTGTTCATCGGAACCTTGTTCACTAAAGCGAAGGGTACACTTCTACCAGTGGGAGGTTAAAATTCATTGAAGTTTTCTTTAATGGTAATGGGTCGACTTAAAATGACGGTTTTGCTTGCTCGCCAAAGCGAAGGTTGATAAACGCGTCATAGGCATAGTAGAGAAGTACACATATTGTGTGTACGCGGTGGCATGTACTCTATTGATACTGAGAATCACACTTGAGGACGGTGGTTGGGGCCATTGGATTGTGTGATTGGCTTGTTGGCTTCTTCATATTTGAGATTGATAGTAAGAGCTATCAACTGGTGTGGATTAAGTTTGTTGGCCTACCTAATCAACCTATTTTGGCTTGTTCGCTAAAGCGAAGGTTTGAAATGGGCCGAATGGGATCTCAGTCCACTAGGGAAGCCAACGGTCTTTCTCGAGTTAATAGTGAGGGCTATTGACTTGAGGAAAATAGTGGGAGCATCATTTAATAAAAGACTATATTAAATAATAATGAACTTTATAATGGCTTTATCTTTTCTGCAATTGTAGATTCACCAAAATGAGCATAATGAACCTGTGACCGATAATTGAGAAAGAAAACAAGTTTGATGGATCTAGTTTCTCATACTGGTATCGTAATCTTTGGATTATACTCAAGTCAAAAAAGAAATTGTATATCCTTGAAAAGCCATATATGGCTGAGCCTGATCTTGATGCCACTCAGAAAGTGAAGGATACTTATCAAAAGTTCCTTGATGATGCTGATGGCGTTCAATGCTTGATGTTAGCATCGATGACACCTGTGCTGCAAAAGCAGCATGAGAATATGGATGCTGCTGCCATCCTTTTACACCTCAAGAGCTTTTTGAAGGGAATGCTTGACATGAGAGGTGCAAGGTGTCAAAAGCACTGTTTGTACGTCTGATAATCCGAGGATTATACTGTTTTATTTAGGCTTTTTGGCTAGATTTTAGATATTTCTTAGCTTGTTTATACCTGAATTGCTACTTAATTCTATTTATTTTATGTTTCAGGCTGAAACGTGCATTTTTAGCAAATAAGGAGCAAATTGGAGTCTCTGGACTCAGAAGTCAGCAAATCTCAGATTTTGGGATAGTTTTGAAGCAGAGTAAAAGCCCTATGAAGCTTGTTCCAATGGGAAAGCATCGAGGATCGAAGATTCAAGCAACGAAGCAAACGGAGGGCAATTCTATAGATACATAATTTTTAAGGAATGTTCGCCACGGTGAAGGTTATTCTTCGCCACGGTGAAAGAAGCCAAGAACGAGGTTCAGCTTTAGTTCGTCGCGCAACAAAATTCTTTCTTCGTCGCGGCGAAGTCTATGAATTTGTGTTTGTCTAAAATGCGTAGTTTTATTTTAGGAAAGTTTTAGGTTTTTGGGCGAACTATTTAAGGAAAACTTTTCCATTTTGAGACGGGTTTGTCTAGGTCACCTGGTTTTCGTTTTCTTAGAGTGGATTTGACGAATTTTGTGGAGAAAGTGAGAAGATTTGAGATTGATTCTTGTGGATTCTTCAACTAGGGGATATCTCTATTCTTTTCTCTTTGTTTCAATATGTTGACTTTTGGGTTTATCGCTTTTCTTGCTATTTGTGTTGATTTAGCTATGAACTAACCCACTTTGGGTTAGGGTTTTGGTGTAATTCGGATTTCCATGGATTAATCAATTGATTGTTGTTACTTTCATATGCTATTGCACAGATTGTGTGGTTATGCTGATTTTTATTGATTTTACTTGTTGAACATGATGAGATTAAGAAATGAATCATGTTAAGCTTCTTGGGTAATCACCATTGTAGTATTGAACGCTAGAGATAGGTTTGAGAAACAGTGAAATCAATCTAGGATTCCATGTGCTTAATGAACTTGGAACTATTAATCTTCAAATTGTTAGGTGTGGAAGTTTAATAGGGAAAGGTAGGAATTCATAGCCTGAGAAGGTATGTTTTACAACGTAGAGAATTCGATTTATAATCAGTGCATGTGAATGTGGAAGTAGCATAATTCGTAGGTTTAATTCATAGAGTCCGAATGAAGTCAAAACCCTAACCATTTGTTTGAATTGATAATACTCTTGCTTTTAAATCTTGCTTTCATTTTTAGTTTTTAATACTTAGTTGACTTTGTTCTTAGTTCAATTTTAATTTCTCCCACAAATCCAAACAAATTTAGTCTCTCCAACTTGTAAACGATTAGGAAAAATCAGTGGTTAACAACAATCCTCATGGGAACGATATTCACTCATCACTTTATTACTTTATGCGACTAGTGCACTTGCTATTTATTCATGTTGTAGTAACAATGCATCAAGTTTTTGGCGCCGTTGCCGGGGATTGATTTTTTGTGTTAACATTGAGTTTTTCTTGTGTTAGCTAGATTGGAGTTTATTTTTGTTTTCATTGTTTGTTAGTTTAAATTTAGTTGTTATTTTTAGTTGGTTTGTGATCTCACTTTTTCTTTCTCTCTTTCTGTGTAGTTTATGCGGAGAGCAAGATGTCAGCCAGTGGTTCCTATTGATCCAGAGATTGAAAGAACCGCTAAAAGACTTAACAGGGAGAGAAGAGAACGAGAGGCTACAGTTGAACCAGAGGCCATAGTTGTTGAAATGGCAAAAAATAGAACACTGAGGGAATTCTCAGTTCCCACAGTTGATGGCAGTGGTTCGAGCATTACTAGACCAGCAGTGCAAGCCAACACCTTTGAAATAAAGTCAGCGATTATCCAAATAATCCAATAGTCGGTACAGTTTAAGGGAGATTTGAAGGAAGATCCAAATCAGCACATTGCAAACTTTTTAGAGATTTGTGACACTTTCAAGTCAAGCGGAGTGTTAGATGATGCCATTAGATTGAGACTATTCCCATTTTCATTGAGGGATAAAGCTAAGGGATGGTTAATGGCATTACCATCAGGAACGATCACAACATGGAACGAGTTAGCACAGAAGTTCCTGACCAAAATCTTTCCTCTAGCAAAATCAGCAAAGATAAGAAATGATATCATATCGTTTCTCCAGGAAGAGTCTGAAACACTATATGAGGCTTGGGAAAGATACAAGGAATTACTAAGGAGGTGTCCACACCATGGGTTGCCAGTTTGGATGCAAGTCCAAACATTTTATAACGGAATGATGGTTAATGTGCAAACTATGGTGGATGCAGCATCGGGAGGACCTTTACAGAATAAGACACCTAAAGAGGCCTATGAGTTGCTTGAAGTATTAGCAAGCAACAACTATCAAAGACCTAATGAGAGGATGCAGCCAAAGAAATCTATGGGTCTTCATGAAGTTGATGCATACACGGCCATTTCAGCCCAACTCATAGCACTTCAGAAATAGTTGGGAAATATGTAGGTAAACTCTATTCAAGCACCTCAACTAACTTGTGATTTTTGTGCAGGTAGTTATGTGAGCAGTGAATGTCAAGTAGGGAACATGTTTGCTTCAGTGTCTTCATCGTCAGAACAGGTTAACTACTTAGCAGGAAATCAAAGGCAACCGGACAGTCCATTCTCCAACACATATAATCCTGGTTGGAGGAACCATCCGAACCTATCTTGGGGCAATCAGAATCACCAAAACAATCAATAGAACCAAAGAGCAATACCAAACAACCAAACAGGGGTGAATAATCAACCAGGAGAGCAAAGAGTGACAAAACAAGAGGACATGTTTGGGAAGTTTATGCAGGAGACCACAAGTTTCATGAATGAGACTAGGAAGAATTTCAAAAACCAAAGGGCGTCTGTTCGGAACTTGGAAGTACAAGTGGGTCAATTGGCTGATAAGCTAAATGAGAGACCACAAGTTGCCCTACCAAGCAACACAGTGACTGACCTACGTGAGCAAGCAAATGCAATAATTTTGAGGAGTGGGACAGTCTTGGAAAGGTGGAACAATCAGGAAAAAAAGAAGATTGGCCCCATAGGCTCCTCATCATATCGACAGTGTATAGTATCGCGATTAACACCAATTAATCGTCTCACTAATACACAAACCAAGATTGGCCCCTAGCAAGGCATCATGGCCACTCGATAGATTCAAATTCAACAAAGTAGCTACCTGTCAACTATATAGTTACCGTGCAATTCGATCCTTTCATCATCCGTTATCTCGACGAGACAAAGGCATAGAAATAGTGTCAACCTTCAGACCCTCGATATTATGTATTCAGTTTCTGGACCAATGACCTGTATTATAACCTGGATAGAGCAACAACTCTCACAATGGCCACAGTTTTAGTGTCATTGCCATATACTGAATTGCACCGTGAGATAAATTCTCCCAGGTACGGGAGTGATGAATCCTCTGTCTATCCACCATAGTCTTGATACACTCCTTGATGCAGCCAATCACTACCGTATTGACAGCTTTGAAAAGAACTGTGTTAGGCTAGTGTCAAACTACACCAATCGGTGCACAAGGCACTCCGGTGATCTCAACTCTAAGGATCACATGCACCATCATTCGTTAGAGGATTTGTTCCATAAAAACTAGGGTTACCATCTATATGGAATCCTCTAGTGGGTCACTCCAGTGAACTTGCTGCAATGTATTCCTCTACAGCAACCACCCATGTGTTGCACCAGGTTGTCACCAAACAACCTTGACAAGTGAGATCACTCACTGCCTTTCGACAGGGTTGTTCAACACTATGATAGCCTTACCGTATTATCTATGCCCTTACTTCAGAATAATACTGGGGCTACGGACATTTCTAGAATGGCCACCATATGTGCACATAGGGTTCTCACTATCAAGATTTGAAACACTTGATACCCTCGTCATGGTTCTACCATTCTAAGGACATATATCAATACATATTGCAATAATAATGATTTACGTGATATAGAATAAAATGCATTTTATTGATTAATGAACATTGTTACAAAGAGTCAATTCTACAATAATTGATTAGCTCTAGGGCATCTACACTAACATTTTCCTCAAAGACTCCAAAAAAAGAATCAGGATAGGTAGTTTTCCAAATTCAGTGAAATATTTAAAAAACTGCACATTAACATTCCTTTTGTAGATGCATTGCAACAGATGCCGAGCCATGCGAAATTTCTCAAGGAGATTTTATCAAACAAAAGGAAGTTAAAAGATGAGGAAACAGTGATGCTCGCAAAGGAGTGGAGCACCATTCTCTAGAAGAAGCTACCTCTGAAGCTCAAAGATCCACGGAGTTTTACTATCCCTTGTATTATAGGATATATTACTTTTGATAAAGTTTTAAGTGATTTAGGTGTAAGCATCAATCTAATACATTTTTCTGTTTTCAAAAGATTGGGAATTGGTGAAGTGAAGCCAACGACCGTGTCATTACAGCTTGCAGATAGATCCATCAAACATCCGAGGGGTATAGTTGAAGATGTGTTGGTGAAGGTGGACAAGACTATCTTTCCGGCGAATTTTTTGTATTGGACATGGAAGAGGATAAGGAAATGCCTCTTATTTTGGGAAGACCATTTCTGGCCATCGAAAGAGCTCTCATTGATGTGCAAGAAGGAAAGTTACTGTTAAGAGTCCAAGATGAAATAGTAATGTTCAATGTTTTTGAGGCTATGAAATTTCCATCTGAGTCGGATTCGTGTTTTAGTGTGGATGTGGTGGATAGACTAGTAGCAGAGGCTATTGAAGAAAACACTCTGCAACTACCTCTAGAAGCATCTATTACCCAATCAAAAATCGTACAGGTAGATGAGCCAGCTAAGAATGAATGTGCCAGATTGTTGGAAGCACTTCAGCCGATGGTTGAGAGCCAAGGTATAGAATTTGAGGAATTTGATTTTGAGAAAGAGAAGGAAAAGGAAAGAAAGGAAGAACCTCCAAAACTTGAATTGAAACCTTTACCTTCTTACCTTAAGTATCTGTATCTTGGTGAATCTAAAACATTCCCAATAATCATCAATACAAGGTTGAGCAAATTAGAAGAAGAACGGTTGATTCGGGTGTTACGAGAACATAGATCAGCAATTGTTTGGACTATTTCTGATATTAAAGGCATCTCTCTATCTTTTTGCATACATAAGATACTTATGGAAGATGATGTCAAGCCTAGGGTGCAACCACAACGGTGATTGAATCCTTCGATGAAAGAAGTGTTGAGAAAGGAGGTGGTGAAACTTCTAGATGTGGGCATAATTTATCCTATTTCAGATAGTCCATGGGTGAGCCCAGTGCAAGTGTTCCGAAGAAAGGAGGTATCACAGTGATAAAGAATGAAAGTAATGAACTGATACCAACTAGGACAGTCACGGGTAAGAAAGTGTGCATTGACTATCGAAACTTGAATGAAGCGACAAGGAAGGATCATTTTCCACTTCCTTTCATCGATCAAATGTTGGAGAGATTGGCAAGGCATGCTTACTATTGTTTCCTGGATGGTTTTTCAGGATATAATCAAATTGCCATCAATCTTGAAGATCAAGAGAAGACAACTTTCACTTGTCCTAATGCACCTTTGTTTATAGAAGGATGTCTTTCGGATTATGCAATGCACCAGCCACATTTCAGAGATGCATGATTTCTATCTTTGTTTGCATGGTGGGACTGTTCATAGAAGTCTTCATGGATGACTTCTTTGTTTTTGGTTCATCTTTTGACAATTGCTTATCTAATCTCTCATTTGTTTTGCAGCGATGTCAGGAGACGAACTTGGTTATCAACAGGGAGAAATGCCACTTCATGGTACAGGAAGGAATAGTACTCGGTCATAGAATCTCAAAGGATGGCATCGAAGTGGATCAAGCAAAAACAGAAGTAATCAAGAAGCTGCCACCACCTAGAAATGTTAAGGCAGTTAGGAGTTTCTTGGGGCACGCAGGGTTTTATAGACTGTTTATCAAGGACTTTTCTAAAATCTCTAAACCCCTCTACAATTTACTGATTAAAAATATTGCTTTTGATTTTGATGATGAATGCATGCATGCCTTTCTAACTCTAAAAAAATTATTAGTGTCTGTACCTATTATTGCAGTTCCCGATTAGGGACTACCACTTGAATTGATGTGAGATGCTAGTGATTTTGCACTAGGAGTAGTTTTAGGACAGAGAAAGAACAAAGTGTTGCATGTAATTCAGTATGCTAGCAAGACACTTACTGATGCACAGTTGAATTACACTACTACTGAAAAAGAGCTATTAGCTGTGGTTTTTGCCTTTGACAAATTTCGTTCATATTTGCTAGGTGCTAAGGTGATAGTCTACACGGATCATTCGGCACTCAAGCATCTTTTGGCAAAGCAAGAAGCAAAACTGAGGCTAATAAGATGGATCCTATTACTACAAGAGTTTGAGTTGGAGATCCAAGATAAAAAGGGGTCAAAAAATGTAATGGCAGATCATTTGTCAAGGATTGAACGACCAATTCAGGGAAGTGAAAAGGAACCCCAAATCAAAGAGACTTTCCCAGATGAGACACTAATGAGGGTGGAAGAAGCACCGTGGTATGCAGGATTGAACGACCAATTCAGTGAAGTGAAAAGGAACCCCAAATCAAAGAGACTTTCCCAGATGAGACACTAATGAGGGTGGAAGAAGCACCGTGGTATGCAGATTTTGCAAACTACTTGTCATCAAGAGTGTTTCCGAATGGCATGACCTTTCAGCAGAAGAGGAAGTTTTCCTCTGACTTGAAGTATTACTTCTAGGAAGAACCATTTCCGTACAAACATTGTGTGGATCAGATGATATGTAGGTGTGTACCAGAAGAGGAGATGGAGAGTATTCTACGGCATTGCCATGAGAGAGAAGTTGGTGGTCATTTTGGAGGAACTAGGACAGCGGCCAAGGTCCTTCAATCTAGATTTTATTGGCCAACCCTTTTCAAGGATGCCTTCCGGATGGTTCAAGAATGTGATCAATGCCAACGGAGTGGAAATATTTCAAAGAGAGATGAGATGTCGTTGAACAATATCTTAGTTGTTGAGCTATTTGATGTGTGGGGAATTGACTTCATGGGTCCTTTCCCAAATTCTTATTGGAACATATACATTTTGGTAGAGGTCGATTACATATCGAAATAGGTGGAAGCAGTTGCATTACTGTCCAATGATGCCAGGGTGGTGGTTAATTTTGTGAGAAATAACATTTTCTCAAGATTTGGGGTACCACAGGCAATCATTAGTGATGGAGGATCGCATTTTTGCAATAGGCAATTAGATGCACTGTTGGGAAAATATGGAGTGAAACATAGAGTTGTGACACCATACCACCCACAAACTAGCGGGCAAGTGGAACTGTCGAACAAGGAACTTAAGGGAATTCTAGAGAAGATAGTTAATGCATCTAGGAAGGATTGGTCACGGAAATTAGATGATGCATTATGGGCCTATCGCACTGCATTTAAGACTCTAATTGGTATGTCTCCATTTAGGATGGTCTATCGGAAGGCAAGTCACTTGCTGGTAGAACTCAAGCATAAGGCATATTGGGCAGTCAAGCAGCTAAACATGAACTTACGAGCTGCTAGGGAGGAAAGGATGCTGACTTTGAATGAACTCGATGAGTTCCGTCACGAAGCATATGAGAATGCTTGAATTTACAAAGAAAAGACAAAAAGGTGGCATGACAAGCATATCAGGAAGAAGAACTTTGAAGTGGGTCAGAAAGTATTGTTGTATAATTCTAGGCTTAGGCTCTTCCTTGGAAAACTTAAGTCTAAATGGTCCGGACCCTTCATAGTTACAAGACTTTACCATTGTGGAGCGGTGGAGGTGTCACATGAAGAAAAGGGCACATTTACGGTCAATGGACAGAGATTAAAGCCATACATTGATGGGGTGATGAGTTGCAAGTCATTTCCCATCCGACTTGACATCCCGACATGAAGACTTGAGAAAGTCGAGCTTTTGACTATAAACAAACGCTTCTTAAGAGGCAACCCAAGTGTTTTCAATTGTTTTTCATTTGCTTATTGTTTGAATTTGTTTAGTTTTTGTATGATTATGATTTTGTGTGTTTTTGGGTGTTTTAGGTGAAGTTTCGATCTAAGGCGGAAAAAAGGGAAAATTTTCTAGTTTTTGCCACGGCAAAGCATTTTCTTCGCCGCAACAAAGCACATTTTGCACAAAATGGAATTCGAAAAGTCCTAGACTTCGCCGCGGCGAAATTTGTTTTTCACCAGGGCGACGAACTACCTAGAATTTTTAACCGTGGCGACACAGTTTTCTTTGCCGCGGCGGAGAGGTTTGAGCGAATTTTGACTAAGTGAATTTCGCCGCAGCAAAGAACCTTCTTCGCTGGGGCGACGAACTTTCTAGAAAATTTCGCCATGACGAAAAATGTTTCTTCACCGTGGCATTGACTGGGTTGAATTTTTGCCTAAATGAAGAACTTCGCCATGGCAAAAACTGCTTTTTATAAATAGTGACCACGACTATTCATTTTCGCGAAACGCTTCAAACACATTCGAGAGCCAAACTTTTCCATCTTCGATCCAGAGCTTTTCCAGTGATTTCCCATCACTTTTCCTCACTTCTTAACCTTCCCAAACACCAAAACAACTCATTTTAGCAAAGATCTCTGCGAAAAATTGAAGAAATTTGTAGGTTCAAGAATTTAGGGATTTTGCAATCAAGGCCAAATTTGGCTAAATTGGTGGTGAATACTTCTTAGTTTTGGTAAGATTTCAAGTTCTTCAAGCTTTTAATTGTACAATTTCGAGTTTTAGAGTTTTAGATCTGAAATTTTGATTGTCGATTGAGTTGTGGATTTTTTAGTGTTGTTGTGCTTTGATTTTGATTAAGGAAGTGTGGATTGTGAATTGTGTGGTGTTGAGGAGTTTGGGTTTGTAATTTTGGGAGTCTTTGGTGAAGTGTGGAAGAATCGTAGTTTGGGGGTCTAGGTGCAATTTTTGGAAATTTTGGTGTTTTGTAGGAGTGATTGTTGTTGTTCGTATGGTGTTTAGCATTGAATTGTTGAGTTAGACTTGTAGCTTAGGGAAAATGCCGCTCAAAGCACTGTCCCAGGGTAAAGGAAAAGGGAACAAGGTGGACAATCGATTTGTTAATGATAAGGCTCGGCAACGATATGAAGGAGCAATCAAAGGAAAGATAAGGGATTTATTGCCGAGCATGGATTGACCTCGAGCCATGCTGAGGAGTGGAGTCGAGGGAGAAATTAGGGGTTCTTTATAAGTGAACCTGAACACGCTGCCATAAATGCCGATAGTGAGAGAGTTTTATGCCAACCTCCCGGATTGTGGTCCTGGTCATGTGTTTGTGAGGGGTACCGATGTCCCATTTGATGCGAAGGTTATCAATGATTTTTATAACTTGACTCAAATTGACCGTGACGATTATGGGGAATTTAGGAAGAGGCAGTTTAAGGATAAGGTGATCCTTCAGGTTATAGCAAAACCAGATACCTCTTAGGAGATTTTGAAGAAAGGCAGAAAGAGCATTAAGGGGACTAATTTGATGCTGATGGCTAGGTTATGGCAGTACTTTGTATATGCGAGGATGATGTCGGAGATGCACTATAGTACAGTGACATATGAGAAGGCATTATTGCTTTATTCTATTGCCACAGAGAAGAGCATTGATGTGGGAAACATTATCCTGACCAATATCCAGCATGCAGCTAAACCAGGTCGAGGGAGCTTCCCATTCCCACATCTCATTACAGAGTTGTGCACTCGAGCAGGAGTCGAGGCAACTGATGATGAAGCACTTATCCATCCTGCCCTAGTCCTCGACACCAACTACTTTCACAAGCATCTTGAACATCCAGCCAGTGAAGTACCCAGATCCGAAATGAAAAGAAGAAGAACCACAGTAGCTGCCACCTCATCCAATTCAATAGCCACAATGAAAGAGTTGTTGTAAAAGATGTTGGGTGAGATGAAACTGATGGAGCGACATCAAGGTTAGCTAGCAGAGTAGACCAGGATGATATATAATCTACAACAGAGCTGTTGCAACAAGTTTGACATTGATACTTCGAACTACTAATGGGAAGACTGAGATCTAAAGGAATGAATGGGCTCCGACTTTGTAACGCCCCGCTTGAGGTACGTTGTTACTGTTTCCTCTTTCGCTCTTATTTTGAGTTGATTTTGGTGTTATTGTTTGATTTAGTGTTGTGTTAAATGGTTGCCCTGAAATTGGTTGAAAACAGAAGAAATTTCAGTGTGCTTCGCCGGCGAAGAAGAATCTTCGCCGCGGCGAAGAGAGGTTGAAGCCTCGGGGAAGGCTGGCAGACGGTTTCGCCGTGGCGACAGTTTCTTCGCCGCGGCGACAACCCGAATAAATTGTTGATTGAGTTTTAGATATTTTCTTCCTTAAGGGCAATTTGACCTTTCTACCCCTAATTAGCAGGAAAAGTGGGGAGTTAATTGTAAGGATTTTTCATAGAGAATGTGTTGATATGGGGGTGAGATTGTAATGAATCAAAGGATATGGATGGAATTCCCAAAGAAGAATAAGGGCAAAATGGGAATGCTTTGGGATGTATTTCATTAAAAGGAATTAGAATCAAAGAAACCCCTCATTCTCTTCTTCTCAAACGTGACTTCCCATCCTTACTCCTCTCAACTTCTTCTCTTTTGATCAAGGTATTCCAAGGGGTTTTGAAGTGATTTGGGGGTGGAAAAGTAACCTAAGGCTTCCTAAGGTAAGGATCTCTACTTAAGTTGTGTGATTTGGGAGTTTTAACCCATATTGAAATTTGAGGGTTTTCCTTCTTTTGGTTAAGATTAGAGGAAAAATCAAGCTAAGCAAGTGAAAGGAAGGATTTGTGAAGTCTCTACATAGCAAGTAAGTAAAACCCAACCCAAGTTAAGATTTATGAATTTTCTTGATTAGGGTTTTGATAGAAATGATGTATGTATGTGATATGCATGTATTATAGTATGTATGAAGGATTAAGTAGAGATTTCTATGCTTTGTGATTGTTTATACCTTGCAAATTTGAGAAATGGGTTGTTGGTTTGGCAAGGTAGTTGAGATGGAATTTAAGGGGTATTATGGAACCCTTTTTGGAAGTGTTTTGTTTGACAGGTTATTATGGCTTTGTGAAGGGGTTTTTCCCCATTTTGGATGGTTAGGAAAAGTTTTAGATTCATGGCTATGATAGAGTTTCATAGTGCACATGAGTTGTTTGATGAAATGCCTAATAGAGGTTTGAGTATGAGAAATGAACCTTAATTCTTGCAACATTGCATGTTGGCATTTCATAAGTGCATTAGTAGTGATGAACCATCCATAGGCACTAATTGTGCATTGAAAAGTGACCTAAGAAAGTGTAAGGAAATGGTTTATACAATTACCCTATGAGTAGAGAGCTTAGTGGGTAAAATTACTCTAAGGGTAGAGAGCATTGAAAAATGCTACAATAGAGTGAATTAGAAGAGTAGTATAGTTGGGATGATGCTTTGTGATCATCACCCGACCGTTTTGGGAATCGGATTGATGCTTTGTGATCATCATCCGAATAGCCCTTAGAGAAATGGGTCGACGCTTTGTGATCGTCACCCGATGAGTAGTAGAAATGGGTAGATGCTTTGTGACCACTACCCGATTAATTAAGAGATATGTAGGTTGATGCTTTGTGATCATCATCCAACGGCTAGTAGAAGCGGGTTGATGCTTTGTGACCATCACCCGATAGTGACTAGAGACGGGTAAATGCTTGGTGATCGTTACCCAAATTTCATGAGGAACGGGTAGGTGCTAGGTGATCTCCACCCAATAGTTAGAAAGAACCGAGTTAGTGCTTTGTGATCCTCACTCGGTAGTCACTAAGAACGGGTTGGTATGTGTGAATTCCACCCAATAGCCATAGAGTGAGATGGTCTGTGTGAACGCCTATCCGGCCGTACCTCCGTAAGATGAGGCCATGATGTTATTAGAAACAGAAATAAGCAGTTAGAAACAGGAAAGAATTAAGAGTCACACACGGGGACAGACAGTTAGAGAGTTTTACTTACTGAGCATTATTTGTGCTCACCCCGTTATTTTCCTTTGTGGATGCAGGTTCTAGGTGATGATGCGGTTGGAGGGCGTCGGCGCGAGGAGCAATAGCTACACTGTTCCCCTATTTTGTCTTTTGAAATGCACTTTTGTAAACAAGAACCTTTGTGTATAAAAGACATGTGAATTGTAATGAAAAAGAAACATTTTGGGCCCAATTTTCTATTGTTATTATGCATGCATTGTACAGTTTACAGTAGATGTTACAGACTTAGAAGAGGACGACACCGAGGGAAAGGAGGAGGCCGAAGAATGAACCTGAGCACCTATTTTGTAGTTTATTTTTTCTTTGTTTTAGTTGTCATTGTATTTTATTTTGAACATTGAACTAATTTGCTTTTTGTTTTGGATTGTCTAATTTTTGTTTAACTTCCTAGTAGTTGTAAAGGCGAGATTAGGATTGTAATATTTTCAAATGAGTTAGTGAAATTTCCTAGCACAGTGTACACCACAGTTTTTCAATTGTTTTTATAGATTATGGTGACGAGAAAGCCAAGGACCGGGTATGCATGCTGTTGACCGAAACTTCAACTTCACGAATTAATCAGGGAACTATCTCGTACCTTTGTAAATTCTGTTTTTCTATTCCTAATTTGTGCATAATGTGACATTGGGGACAATGTCATCTTTAGTTTGGGGGTAGGAAAAATTTGAGAAATTTTTTGATTTTGGTTTAGTTAATTTCGTGTTTTAATGTGTTATATGCCAATGATGAATTACATAAGTCTATGATGAGAATAGGATTGTTGGGATTTTATTGTTGAAAAATGTTAAGCATTGCTTCAAGTTTATGTTGATTGCATGAATTTAGCTTGAGGTTTGTTGAGTGGTTTAACCACCATTTTCATTATTTCAGCATGCTTAGATTCATTTTATGTGGTTAGGTAAAGTCTTGATCATGTTGGTAGACTCTAGAACCTAGTAGAGAAGTGTTTGAGGCGAAATTTGAGGAATACACATTGTTGAGGAAATGATTTAGGCATTTTTTGGAATGTTTGAGCCTTTCCAGCTGACCCATGAATGAATCTTTCCCTAGTCACCCATTTAAGCCTTATGAGATTATCATTGCCTTATTTTCTTTGCAAACCAAAAAAAATTGTCCAATCCCTTTACCCTAAACACTTTATCATACCCTTTAGGAGAATTTTGGGCCTAATGCAAACACGAAGAGCTTGGAGAGTTGTGTGAATGAACTAAAAGAATAGTTTGGGGGTTATGAGAAGGGCAAGAAGAATAAGAGAGGTAATTAACCTCAATTTGAGTATTGTTGTTACTTTAAAAAAAAAAATTATTTCGAGAACTGCACTGCAATAGCAAAAATGAGAATTGTACATGGTTAGGGGTTTTAAAATGGTTGACATCTTAAGTGTGGTTGAGAAAGAAAGTGAAGTTGATTTAAGTCTTAGTGTTTGCTTTAAAGAAACCGAGTTCTCTTATTTTGTTATCCTTTCCTTTTCTTTGAAGCCCACTAACCGAGTCTAACGTTACAAGCCTATAAAGACCTTTTGATCTTTAGTAATGTCTAATCCTCACTAGTGGAGAGTAGTTTGATATTTAAGCCTATGGAGTCTACCGCCATTCGATAAACTTTGCATTTCTGCATAAAATAATCCGGGAAGCTGGAATGTGGATTAAAGTGGGAATCACCTACTCGGGGGACCAATAGAGAATGATAGTCAATGCAGCCTATAACTTCTTAGAGTGTTGTATAAATTCTAGGCAATTCTTATGTTGAGTTTGAGTCTAATTTTTGTTTGTTCATTTTTAGTTTTGTTGTTTTGTGTTTTTGGTTGTTTGTTGTTTTTCTTTCTTTGAGTTTTGTACCTAATGCTCGGGGACGAGCATGTCTTTATTTTTGGGGGATTTGATAATCCGAGGATTATACTATTTTATTTAGGCTTTTTGGCCAGATTTTAGATACTTCTTAACTCGTTTATGCCTGAATTGCTACTTAATTATATTTATTTTATGTTTCAGACCGAAAAATGCATTTTTAGCAAATAAGGAGCAAATTGGAGTTTCTGGACTTAGAAGTCAGCGAATCTCATATTTTGGGATAGTTTTGAAGCAGAGTAAAAGCACTATGAAGCTTGTTCCAATGGGAAAGCATCGAGGATCGAAGATTCAAGCAAGGAATCAAGCGGAGGGCTATTCTGTAAATATAAAATTTTCCAGGAATGTTTCTTCGCCGCATCGAAAGAAGCCAAGACGAGATTCAGCTTTAGTTCGTCGCTGCGGCGAAATTCTTTCTTCGCCGTGGTGAAGTCTGTGAATTTTTGTTTCTTTAAAACACACAGTTTTATTTTAGGAAAGTTTTAGGTTTTTGGGCGAACTATTTAAGGAAAACTTTGCCATTTTGAGACGGGTTTGTCTAGGTCGCCTGGTTTTCGTTTTCTTAGAGTGGATTTGACGAATTTTGTGGAGAAAGTGAGAAGATTTGAGATTGATTCTTGTGGATTCTTTAACTAGGTGATATCTCTATTCTTTTCTCTTTGTTTCAATATGTTGACTGTTGGGTTTATCGTTTTTCTTGCTATTTGTGTTGATTTAGCTATGAACTAACCCATTTTGGGTTAGGGTTTTGGTGTAATTCGGATTTCCATGGATTAATCAATTGATTGTTGTTACTTTCATATGCTATTGCACAGATTGTGTGGTTATGCTGATTTTTATTGATTTTACTTGTTAAACATGATGAGATTGAGAAATGAATCATGTTAAGCTTCTTGGGTAATCACCATTGTAGTATTAAACGCTAGAGATAGGTTTGAGAAACAGTGAAATCAATCTAGGATTCCATGTGCTTAATGAACTTGGAACCATTAATCTTCAAATTGTTAGGTACGGAAGTTTAATAGGGCAAGGTAGGAATTCATAGCCTGAGAAGGTATGTTTTACAACGTGGAGAATTCGATTTACAATCAGTGCATGTGAATGTGGAAGTAGCATAATTCATAGGTTTAATTCATAGAGTCCGAATGAAGTCAAAACCCTAACCGTTTGTTTGAATTGATAATACTCTTGCTTTTAAATCTTGCTTTCATTTTTAGTTTTTAATACTTAGTTGACTTTGTTCTTAGTTCAATTTTAATTTCTCCCACAAATCCAAACAAATTCGGTCTCTCCAACTTGTAAACGATTAGGAAAAATCAGTGGTTAACAACAATCCTTATGGGAACGATACTCACTCATCACTTTATTACTTTGTGCGACTAGTGCACTTGCTATTTATGCATGTTACAGTAACAACGCATCAAAGTCGTCTGACTGAGGGAGCCCAAGTTGGTCTTCACGTGCTCAAGATAATCAAGCATATAGAGAGGCTTGAGGCTTTGGGATTTGGGTTGGATGCAGAATTACAAATGGATTTGATTCTGCAATCCTTGCCAGACTCTTATGCACCATTCATAATGAACTTCAATATGAACACGATGGTGAAAACCCTTTCAGAACTTTTGAATATGCTGAGTACTATAGAGCAAGACTGTAAGAAGTCCAAGCCTGTTTTACTAGTTGCTGCAGGGTAAGGGTAAGGGTAAGGGTAAGCCCAAACCCAAGCCCAAGCCCAAGCCCAAGCCCAAGCCCAAGCCCAAAGGACAGGGTGCTCTTGGGCCTGAGAGTGGCATAGGGAAGGGCAAAGTAGTCTGCTTCTATTGTGGCAAGCCTGGCCACTGGAGGAAAAACTGCAAGGCTTTCCTCGCAAGCAAGAAGAAGTCAGAGGCTACGACTTCAGGGACTAAGGTAGAGTAGAGTGCTCGCTAAGGGAGAGGTGGACCTACGAGTTGGAAATGGAGCACATGTGGCTACATTGGCTATAGGGACTTACTGTTTATCTTTGCCTACAGGCTTGTTGTTGGAACTACATAACTGTTATTACATACCTTCTATTTCTAGAAATATTATTTTAGTATCTGCTTTGGATAATATGAGGTATCATTTTGAAATATCTAATGGATTGTTGTCCTTTAGTTTGATGGTATTCTATTTGGAATTGCAATGTTATATAATGGATTATATGTTCTTGATTTAAACAATAAGGATATTCTCAATATTGAAACCAAGAAAGCTAAACATAGTGATCAAAACTAGACATATGTCTAGCACTGTAGATTGGGTCATGTTAATAAGACCCGCATTGCAAAACTTCAAAGGGATGGAGTTTTAGACCTTTTTGACTTTCAGTCATTTGAGGTATTTGAGTCATGCCTGTTATGCATGATGACTAAGTCTCCTTTCACAGGACAAGGTGAAAGGGCTACTAAACTGTTAGGCATCATCCATAGTGATGTATATGGTCCACTAACAGTTGAAGCCAGAGGTGGATATTCATACTTAATCACATTTACTGATGATTTTAGTAGGTATGGTTATGTCTACCTTATGAAACATAAATCTGAAGCCTTTGATAAGTTCAAAGAATTGAAGAATGAAGTATAGAATATGTTGGGAAAAAGTATTAAAGCTCTTCGGTCGGATCGAGGAGGTGAATACTTAAGCTCAGGGTTTTCTGGATACCTGAAGGAATATGGGATAGTATCACAACTCACCCCTCCGTGTACACCCCAACACAATGGAGTGTCTGAAAGGAGGAATAGGACCTTACCTGACATGGTTAGGTCCATGATGAGTTTTAATGATCTACTAGCATCATTCTAGGGTTATGCCCTAGAGACTACGACTCACGTTTTGAACCGTGTGTCGTTAAAGTCTGTATATAAGACTCCATATGAACTATGGTGTGGGCGAAAGCCCAACTTGTCTTATCTAAGGATTTGGGGTTAGGAGGCTTATGTTAAAAAATTGACTTCGAATAAGTTGGGCCCAAAATCTAGTAAATGTATATTTGTGAGTTATCCAAAGGAGACCAAAGGATACTATTTCTACCACCCAAAAGAGCGCAAAATTTTTGTTGCTCGTTCTGGTGTCTTCCTAGAAAAAGAATTTTTTCTAAGAAGTATTAGTGGGAGAAAAGTAGAACTAGATGAAGTTGTAGAACCACAAAATATACTAGACGAAAGATGGGATGATGTGCCACAGAAGGTGGTTGAACATCAAGAGGAGGTTACTCCACAACTTGTGGATCAAAGTGAAACACCTCAGGTAGCACAGGAGCTACGCAGATCTGGGAGAGTACGCCATGAGCCTGAGACATACGGTTATCTTATGACTCAACATGGTGATGTACTAGTTTACCAAGACGATGAACCCAGAACCTATGAAGACGCTATATCGAATCCAGATTTCGTTAAATGGCTTGAAGCCATGAAATCTAAGATGCATTCCATGTAACAAAACCAAGTATGGTCTCTAGTGGCACCACTTGAGGGGGTAAAACCCATAAGGTGTAAATGGGTCTTCAAGAAGAAGACTGACATGGATGGAAAAGGTGCATACTCATAAGGCACGACTGGTTGCCAAAGGTTTCAAACAAATTCATGGTATTGACTATAAAGAAACCTTTTCGTCGGTTGCCATGATTAAATCCATCCGGATTATGCTTGTGATTGCTACATATCATGACTATGAGATTTGGCAAATGGATGTCAAAACAGCTTTCCTAAACGGAAACCTTAAAGAGGATGTGTATATGATACAACCCAATGGTTTCGTTCTTGATAGGCAAGCTGATAGGGTATGCAAGTTATAAAGATCCATATATAAACTCAAGCAAGCTTTAAGGAGCTAGAACATTCGTTTTGATGAAGCCTTAAAAGAATTCGTTTTTATCAAAAACAAAGATGAGCCCTGTGTTTACAAGAAAGTGAGTGGGAGCGTAGTTGCATTCCTAGTGTTGTATGTCGATGACATACTTTTGATCGGGAATGATATACTGAACTTGTAGTCAGTGAAGACTTGGTTATCCAAGTGTTTCTCCATGAAGGACTTAGGGGAAGCAGCCTACATCCTTGGAATAAAGATCTATCGTGATAGATCACGTACGTTGCTTGGTCTAAGTCAGAGTGCATAAATTGACAAAATACTGAAAAGATTCAGTATGGAAGAATCCAAGAAGGGATTTCTTCTGATGTCACACGGTGTTTATCTCTCTAAGGAAATGTGTCCTAGAACACATGATGAGAGAGATAGGATGAAGAGGATCCCATATGCATTAGCAATTGGATCTATCATGTATAACACGTTATGTACTCGGATTGATGTCTCATGTGCTTTGAGCACTTGCAGTAGATATCAATCGGATCCAGGTAAGCATCACTGGATAGCTGTCAAGAACATTCTTAAGTACCTGAAGAGGACTAAGGATATGTTCTTCGTTTATGGAGGGGAAGATGAGCTCACTGTAAGAGGATACAGTGATGCTAGTTTCCAAACAGACAAGATGATTATCGATTGCAATCAGGGTTTGTATTTTGTCTCAATGAGGGTGCAGTGAGTTGGAAGAGCTCCAAGCAAAGCACCGTAGCAGACTCTACAATAGAGGTTGAGTATATTGCATTATCAGATGTGGCCAAGGAGGTAGTCTGTATTAAAAAGTTTGTCACCGAACTTAGTGTGGTTTCCATGATTGTTGATCCAATAGACATCTATTATGACAACAATAGAGCAATCGCTCAAGCTAGGGAACCACGGTCTCATCAGAAGTCTAGACACATACTCAGACGATTCCATCTCATCAGAGAGATAGTTAAGAGGAAAGATGTGAGGATCAGTAAAGTGCATACTGACAACAATCTTGCAGATCCACTAACAAAGCCTCTATCATAGTGGAAGCATGAAAGGCACTTGAGATCATTTGGTATTAAATACATGAATGATTGGCTGTAATGCAAGTGGAGGATTGTTAGAGTAGGTAACCTAAAGCCAATCAATTATTGTGGAATTGACTCTTTGTAATAATGTTCATTAATCAATAAAAGGCATTTTATTCTATATTGCGTAAATCATCATTGTATGTATTGATATATGTCCTTAGAATTGTAGAAACGTGACGAGGTTATCAAGTATTTCAAATCTTGATGGTGAGAACCCTATGCATTCTAGAAATGTCCGTAACCCCAGTATTGTTCTAAAGTGAGGGCATAGACAATACGGTAAGGCTATCATAGTGTTAAACGACTCTCCTGAAAGGCAATGTCTGATCTCACTTGTTAAGGTTGTTTGGTGACAACCTGGTGCAACACATTGGTGCAACCTGTAGGCAAGTTAACTGGACTGACCCACTAGAGGATTCCATATGGATGGTAACCCCAGTGTCTATAGAACAAATCCTCTAACAAATGGTGGTGCATATGATCCTTAGAGCGCCTTGTGCACCAATTGGTGTAGTTTGACACTAGCCCAATGCATTCTATTCAGAGCTGTCAATATAGTGATTGGCTGCATCAATGAGTGTATCAAGACTATGGTGGATCGACAGAGGATTCATCACTATCGGGTACGAGAGAAGTTATCTCACAATGCAATTCAGTAAATGACAATGATACTAAAACTATGGCTACAATGGGATTAAGTTGTTGCTCCATCCAGTTTATAATTCAAGTCATTGGTCCAGTAACTGAATACATAATATCGAGAGTAACCGCGATTGACACTATTTCTATGCCTCGGTCTTGTCGAGATAATGTTTGATGAAAGGATTGGAGTATACGGTAACCATATCGTTGACAGGTAGCTACTTCGCTAAATCTGAATCTATCGAGTGGCCATGATACCTTGCTAAGGGCCAATCTTGGTCTGTGTAGTGAGACGATTAATTGGTATTAATTGCGATACTGCACACTGCCGGTATGATAAGGAGCCTACGAGTCACACACATAGAAGATAGTTTAAGAACCAGTTTATGAGAAGGGCGTTTTCGTCTTTTTAGGTAAAAGGGTATTTTGGTAATTTCACAGTGTAATTAAATTTGCTGAGATTGTTGCCTTTATTTAATTTGTTAATTAAATTAAATAAGTGAAATTATATTTAAATATGTGTTCACATATATTTAAATGAATTATTGTTATTGTTAAATGTTAATATATGAAATGTATATATTAATTGAATTTAATTAAAATAACAATAATTATTAAAATTAAAATATCTTAAAGGGGATGTTTGGATATATGGGGTGTTTGGGTTGGAGCCCAAGCCTATTCCATACTGGAATAGGGTTGTGAAAAAATTAATTCATTCATTCAATTTTTAGACTAAAAGGTTCCAGCCCCTTCTTCTCTCTCACGCCAGTTGGCATTTTTGCTTGAAATCAAAGTTCATTTTATTTTTCATCTTGGTTCTTAAAGGCTAAAAGGGATCTAGCAAATCCTTCTTTAGTTCCTTGTGGTTGTCTTCGTGTGGACGACATCGGTTCGATCCTGCACTTGGGTTGGTAGCGAAATCCATTCAGAGACAAACTTGGAGGAGCCTCCAAACGTGCATATGATTTCTAAACTTTAAACTTATTTTCCTGTAGATTCTATTATAATGTATAAAGTGTAATTTTTGTGCCCTAATCTTGGTTCTAAGAAACGATCTATAAGGTTTAAAAAAATTCTGTTTCCGCTACCATATATGATCGTTTCCTAAATGAATAGGCTACTCGTGAAGTTAAAGAAGAACAGGTAGCTCATGAAGCTAAAAAAGCCTCTGCTCATGAGGAAGATGACAAAGCTGCTGATCAGGAAGAACAACAAGCTACTATTGAAGAAGAAGAAGCACCTGAAGATGTAGCTACTCAAGATGATACACATGTGTGCACTCACAATGCTCCTCCAATCCAAGATGAAGCTACTAACACCTCTTCTGTTGCTGTTCCAAAAGTTCAAGTGGAGGACTCTCATTTCACCATCACTGCCCCTCCAAAGTGCAGAACCAAGAGGAAAGCTAGTTGCTCTTCCTTACCCTCTCAAAAATACTCAAGACTTATGAACAAAAAGGGAGAGTAAGAAGCATGGGGCAATGATTTTAATTTTTAATTTTATTTTCTAAACTATGAACTGTTTGTTGATATCCCTCCATGAGGGAGTTTGTTATATTGTTTGTTGTTGTTTTTGTTTTATTTATACAAAACTCTTTAGTTATCTCACTTTGATATTTTACTTGTTTTATGTGCTAACCTTGAGTTTACATTTGTGTTGTTTTTGCTAGTTATTTTTGTTTGTATGTTTATTTTGCAAATCTGCATGTTTAATTAGTTGATTGAATTAGGTGTGCACTTAATCCTTTTATGTTCTTTGTTCATAAGTTTGACAAAGAGGGAGAATGTGGAAAACTCATATTTGTCAAACTTATGAATTGCATGTGTGCACATATGTTCTGCGTGCACACTAATTGCCAAACTTGAGTCTTGGCTTGTTTCGTTTAGATATGTATGCACAATAGTTGGTTCTTTCAATCTTGATTTAGATGTTTACATTGCAGCATGAGTTTCATGTCTAATAAAGTGAAAAAGATATTGTTTATCTTTGTCTCTCACTTTCTAGGACCTTTTTACATATGTCATAACATCTTTAAGTGGTCATAGGGAATAAAGTACTTTTCCCGATTTGCTTTGTGTCCAAACCAAAAGAAGGAAAACTTTTCTTATTTGAACAAACATGCGTTAGTCCCTTGTTGGCTGACCTGACACTATATTGTTGAGCAAGAAATCTTTCATTATATAACACCTCTTTCTTGCGTGTGTGAGTGAGAACCTTTTAGTATATTTTGTTTCAATATACTATGATTTTCTTAGAGTATTTCTTCTCTTAAGGTTCAAGGTTCATTTCCATATTTGTGCCAAAACCTCACCATATCAAACACGTTATTGATGGATCTTGGAACGTGGTTACTTTATTGATGCTGGTACGTGGCGTCAGTGGTTGAAGCTTGGTGGTTCACAAGCTATTCATAGGTGTGTTCTTGACACGTTAAGGATTCAAAGTGTGGTGCTAAGTGTAAAGTTTAACAGGGAGTTCTTTTTACTATAACTTACATCAGCTTTGAACTATATCTTAATGTGTTTTTAACTTAGTAGATTGCTTTGACCTGGACAAGGTCCCATGGCTGTAGGCTAAAAGTGGATTTAGCCAAACCATGTATATGGTTGTGTTCTTTATTTTCCACACTTTCGTTTGATGTGTTCAAATTGGAAATGTTTAATCTACTTGGTAAATATTCCGCTGCACTTAAAATGGGTAAGCATACTTTCTCTAACGTGAGTTAAATCTCCAACTCTCTCCCCAACACTCCCTTCTGCTTGCTCTGAATAATCTCTTTTTTCTCTTTACTATTGATGCAGCTCTTTGAATATCCTTCTTTGCTATAAACATTTTTGAATATATATACAGACTTTTTGCCATTTGTGATAGTACTTTTATAATTTAAGAACTTCACTAAATGAATACAATTTCTCTAATTGCATAACTTGTAAAATATTGTAAAAAACAACATTATAAAGATTTGAGATAAAGACACAAGTAATTCTTGAAGAAGAACAAGAATAATCTTATTGATGAAATTTACAAGTAAAAGATATCGTAAAAATCATACAAGAACTTTATTGATAATAAGCCGTAAATGTTCAACATTCTAAGCTCATGGTACTTTAGAACCATTAAGTCGTTTGAGATGATACGTCCTAAGTCACATAACCTTAGCAGCCAGATAGGGAGCTTCCCAATTAGGCCCTAATATTCCTGTGCTTGGCTCTCAAGTACCAAGAAGGACTTGTTTGAGGACCAAGCCGCCAAATTGGAAGTCTTTTCTCTTGACTTTAGAGTCGAAAAACCTCTTAGCTCATTGTTGATAGGACGCTATCCTTAAATGAGCTTTGTTGTGATGTTCTTCAACCAAGTCCAGACTTGCACACATACGTGATTCATTGTTTGCCTCATTGTAAAACTCTCTCCACAGGGAACTAGTCCCTACCTCTACTGGGACCATTGCTCCATAGCCATATGGTAGCGAGAATGGTGTTTCCCAAGTAGAAGTTCTCAGAGTGGTTCTAAATGCCCATAGAACCTATGGGAGATTGCCAGCCCAATTGCATTTTGCTAACCCAAGTTTGGCTTTCAAAGTGTGTTTATTGGTATTGTTGACAACTTCAACTTGTCTATTAGCTTGTGGTCTTGCTACTGAGGAGAATTTCTTATTAATCCCCAGGTCTTCGCAAAACTGCTTCAACTCCTCATTGTTGATTTGTTTCCTATTATTTGAGATAAGAGTATAGGGAATTCTGTAGTGGCACACTATATTCTTGAAGACAAAGTCTTTAAGCTTCTTTGTGGTGATCACGGCAAAGGCTCTGCTTCGACCCATTTTGTGAAATAATCCACTGTGACTACTACATACTTGATGCCACCTTTACCAATTGGCATGGGTTCAATGAGATCAATTCCCCACATAGCAAATGGCAAAAGGCTAGTCATCGTTGTCAATTGGTGGGAAGGAGCTCGTGGTATGTTTGTGAAGCTTTGTCATTTGTTGTTAGAGTAGGTGCTTTAGAGCCAATCGATTATTGTAAGATTGACTCTATAATAAATGTTTATTCATCAATAAAAGGCATATTCTTCTATATTATGTATGTAATGATATATGTCCTTAAGACGGTAGAACCGTGATGAGGGTATCAAGTGTTTCAAATCTTAATAGTGAGAACCCTATTATCATATTTGGTGGCCATTCTAGAAACGTCTATAGCCCCAATGTCATTCTGACCAAGGACGCAGATAATACAATAAGGCTATCATAACGTTGAACGACCTTGTCAAAAGACAGTGACTGATCTCACTTGTCAAGGTTGTTTGCCGACAACCTGGTGCAACGCATGTGTGCTTGCTAGAGGCAGGTTCACTAGACAAACCCACCAGAGGATTCCATATGGATGGCAACCCCAGTGTCTGTGGAATAAATCCTCTAATGGATGGTGGAGCATGTGATCCTTAGACTTGAGATCATCGGAGCGCCTTGTGAACCAATTGGTGTAGTTTGACACTAGCCCAATGTAGTTCTATTCAGAGCTATCAATACAAAAGTGATTGGCTACATTGAGAAATGTATCGAGACTATGCTGGATCGACAAAGGATTCATCACTCCTGGGTACGGGAGAAGTTAATGTTCTATTTATAACCTCTTTAAATAACCCTAGAAGGTGTGTACAACCTCCCCCAATGGTTTACAACTAAATTTCTAAATTGTAGGCATTGAGTCCTACTCTTTCCAAAACAAGTTGACTAATCGAGCCTGACTCTTCATGATAGTTATAGCCTTGGTTATAAGCTTTCCAGTGCATCTTCAATCATCTCAATTGGACATTTAAAACTCAAGTTATAGCCAATTACTAACTTGTGCCCAAATTGTGATAGGATTAGATCTTATGACTTCGATGTAAACTTTGAATACCTAAAATTACTAGGATTAAAACACGTAAGCCCAATTTAAAAAGCTCAGAATGTCTACTTCAAACCTCAAGAAAACCTCTTTCTTCTTCTAGAACTCTAAGATCTTCAAAGTCTCCTCTGAATCTTTAGAGGTCAAATATGCCAATGTCTGAAAACTACACATTATGCTTCTCTTTCATTCGCATGCCTCCATTCCTTTACCAATTCACAAAATATATTAATCAGTTAATTAATCATAAAATATATCACAAAGACTTATATAAAAAGATTGAAAATATCAATTATTGAACAATTATCAAAGCCTCTTTCAAATCTCTAAATTTTTCACTTGCAAAACATCGAAACTCTTATTCTAATAACTTGAGCTATTATTTCTATTTCTTAAAGCCAAATCTTCCCCCGCAGAAGAACTGCTTAACCTTTTGTTATCAAAATAAAGAAGAAGAATTTTAATTCTATTAATCTGTTCTTCACATGCAGCTTTGATCTCATTTTACTTTTCTCCTCTTTTTTATTTCAATTTAATTCACACGAGTATAGAAGCTTAGTTAAATTCTCAAGAATTTTTTACGCAAACATTCCGCAAAGAGCAGGATATATAACTGGGAATTGTTTGCTCGTCTTACTCCAAGAGTTTATTTAAAAATACATAAATAAATATATAGTTTTTTCTACATTCAGGGGGGTGAAACCTTTTAAGTTTTTCAAGATTTTTTCCTGTATACTTACATTCTAATTTTACAGCTTCATTTACAAGGATTTTATTTTTTTCTCATATTACAGTTGTCAATATCTTGGCCACATAGTATGGACAACCCACTTCCACGACAAAGAAGGAATAATCTTTTATGAAACACATATCACGTAAGCTCAAGGGAGAGTCCAACCCAAAAGGACCGATTTGATAGTTGCGGCATCACTCTATCGACACTGACCTAAAGATAGCCATTTTCCTCTTTGGGCGGCAGCTTTACTCACCTATTAGTTATTCGATCATAGGTAGCTCTTTCCGTAACCCAACTCTCAATGGAAGCACCAATATTAGAACTTAAATTTAAGAAAGAGTCTATCCCAAAAGACTGTTCTGATAGGTGAGAGAGCCCCTAAACTTAAATACCACATTTGATGGATGTGAAATCCCGCTGTGGGATCCTAATAATCTCCGAGGCACTTAATATGATTTTTTTTTTTATTTGACTTCATTAGTCAAGAAAAACAGGATGTTTGAGAAAAAAGTTTTTTTTTTTTTTTCCTTTTTGGTCACCCACTTGGCACAACTCGACTCAAAAGCCCCTGAACTTTAATCAAGCACCTCTCACTCCCCTCACCATCCGGCCACAAGTGGGTGATTTGTTTGAGTAATAATTTCTTATGTAGAGACATAAACTCTCTAGTCAGGATCATCTTGATATTATTATTTTTCTACGTAAATTAATTTTCCCTTGTGCTTCAACACTTGTATTTTGAATTTGTGAATTTTTTTTTTTTTTTTTAATTCTAATATGCTTGAGTGAGTGATAGGCTGTGTGCAGAATTTAATTTTTGAGTTATATAGTATTATAAGATTTCTGGCTTGCCTCTTAGTATGTTATTCTAGTCTTTAATGTCAATTTAAGTAGGGTTGAAGGAGAGTCGGAGAGGTGAAAAATCGACTGAATTTAAAAAAATATATACAAATTAAAAATAAAATTTTCAGATTAAAAAAGGAAACTGATGAAGATCCTTTAATATATATATATATATATATATATATATATATATATATATATATTTATATATACTTTTGGAGGAATCCTTGGTAAAAGGTTGTGAATAACTAATTTTTAGTAATCTTTTCTACCTTTGTTCCGCAGAAGCAAGACAAAAATATTGATTGAACTCAGAGACGGACCCAAGATTTAATTTTGGAGGGAACAAATTCAAAACTATATAATATAAAATAAGACAAGAGTAAATGAGTAAGATCAAATCTAGAAATATTAAATAAAAACCAAACTATTGGAAGTTTGAAATTTTATTGATTACACATATGTACATTGCGGGCATGTAAGTTAAGATTTTGTTTCTCGTTTTTAATTTTTTCTTATTAATCATTAATCACAATCTTATAATTTGTTTCGGAAAAGATCAGATTACATTACCAAGCACGTGTAATTCAGTTCTATTTGTCTTTGTTATCTTTTTCGTTAACCACCAATCACGATCTTATATTTGCTTCGGTACCTGTTGATTTCTTCTTTTCATATTCCTTTAAATTGTTACACTTACACGTTAATTTAATCAGCAGCTTTTGGCCAAATTTATGAATTAAAAAGAGACAATCTGATTGAATATCAAATCTTCCCACTAGCAAGTATATACACATCGCGGGAAACTTAAATTCTTGAAGTGCTAACTGCTTCTATGCTCATTTTTGGCCTTAAAACTATTCTGCATTCTTAAAATGCATCATTTCCAGAGTTTCCAGATACTCATAATCCCATACGCCGAGCTAGTTCTTCTCAAGACTTGAACGGCTTTTGCCCCTTGATTTATCTTCTTTTGACTCCAAGTCACCACAATTGATCATTTCATTGTAACAGTATTCTGAGTTGAGATCCTGAGATTTACTTCTTCCATTATAACAACCTGGACTGTCAGATTTGTGACTCTGAACGCTAGTAGTCTTTCTCCTTGATTTTCGATCTTCCTCAGTACTTACCAGTTTCCAGCGATCGTTCTTGTTAATGGTTTTACGTCTTTCATCATACTCATCTGAACTACTGGATTCATGGTCTTCATTTGATTTCGAATGTCGATATTTTGATTTGCTGCTCTCTTTCCTTGAATGAGATTTTCTACTTGAATGTTTGTGTTCTGCGTCGCCTTTCCTTGAGCGTTTCCTTTCATGACTACAGCGTCTCTCTTTGTCCCTATCCAGCAAATCATCTCCTGAATCAGGATCCGACGTCCTACACCTGTCACTGACTCTTGACCTTTTCCCAGTGTGACTATGATCTCTTTCTCCATAATCTTCGCGAGTTCTGTTTTCACTGTCTCCATTATCTTGTACTTCCCATCTGCTGGTATATCTCGAACTTCTCTTGGCATGAACATGGCGAGTTTTTGTGTTTCTCTCCCCATCTGACAAACTCCAATCAGAATCAGCTTCATGAGTTTGGCTCTTGGTATCCCTATAATCACTTGATTTTTCTGAGACAGTGCTCCAGCGCTTTCGGCTTTTCCTTGTGTGGCCACGGTGCCTATCTCTATCTCTATCTCTGTCTCTATCCCTATCCGACCAGCTTCCATCAGAACTAGTCTCGTCGCTTCTGCTCTCATGATAATAATAATCCTTGAACTTTGAACTTTCTTCGGGAAATTTGTAGTCAAGAAGTTTGATTCGCTTTCTATTGTCGTTGGTGTTCCTATGACTGTGAGTGCTCTCCCTAACATCATCTTCATCACCATCATGACTTCTCCTGGACACACTTCTCACACGATCCATCTCCCTGGATTTAGATCTTTGGGACTGAAGCCTGTCATTTACCGTAAGGGAACTATGAATAAACAAAACTATCACAAAGAAAGCAAAAAAGCACGTGCTATCATGAAAAGACATCAAACCCTCCTTCACCAGAGGCAGTAAACTAACTACTCCGACGTAGAAGAGTTAAATCATAGAGAACATTAGTTCCATGCTAGGATAGTGTTAAATATTCGATGTAAATAAATTAAAACATAATGCGATGGATTCTGTAATCGCCAGAACAAATTAACGAAACAACATCTATATCACCAAAAAGTTATGCAAGTAAAAGAATACCTGTCGGTTTCCATTGCATTTATCTTGTTAGAGTTCTTCATGTGCCGTGAAAAATCTTCATCCATCTGTTTCCAGTATCCAATATCGTCAGTATAACCAAATAAAGCAGCCATCTTCTTCGCCCAATATTTTGGTGGTGGTTTATCCCAATCAGCCCATTCATAGTCTCCACCAGGGTTGCGGAAACAGTGGATAAAATTGCATGCCATTCCACGGGAACATGTCTGTCAAAAAGTGCCAGAGAAATCATAAAGGGTTAAAGGAATAGGGTTTCAACTTACAAAGACCAGATAATCTTTCATTTTGAAGTATTAAAGTACTGGTATCAGTATAAAAAGCTAAAGGGAATATAACAAAACCAAAAGGTGGAATATATCACACACGAAATATAATAGAAGAAACAAAGAAACTGGTTTTACCTTTTGTCTTGACTTCATATACTCCCCACATATGGCGAGTTTCCATCTTGTCACATTGACAAATTCACACTTGACCTGTCAAGAACCATACACAGATCAATAAACCATGCTCATCCAGTAAGGAAAAGTGAACAAGAAACTGAATAAAGTCAGACAATGGATCATTAAGAATATCGCCATGGGAACAATAAATAAGCTGCAAAACTGAATATGCAGTTATGTTGAGAGAATTTCATTGACTGCCTAAGATATGACTAAAACAATGCAGACCATAGGGTTCTGAAAATTATCACATACGTTCCCAGACTTCTCATAATCGCACAAACCTTCCCAAAATAGAAGACTGTTCTACAGTTTTATAAAATTTATTAAAAACCATCACTACAGGAGATGCCTCTACTTAATTTTGAAACTAAACATGGTTGCATGTAATTAAGTAAAACTTTTATAAAATTTATTAAAAACCATCACTACAGGAGATGCCTCTACTTAATTTTGAAACTAAACATGGTTGCATGTAATTAAGTAAAACTTTAGTGGAGGTGAATGAGCTTTACCAAAGCTTATTTACATGACTGGACAGTGATCTAGTTTTCCATAAGCAAACTAATATTAAAAAGATAAGATAAGCTATTGGATTTATAGAATAAAGGAGAATTAGTCTCCGATTATCTTTATAAAGTACCTGTTTGCCAGCAAAATATCGGCCATTGACAGAATGATAAGCATCAACAGCTGATTCCAGCGACATATAATGAACATAGACATTTCCTTTCAAGTGGAAGGAACCATTTTTACACACCTGTACAGAAATCATATTAATTCCTCTAAGGGAAAACAAATATAGTGTTTATAAAATTTTAGTCAATCTCATAGGTCAAGGACGATTCTGTAATTTTTTTTTTTCTTTTTAAAATCTAGCTTCCTACACATTTACTGTATTTGTTATTTTCAAGTATGCGATATTTAAATACAGAAGCATCCAAAGAAAAAAAGGAGCTCAAGAATCTCCAAGACATCAATGGCTAGTATGCACATAGATAACAATCAACCACCTTGAAATTCACAATTTCTCCAAACTTCAAGAACTCTGTGTGCACATCCTCATAAAATTCTTCATACGAGCATTCAACTTCTTCATCTGTATACTGAAAAGAAAGTAGACAAATCAACCAAGAAAAAACTACTGCATATATAGATAGCATAAATCAAAGGAAACATATAACAATATATTTTGCCAAAATAAATACAGAAGCCCTACATTCTCAAATCAAGATAACTATGGTTAAACTTTTAGCTACTGGTTGTCTATAACCTGAGTCAGCTAAAATCCCAAAAGAAAAATAAATAAATAAAGATTTTGAATGAGGGAACACAATGTTAAGAACTCTACCACCAGCACAGAAGATTATAGAGTACAATTTAATTTTTTATGCAGCCATTGATAACTTTATGATCCTCATTATAAATTAAAAACATACTTATCCGATTCAACTCTAGAAATCATCTGCACATAAAAACTAAGTTCTTTTCCTTTTTTAATCTCCTTAGACAGATTCTAATATAAGTATAGAGAGTGCTAACTGCATAAATCGTGTTAACACACAAGGTGGCGGTACACCAGAATCAAAATGTTCAGAAGTAACAACTGTTATTGGATCAACAGCTCCAAGAACCATGACATATCTATTGCCCAAGATACTACTAATTGTTAAGGAACAAAGATCTTAAGTCAAATATTCACACAATTAGGTGAGTATTGACAAACTCTTAAAATGCTAATTATATATATGAAAACCTGGACCAAAAGTGTATTAAAACTAATGATGCAAGACATGCTAATAAAGTTTCCTTTCTAATCACAGAAGTATTAAGTTCACAGATATAGTCATTATGATCACACTTTTCACCAAATCATAGGGGCACAGGAAAATGTAAAAGCAATGATAAGAAAGAGTAAAGTCAATACAAATAAATTAAATAACGAGAAGATTATGCAAGAAACAGAGGCAACAAAATTAAGCTAAAAAGATAAACAGGAAGTTCCATAGTGACAACTCTCATTTGCAGTAAGTAGGATACAGAATAGCTCATAACTTCACTCCAACCAAATCAAGGCCAACACCATAAATCTCCACCCTTGTCAAACCATAGATCTCTGAGTAAATTAAGTCAAAGAAGAGCAATAAAAATGTAAATTAAAAGAAGTCAAGTTCAACCAAGATAAAGTCTTGAACCATTACATAAACATAGCAGGATATCAGCCATGAAATTTGAATACCTTCTTTCATAATGTATGGATATTGCTTATATAAGATAAATCCAATAATGTATATAGCAATACAGAAGTTTGTCTGTGTTCTTATCAGGATACAATTACAAACCTCAAGCCCTTCATCTTGTTCCCAAGCAAGGCCAGGACCATTGTACATATTCTTGATAAGCAGAGTGCATGATTTATCAGGATAAAAATGAACTCTGCTGCAACTCTGACCAAACCGACAAACTCCAGTCTTTAAATGGAATGGACAATGAGCTTTATCCTGCCATAAATACATAACTGAAGGTTTGGTAACAATGACTCTTGATAATGAAGGAGCAAGTACAAAAGATACTCATATGGACAAAGTTTCTGTGACCAAAGAGACTTAAACTACCTGTTCAGTCCCAAAGTTTGGAACTTGTCTAGCAACATTCTCTAATGCCTGTTGTGCATTCTGGTAATCAGCGAAAACTTCAGTTTGCGGGGGAAGAGGATTCGATGTAGGCCTATCAACATCCTAAAATTCAAATGGAAAATTTAATAGCTTTGCATAACTGAAGAGAAAGCACACCACAAAGTAATCCAGAAAGTATCTAAACCTAGTTGGAGATAGACGTACACCTACCTCTTTTCCACTAAAATGGTTCACATCCTTCTTTGGAACTCTGACCTTCTTCTTCCTGATAATTATCTCATTTCCTTGCCATATAATTTCTGCAGGCCCTTCTTCAACATATTCCCAATCATCATCCTCACTACACTCATTCTCCTTTTCAACCTGCAACACAATATACAACCAATGATATCTACAAACAAACATTTCTGTTCCTTATTCAGCATATCCTAACAACCAAAAAACAAACTACAAACAAAGCTCTGATCAGCTAATTTAAAGAGCAAATATTTATATGAGAATCAGAACGGGAATGAGAAATAATTCAATTGAACCAAATAGGTTCAATCATCCTAAAATGGCCCAAAAGTTTCGTTATCTTTCCTTTGCTCCATTGTTCTCATCCATGAAACACTTTAAAAAATGGTTTTAAATAACGAAGAAGTGCTCTGCATTACAACCACTTCAATACAGTTAAAGTTTATTTCACTTGATTAAAATTTCTCTTAAATCGAACAGAGCTCAAAAAGAATAATTTCTCTTTCATTAGAATTTATAACTCCCATTAACAACTCGATCAGCTAAACCATTATAAGGAGAGAAAAAAGAGTCACTGAAATCAATTGTAGTGTTCATAAATTCTACCATATCTTATTTTCTTCTCCCAACAGCTCCTCAGCAAGCGAACACAACCAAACTCATTTTCTTCCAAACACGAAATTACTACAAATAAAGCACACCTGACGCTTTCTCTATGCCTTTTCTCCTTCATTATGAATTGGGGAACAGATTTCCTATTTAGTTTAGTCCTTTAACATCAAATCTCCAATTACAACTCAATCAACCGAGAAAAAAAAAAAAAAAAAAACCTCTAGCTTTCTCTTAGCCTCGCCTTTCTTGTTAATAAATTCCACACTTTCTCAGGAAATAAACACACCCAAACTAGTTTTCTCAGCATCCAAACGACAAAATTACTAAAACGAAACACACCTGCAGCTTTCTCTTAGTCTCTTCTTCTTCTTCTTCTTCCCTTTCTTGTTCCAGCATCTTCCGCCTCTCCTCCTCTTCCTTCTTCATCTCCATTTCTCGAATCAAGATCCTCTCTCTCTCTTCAAACTCCTTCAACGCTCTCTTTCTCTCTTCCTCCACTTCCTTCGCCATCATCTCCAGCTTCCTCTGCTCCTCCGGATCGTTTGCTCTCACCTCCGCCTCTTCTCTCTCCTTCTCCGCTATTTCCCTCCGCTTCTCCTTCCTCTTCTTCTTCTTCGCCAGCTTTCTCTTCTCCTTCCTGCTCACGTTCTTCTCGCTTTCGTCTCCTTCCGCCACTGTCACGCTTTTCTCTTCTATAGCGTTTGCCTCCGCCATTCTGTGTCACAATTATTGGAGTTTGTTCGATTCCCTGGAAATTTTTATTTTCCGGGAAAATTACGAGCAAAAAGGGTGAGTGAAATGTCTTTCAGATAGGGCCGTCACTATTAATTCGGGTCGGGTTTATTTACCCGACTAATGCGGCTATACAAAGCTGAGGTTAAGGTAGAAACACCACTGGGCTGGGCTGGGCTGGGCTGCGCTGCCCGGGGAATTTTTTGTAATTCCTCAACAAAGCCTAAGATGAGGGAAGTGAATTTTTTCCTCCGTCAAATTGATCTGCATCTCCAGTTATTAAATATATTAATCAATTAGACATGGGTGTGCACATTATCCAGGTATATTTATTTAATTTTTTAAAATAAGTTGTAAATAAATTTATTCTAACAAAATAAAGTAATTAGATTGAGAGATAACAATTGTTAAATTGTACAAGTTTTAGAATAAATATAAATTTTATATATATACATAGTTGTGTTAAGATAAAATTAATAATTATACATTTATAATTATTAATATCAATTAATATTACCAAGATCAATTATTTAAACTTAAAATTTATATTGAACTTTCGTAATTTATGTAAGTTATATTCATTTTCAAGTTTGATATTGACTGATAAATTTTTTTCTCACAGTATAGGATTCATATATTTCTTTAAAATCAGTAATCCCTAGCCAAGGTTTGAAAACAAACGTCTATTCACACAATTCATTCAAATGTTTTGTTTGTTTTACCGTTAAGAACATGATAACTCAATTAATTTCTGGGTTAATAATTGTAGAACTACAAAACAGAATATGAAGGGACTAACTTTCATCTTTATATGTTTTTATTTAAAATGATTAGATTTTTGGAATGCCTATGCAATGTACTTATATAATTATTATTAATATTCATCCAATGTGTGAAGATGAAAAAATTAAATCAAAACCAACGTATCAAGATGGAGAATTTTTAGTAGATTCATTAAACAGTAAATGCAATGCGTCAATTAAATGAACAATTTTCAATAAATTAATTAGTAACATCAAAATCAAGATAAAGTTGAACATAGAGAATAATACTTTTATTATAAAGGAAATAAGTACATCGGTTTTTCATACTGTGAAGTGGGTTTGGATGATGTAGATAGTGTTTATTTTCTATTTCTCTTATAGTTGTTCAGTTCCTCTAGTGCATATAGATACTCTCTTTTGTTTATGTTATAGATAATATCCATGACAAATTGCATGATTTCTAACATCTGGTCAATGACTTCTCTGAATTTGTCTCTAGCAGTAAGTAGATCATCCAGATTGGTGTCAACTATTTTGAAAATTTCCCTCAATTCCGGCATTCCCTAAAAAATATCTAAACCAATTGCAAAAACAATATACAATCAAATTTTATAAATATATGGAAATAGTAACATAAATCTGTGAATATAATTACAAGATAAACTCTCGACATATCAAAAAAGTTTTTTTTTTTTATATCGTTTTTATATTCCCGCAAATATGTATTATCATTATGTTTGACATTTTGTAATTTAGGATACAAAAGATGTGGAACATTCATACCTTCTGGTTGCCTTGGTGGAGAATTATTGTTGTTGAGGTCATGGTTGATATTCGTTGCAGATTCTTTTGGTTGTGATGTTTTGTTAGTCATTTTCGAATTAAGTTGTAGAGAAAAAATGAACAATTAAAATATAGTATCTGAAGAAAGTTAAATGGGTGATTGATGTTAGAGTAATATTTATAGGAGAATAGGATACGAAGTGGTGGAATCTGAACAGACAACTAGTAATAAATAAACGTGTCAATCGAAAAAGTGTTAATAATTGTTGAGATAAGGTAATACGAAACATTAGTAGACTATCTATACAATATTAAAGAAAACCATAATAAATATTTTGTTAATGTGCAATATATTAGTTAGGTAGTTAATGATGGTTTGACAAGATATTGAGATATTATAATAAATAAACACTGTGATTTACTAATAATAAAATCTTATTGATATATTTTTAAAGGAAGGGCAATAAATTTTTTGTTAAGTATCCAAGTCAGAGATGATATGATGATGTCATAATATATTTTTTAATTTTTTAATTGTGATTCGGCAATATGGTTATGAAACATGCATATAGTTCGACTGTAGTCTTGTTTAATCAATAATTTAAATTTGTAATAGAAATTGTTATTTATAGTTTTTTTATTTTTTAATTAAGATTATAATTTATTTAGATTGATTGTTGAATATGTATTTGTCAACTATAAATTATGTTTAACATTTTTATAAACAGTTTTGTCTAATATTGTTATTAAATATCTATTAAAATATTAAATATTGTTTATGTTTTATCCAGTATTTTAGTCTTGTAATTAAAATTTTGTTACTTCACACTAGAATATATCTTGATTTGTTTTATCTAAATAGAATTAGGAAACAAATGGACGGAATAAATTTAAATTAATCTTTTATGCGAGAAATTTTGTCATAGTATAAAATTATGATGGTTCCTTCACATCCATAATCCTTATATTGATTATTTTCTAATGGCTGCCTTGTTTATTTAGTAGTTGAGAACATGACAACCCAATCAATTTCTAGGGTATTGTATCAAACAATATAAAAGTTGCTCTAGAAAAATTAATAGACATCTAGTAATAGATAAACATGTTGATTGAAAAAATGTTGACAACTCATTGGGTAATGGGATACGAAACAGTAGCAAACTGTTTGTAGAGCATTAAAGGAAAGCATAATAAATAGTTAACAATGGTTCGACAGGCAGGTTTCCAAAATATGCTGTGGTTCCGCATGGAATTTAATCTAATCAATAATGGAATGGAATTTTCTTTTTCTTTTTTTTGATATGTTATAGGAACAGTATTTAGATTGTTGATTGTTGAACGTGTTTAATTATTTGAGATTCTCATAATCATTGGTGTTTAACATTTTTATTAAATATTGTTTACGTTTTACTGATCATTTTAATTTTGTGATCAATTTTTCTTTATAAGTTATTAAATATTTGGATCAATCATAGATAATTGAGTGAGTTTTAACTTCTATTTTCAGATTAAACTAAAAAGCATTTAAATTTTTACATGTGCAAGAAATTACATAAGAAACTTACTAAAAATTAAATTTCATAAAGACTATTTGGTAATCCACGTTACATCTATGACATGTGATATTTTCTGGTGACGTTGATCTATCCAAGTGTATATGATTTTGATTCTCCTTGTTGCAAGTCTCAAATTTTCGTCTTTTAAATGAGAATTGTAGCAGTTGGAGTCAGGGACTTGAATTCTTCCCTACAATATTTCAGTTTGTAGAAATGATTAGGTAGTTTTACTAATTTCATTAGAATTTGTATAATTCTGTTGTCATGTACATTAAGCAAAGCAACGGCAGTGTGATATATTGCTTGCATGTTGTATTTTTGGCAAACTGCAATTAGTAGATGTAATCCCATATGTATATCATGTTTGATGAAGAACAATTGTGTTCCAAGCAGTAGCAAAGCTTGTTTATTTTCTGCTTTTGCAAGTATCTTTAGAATTGAAAGTCCCGTTGTTGTTATTATTGGCAGTTTGTGTTGTTGTTTCGAAATGTCACTTCTTTGTAATATTTGTTTCATGTTTGCTTGTTTGTTTAGAGATTTGCACCTGTAAATTGTACGGTAAATAATGGTTTCGAAGCACAAGATTCGTGATAATTAAAAAAAAAAATCCATAGTTAGGAATCACAATACCATTGCCTGTATGATTAAGCAATTAAGCATAAATAAGTGTGTCAAATATGACTCAGTTAAATATGGATTCTAAAATGCATTTTGGTTTTTGTTTATTAGAAAACTATTAACAACTAAAGATGCACATAGTTTGACATAACCATTTGTATGGTTAACCATTATCGTTATAAGACTCCTGTGGAACAAACCACTACCCTATTGTTATTAGTTGTATGTTTAACCATTTTGTATAATATCATTTTATGTATGACTAAGAAAATAATGAAATCAATAGATTAATGTAATACGATGGTTATAGTAAAACTTACGTTAACTGTATTGCTTGTAAAACGGTGTCGTTTTTGTCAGTTGCTTTTACAATGATTCATTGTAGAATTTCTGATGGTAATTGTAACAGACCTATGGGTTATTTTTTTGTTCTTTTGTAAGGAATCGTGATGTTTTGGTGCTGTTTTTTGGGTGCAAGTATATGGAAATTATGTTGTCGATATGGTATCTGTGGTTTATGTAGTTCGCATGTGGGTAGCGAACAATTTATTTATTTATTTATTTTTTGGTATTTCAACTTCTTAGATAATGTTCTGTTAATTATTAATGAGAGTCAATGTTGTTATATGAATATGATTTTTAATAGTTTTGTAAATTAATGATGGTTGTATTAATCATTTAATGTTAAGAACTCATTAAATTTAAATGTAAACGGTCCGCATTTATCTAAATTTCTATATAGGTATATTAAGTATTTGATACATTTGATTAGTACGAATTTTTTTAAACCAATGGGAAACGGATCGTGTTTCATCAAAATAGATATCTACTTTTATGAATTCCATTAATATCATATAAATATCTACATAAACAATATCATTTATTTGATCAACACTGTAACAAAAGCAGTACATTAAGAACAACATTAAATATCATAATACCAAGCATCATCAAAATATCAAACACATCAATCAAAAAGTATGTACATTAACCCATAATTAAACCCAAATTCTAATATCCTGATTTTTAATAGTAATGTCACATAAAAAATATCACATAATAGTACAATGCATCGATCAACAATAAATAAACATATTGATTTAATAATAATGATATCTTATTGGCACAGTTTTAAAGGAAACAGTAATAAATATTTTGTTAAATAACCAAATCAGAGATGTCTTGATGATGTGATAATATATTAATTAATATAAAATATTTATACAGTTTGGCATTGGTCTTATTTAATTGTTTATGTTTTATTGAGTGTCTTAGTTTTTTAATTAAAATTTTGTTGATTCACATCAAAACATATTTTAATTTGTTTTGTTTAATTAGGAAGACAAAAGAAACAGATGGAATATGAATAAAGATGTTATAATAAATAAACATGGTTGCTTAAGAAGAATAAAATCTTATTGGCACAACTTTAATATAAAGGATAATAAGAATAAATTGGAAAAGGGGGTAAAAATGTATATGCATGAAAATATGACATCGAATATTAAAGACATGTATGTAAAAATAATATCGATTGTACAATTAGACCATATAATATTCAGGTAGTCTTCTCAACTTGCATGAGTGATTTAATAACATCTGTCTACAATTGATATTAATAATTATAGAAATAAAATTATTAATTTTATCTTAACATCTAGTCAATGACTTCTCTGAATATGTCTTGGTATCACTTTAATATTATGTAAATTATTTATTTAAAATTATTTTTGTGTTTTTTGAGAATACAAAAGGTGCTTTGGGAAAACGAATAGATGCCTAGTACTAAGTAAACACGTCGATTAAAAAAACGTTAATAACTTTTTGGATAAAAAGATACGAAACGATAGCAAACCGTTTGCACAACATCTAAAAAAAGTGTAATAAATATTTTGTTAAGCATTCAAGTTAGAAATGTCATGATGATATTATAATATATTAGCTGGATAGTGAATAATGGTTTGGCAACCGTGCTCAAAATGAATGTTATCGTTCGGCGTGGGATTTAATTTGGTTGGTAATAGAATGAAATTTTTTTTCGATGTGCAATAGGAATGCTTATTTATAGATTTTGTTAAAATATATTATAATATATTTATATTGATGTTTGTCAAACATGTGTAGACAATCCAATGAATTTTAACTTCTATTTTCAAAATAAATTAAAAAGCATTTAAATTTTTACATGTGTAATAAATCATATAAGGAACTTACTAAAAATTATATTTCATACATACTATCTGGTAATTTACGTTATATCTTCGACATGTGATATGTTCTAGCGACGTTGATATGTCCCAATTATACTATTTTGATTCTCTCTGTCGCAAGTCCGAAATATTCTCCTTTTAATGAGAATTGTCACAGTTGGAGTCATGAACTTGAATACTTCCTTGTAATTTTTCAGTTTTTGGAATTGATTGGTTAGTTTCACTAATTTCGTCAGAATTTTTATACCTCTATGTTGTGCATAGTGGTTAGAGCAACGACGGTTTGATACATTACTTGCTGGTCATTTTGTTTGCAAGCTACAATGACTAGTTGTAATCCTCTATTTCTATCATGTTTCACGAAGAACAAATGTGTTCCAAGCAGTAGCGAAGCATGTTTATTTTCTGCTTCTACAAGGATCTTCAGAATTGGAAGCCCTGTTGTTATTATTGCTGGTAGTTTATGTCATTGTTTGAAGATGTTTCTACTATGTAAGACTTCCTTTACGTTTGTTTGTTCGTTTAGAGATTTGCACCTGCAAATTGCAAGGTAAATCATGGTTTTCAAACACAAGATCCACAACAATAAAAAAAAAAAAAAAGTGTAAATAATGGTTTCAACAATTGGTAATCATAATATCATTACCTATATGATCAAGAAATTAATAGTAAAAAAGTGTGAAAAATATGGTTCAGTTAAATGTCGATTTTAACGTGTATTTTGGTTTTTATGTATTAGAAAATTGTTAAGAACTAAAGACACAAGTAATTCGGCACAATCTGTATCAATTATTGGGAGTCGAAATACGGTTTTCTGTATGATTAACAAAACAATGAAATCAACAGATTAACGACATATGATGATATTAGTAAAACTTACGTCAACCATATTGCTTGAAGAGTGGTGTTATTATTCTGAGTTGCTTTTACAATGATTCGTTGCACAATTTGTGATGGTAATTGTAATAGATTTGTGGGTTGTGTTTTCGTTCTTTTGTAAGGAATTATGATGTTTTTGTGGCGTTTTGTGTGTATGTGTAAGTATATGGAAATTATGGTGTTATTACGATCTTAGTGGTTTATATAATTTTTGTGTGGATACTGGATAGCGAATAGTTTTTTGTGTGTTTTGATTTGGTAGATAATATCATGTTAATTATTAATGAGAGTTAGTATTGTTATTTGAATCTCATTTTCAGTATTTTTGTAAATTAATGATGGTATTTTTATTTTGTTGAACATTAATTATTTGATTTTGTTATATATATCAGATATCATTATTTCAATGTTGTTTCTACCGAGAAAAAATTATTATTCTATTCAACGAATATAAACTTTTTTTGGTCTTAATCATTTAATGTTAAGTATTAATTCATCTTAACTGTAAACAGTTTGCATTCATCTATATCTCTACATAGTTATATTAAGTATTTGATACATTTGATTAGTACGAATTAATAATCCATGGATTATATTGTTTTTTTTGTTAATTTGGTAAGATTGTCAAATATTTCCCTTTGAATTTAGGCCTGAATTTCTGCTTAATTAGTTTATTTCATGTTTCAGGTCTAAAACGCATTTCTGGATCGAAACGAAGCAAAAACAGGGTCAATCGATTCAAACTCAAGAGTTTGAAGAATTCAGAGATGTTTGGAGGTTGATTGGAAGCACCCTTGAAGCTCAGCATAACAAGAAGGAAAAAGAAAATCAAAGATTCAAGTGTTGGAGCATGCAAGGGTAGTTTTGTAATTTCAACCAAATGAAGACAGAGTTTCACCCCGAGGAAAATGCGGCATGAAACTCTCGGGGTCAAATTTGCCTTTTGGCATTTCGTCGCAATGCTGTTGTGAAAATCAAGTTCGCCGCAACAAAAACTGCAATTTTTTATTTTTGTAAAACGTTGCATTTTTCTATTATTGTATTAGTTCCTAGGGTTTTGGCCAACTATTTAAGAGAGACTTAGCTCATTTTGAAAAGGGGAGTCGACATTTTTAGGAATGGGGAAGAGGAGAAAGAGATTTGAAGAATTTGGGTCTCCAAATTAGGGAAGATTTCGTTTCTCTTTCAATTTCTAGCATGTTGAACTCTTTATTTACAGTTTATGTTATGTTTTCCTTTACTTTGAGTATGAACTAACTCACTTTTGGGTTAGGATTTTGATGCAACTTGGATTACAATGGCTTAGTCTATAAATTGATGTTGTTGTTGAGTTCTATTGCTTGTATTATGTGTTTATTCTTGTGTTTAATGCAATTGGATATTGGGTTTTTGATTCAATTGAATGTTGAGTATGATGAGACTAAGAAGTGATTCATGTGTTAGCTTCTTAGAGTAAACACTGTAGATTAAGCGAACGCTAGAGATAGGTTCAGCGATCTATGAAATCTCTTTAGGATTGCACTTAACTTAATGGACTTTGAACTGTTAATCTTCATTTTGTTGGGTGCGGAAGGTTAATAGGGATAAGTAGGAGAATATAGCTTGAGAAGGTATATTCTACAAATTAGGGGGCCCGATTTATAATCCTTGTATGTGAACTTGAAAGCAACAGAAATTGTAGATTAAATTAGAGTATCCTAGTGAAGTCAAAACCCTAACCTCTCTTACTTGAATTGATATTGTGTTAATTAGTTTACTTTTAATTTCAGTTGTTTAATTTTGAGCTTTAAATTTTAGCTTTACTTCCTCCCACAAATCCAAACAATTTTTGTGTTCTTCAATTAGTTATAAAACTAGGAAAATCAGTACTTAACACTCAATCCCCGTGGGAACGATACTCGATTCATTACTTTATTACTTTTTGCGACTAGTGTACTTGCTAAATATGCATGTTTGTGAAAGCACGCATCAAGTTTTTGGTGCTATTGCCAGGGATTGATTTTGTGTTAATATTGAAGTTTTCTAGTTTTCACTAATTTGGAGTTTAATTTTTAGTTTTAAGTCTTTTTAGTTTGATTTTTCTTTTTGTTTGTTTGTGATCTCACGCTCTTTTTCTTTCTTGTTAGTTTATGAGAAAAGCAAGAAATCATCCAGTGGTTCCTATTGACCTAGAGAGTGAAAGAACCGCGAGAAGACTCATCAGAGAGAGAAAAGAATGAGAGGCGAGAGTCATTGAGATGGATGAAAACAAAACTTTGAGGGAAATTTCACTTCCACAAGTTGATGGGTGTAGTTCGAGCATTACGAGATTGCCTGTTGAGGTGAATAACTGTGAGATAAAGCCAACTATAATCCAAATGATTTAACAATCAGTACAGTTTGGGGGTGATCCAAAAGAAGATCCTAATATGCATATAACCAACTTCTTGGAAATCTGTGATACATTCAAGCCCAACGGGATGACAGATAATGCTATTAGATTGCACTGTTTCCATTCTCATTAAGAGATAAGGCAAAAGGATGGCTAATGTCGTTGCCTTTTGGGACCATTCCAACATGGAATGATCTAGCACAGAAGTTCCTGTACAAGTACTATCCACCAGCTCTTTCAACAAAAATGAGAAATGACATTACCTCATTCGTACAAGGCAACCATGAATCATTATATGAAGCATGGGAAAGATTCAAGGAAATGTTGAGGAAGTGTCCACACCACTATTTGCTTGTTTGGATGCAAGTCCCGACATTCTATTCGGGTTTGCTACCAAATGTTCGAACAAGGTAGACGCAGCAACTGGATGAGCTTTATAGAATAAGACACCAGTGGAAGCCAATAGTTACTTGAAGTTTTAGCAAGTAACAACTACCAAAGACCAGATGACAGAATAGTGCCAAAGAAGTCCATGGGTATTCATGAAGTTGATGCCTACATAGCCATTTTAGCCTAACTTGCCGCGCTTCGGAAGCAAAGAAGAGTTATGCATGTTAATTCCATTCAAACATCTCAAGTAACATGCAATGATTTTTGTGCAGGTAACCATGCGAGCATTGACTGCCAAGTGGGGAACACCTTTGCTTCATCCTCCTCATCATTAGAACAAGTCAACTATTTGGTTGGGAATCAGAGACAGCAGAATAATCAATTGAATCAAAGGACCATGCCAAACCATCAATCAAGGGTGAACCATCAACCATGTGAGCAAAGAATGTCGAGATTGGAGGATATGTTGGGAAAATTCATGCAAGAGACCATAGATTTTATAAATAAGACAAGGAAAATTTTCAAAAATCAAGGAGCATCTATTCGAAACTTGGAGGTGCAAATGGGTCAAATTGCTAAAAAGTTGAATGAGAGACCTTGAGGTTCTTTACCAAGTAACACCGTGACCAATCCAAGAGAGTAAGTGAATGCAATTATGCTAAGGAGTGGAATAGTGTTAGAAGAAGTTGAACTAAAAGGGAAGGATGAGAACCCACAGGAGAAGAAGGAAGAATCTGAGGAAAAAGTTGATGAAGAGATCATTGTTAAGGAGAGGCCAACAAGTCCCAGAAAAGAAGAACCAAAGAAGGACAAGATGTCGAGGCAAAAGAAGGAAAAATTGTCATTTCCTGAAATACCACTAGAGTTGGCACATCACACTCCTCCAGCTCTTTTCCCTCAGAGGCTTAGAAAACAAAATCAAGATAAGCAGTTTATGAAATTCCTTGATGTATTTTAAAAAACTACAAATTAACATACCTTTTGCATATGCCTTGCAGCAAATTCGAGTTATGCTAAGTTCCTGAAAGAGATCTTTGCAAACAAAAGGAAACTGTAAGAGGATGAAACAGTGATGCTTACAGAGGAATGCAACACCATTTTGCAAAGGAAGTTACCACCAAAGCTCAAGGATCCAAGGAGTTTCACTATCCTTTGTGCTATAAGAGATGTTACATTTGATAGAGTTTTGTGTGACTTGGGTGCTAGCATTAACCTAATGCCTCTTTCTATTTTCAGGAAATTAGGAATCGGGGAAGTCAAACCGACCATCGTTTCTCTTTAGCTTGTCGATTGATCAATTAAGTATCCATTGGGCATTGTTGAAAATGTGTTGGTTAAGGTGTATAAATTCACATTTCCTACGGATTTTGTTGTGTTGGATATGGAAGAAGACAAAGAGATACTCTCATCTTAGGATGACCATTTCTTGCTGCCAGAAGAGCCTTAATTGATGTACAAGAGGGGAAGTTGATCATGAGGGTGCAAGATGAAGAAGTGACATTTAATGTCCTTGAGACTCTAAAATTTCCATCGAAGTAAGATTCATCTTTCAAAATTGACTCGGTAGATCAGTCGGCAATTAAAATTTCCAAAATTGATAATCCTAAATTGCCATTTAAGGAATGCATGGTCAAGTCAAAGTAGATTGAAGATGAAGATCATAAACCAAAATTTTGTACAATCTACCTAGACGAGCCACAATCGAACAGGTTTCTTCACAAGGGACAAAGTTGTAAAGATTTAGGTATAAGATCATGCAAGTTGAAAGTGAGGCCAAAAAGGAATGCTAACCGGGAGACCACTAACACCTTCTCATTTCAAGAATGCTGATGGAACGTTAAAATCTCGAAAAGGTGTCGATGAGAATGCCCAGGCCCTAAAAGGAATGACCAAGGGATGGAAATGGGTGGTTAAGCTCTCAACAAAGACCTCATGTGCCAAGAATCATCAACAAGTGAAGCCTCATTCCAAGGAAAATGTTCAGGGCGTGATGTGTGTGGATAGTCCAGATTAACGGAGGACTTGAGAAAGTCGAGCTCTCGATTATAAACAAGCGCTTCTTGGGAGGCAACCCAAGTGTTTTTCATTTAGATTTTTTTTTGTGATGTTTTTATATAGAATGTGTTTTTGTTCAGTTAGAAGAAAGTTATTTGAATTTGTTTTCATTGTTTCAGGTGAAAATCTACAGGTATGGAGGAGAAGAATTTTTCCATATTTCACCCCGACAAAATTAATTTTTGCCATGGCATGAAAGTTTCTGGATTTTAAGGAAAAAGTTCTGCATTTTTCGCCTTGGCAAAATTAACTTTCACCGCAGTATAAAACTCACTGGAAATTCCATGCAAAATTCTCCAAGTTTTGCCCCAGTGAATTTCCACTTTGCCATAGCATCGCGAACTGATGCTCTAAAAAATTTTAAAATCCCAATTATCGCTGCGGCAAAAACTATCTTTGCTGTGGCAAAAATGGAGATTTATATAAACCCACTTCAGTTCTCACTCTTCTTCACTACATCAAACCTAGCCTCCATAACACATCTCTTTCCAATCAATTCTTTTACCCTTCCCAATCAATTCTTTTACCCTAAACACCATTTACCATACTTTTAGCAAGATTTATAAGGAGATTTGCAAAAATTTTGGCGAAAACTCAAAGTTACTAAAAAATTTTGGGGCAAAGTAGTGTGATTGGAAACTTAATCTCGGTGCATTTGGTAAGAATTCTTATCTTAAGCTTTTGATTGATTGATTTTGAATGTTAATCTATGGATTTGCAAAGTTGATTGAAATTTGAATTTTGGGGGTTTTGGAGTTGCAAATTCTTGATGTTGTAGTGTGTTTTTTGTGTTGATTTGTTTGTTGTGGAAAGTTTTTAATTGTTGGTTTGTGTTGGGTTGGTTGAGAGAAGATTAGGTTTGTGAAATCTTAGGTTGATTGTCGTGAGAAGTGGTGAAACAAGGAGTTGTAAGTGGTGAAAATTTTGCAGTGTTATTTAGATTGCGTTGAGTTGAGTATTTTTTTACAGTTGTGGGTTGAATTTGTTTGTGGAAATTGTTGAAGTATTGTTTAAATTTAGGCGTTTGTGAATTAGTGTTCAATTAGGAATGAAAAGACAATGCCTTTTAAGAGAATGGCAAAAGGGAAGCAAGTGGACAATCGGTTTGTGAATGATAGGGCTAGGGAGCAGTATGAGGCTAAGGCCAAGAAGAAGGACGGAAAAATCATTCCAGAGAAGGGATTAAATGCTCTTTATGCTTCCGATTGAGCTCAAGACTTAGATTCGCTCACTTTTGTGAAGGAACCACCGCAGTTAGCCTTAGAACCACTTGTTAGGGAATTTTTTGCAAACCTCCCAGAGAGTCAAGATGGTTGTGTGTATGTTAGGGGTTTGCAAGTGCCGTTTAATGCTCAGATCATCAATGATTTTTATGGGATGAGCCAACCAAGGAAATTGAATGGGAACGATCTGACGGTTGTAGCATGAAGCTAGGAATACTTCATCTATGCACGATTGATTCCTGAGACACATTTTAGTTCACTAAACTCTAAGAGGGCAATTCTACTCTACTGCATCACTACAAAGAAGAAGATGAATGTAGGGGAGGTCATTTTCGACTATATCAAGCATGTAGCAAAGCCCGGTCAACTGAACTATGCCTTCTTGAACCTAATCACAAACATCTGTAAAAGGGAAGGGGTGCCATCCTTTAGTGATGAGATGACCATTCATCCAGCAACATGCTTGACACAACATTCCACAATAAGATAGAAGGAAGACAGAGTGGTAGAGCATCAAGTGCAGGTGCAATTGTCAGAAGACCGAGAGCAACTGCAACCACATCCAAACCTATTGTGAATGATCAACTGCAACAACTCCAAGCTGAGATGAAAATAGTGAAGCTGCAAAAAACATGGATGGGTTATCAAAAAAAGAAGATGTTCAAGATGCAGCAGCACGTCTACAACCTCCAGGGCTATGATGTGGCACAATTCCAATGGTAGGACTGGAATGAGTATAATGAACAACACCCTGAAGATGCCATGGAAGAAGATGAGGAGGAAGAAGAAGAAGCCAAAGAGGATTGATCCTGAAGCACATTTTTGTTTATGTTTTTATTTATTTATTGTTGTAATGAGAACTTTGAGTTTATTTTTCTAATTTAGATTTCATTACGCTTTTCTTTTTTAGGGTTTCGGTTAGTTTGAACACTGCAAGGTTGAGATACTTTTTTGTAATCTACGGTGAGTTATCTAACGCATTTAGGGTCCTTAAGTTTTCTTTGTTTGATAGATTTGGATAATCAAGAAACCAAGGATCAGATGCTAGGGTTTTGCATGCATCACATACTTCATAGATCCATCAGGGGAGTATTTCGTCACCTCTAGTCCTTATTTTCCTATGCCATGATATGCATGAGGTGACATTGGGGATAATGTCATTCTAAGTTTGGGGGTAGGAAAATTTAGGAAAAATTTGAAATTTTTGTGTTTATCCTGTTTGTGTGTTTTGTTTGTTTGTTTTAGTTTGAGCTTATCAATTCATTTAGTTTTAAGTGTTTCGATGTTATTTGTTTTTGTGTGTGTTGGTGTTGTTGTTGTTGCCTAAATGAATGGCATAAGTCTATGATGAAATTTTGATTGTTGGGATACTATTATTAGAATATGCAAAGCATTTCTGCAAGTTAGGTTGGTTGACTAGATTGATCTAGAGGTTTGTTGAGTGGTTCAACCATTATTTTCATTCTTTTGGCATGCTTCGATTCGTTTTATATGGTTAGGTGAAGTCTTGATAATGTTGGTAGACTCCACAACCTAGTTGAGAGGTGCTTGAGGCGAAATTCTAGGATTAAACATTGTTGAAGAAATGATTTATGCAATTTTTCAAAACGTTTGAGCCTTTCTAGCCAACTCATGAATGAATTATCCCTAGTCACCTATTTGAGCCTATTGATATTATTGCCTTATTCTTATTGTGTAACCAAAAATGTCTGAACCCTTCACCCTAAACACTTTATCATACCTTTTAGGAGAACTTTGGACCTCATGTATAACATAAAAGAATTTGAGAGGTGTTTGAAGAAGTGATGGATTAAAAGCATAAGTTTGGGGGTTGTAAGAAAGGGCAATAGAAAGGGGCAAGTAACCCCAATTGAGTTAAAAAAAAAAAAAAAAAAAAGACCTTGTCTTGGGAGCACAAAAATTTCTGATTTCCTTATGCATTTCCAGCACAAAAATAAGAAATGCATAAGTTTGAGGGTTGTGAAAAAGATTGTAGAAGTTGGTTGGAAAATGAGAAAGAATGGGACCAATGTAGCTCTTTGTGTTTGCATGAGGAAAACTGAGTTCTCTTGCTTTGTTTTTCCTATCTTGTCTTTGGAGCCACTCACCCAAGCCTAACGTTACAAGCCAACAAAAAACCTTTTGATCCTTAGTGATGTCTAGTCCACATTAGTGGAGAGTAGTTCGATACTTAGGCTTATGGAGTCTACCACCATTTGATAAACTTCAGATTCCCGCATAAAATAATCTGGGAAGTCAAAAGGTGGATTGAAGTGGGGATTATCTACTTAGGGGATCGATGGAGAAAGATAGTCAACTCAATTTATGACTTCTTGGAGTGCTAAGCATTTTCTTGTAATAATGTATCAACAATTTTTTAGACTTGCATTTGCAATCAATTCTAAGCATTTCTTTTGTGTTTGATTTTAATTTTCTTTGCTTTTTTAGTATTTTTTTGTTGTTTTTCTTTTGATTCATTTTGTGTCTGATGCTCGAGGACAAGCATACCTTAAGTTTGGGGGTATTTGATGATCCGTGGATTATACTGTTTTTCTTGTGTATTTGGTAGGATTGTCGGATATTTCCCTTTGAATTTAGGCCTGAATTGTTGCTTAATTCGTTTATTTCATGTTCAAGTCTAAAACGCATTTCCGAATCAAAATGAAGCAAAAACAGGGTCAAATTTCAACCAAATGAAGACAAAGTTTTGCCCCGATGGAAAGCATTTTCACCACGACATGAAACTCTCGGGGTCAAATTTGCCTTTTGGCATTTCGTTGCGATGCTGCAGTGAAAATCAAGTTCACCGCAACGAAAACTACAATTTTTTATTTTTGTAAAACGTTGTGTTTTTCTATTATTGTATTAGTTCCTAGGGTTTTGGCCAACTATTTAAGAGAGACTTAGCTCATTTTGAAAAGGAGAGTCGACGTTCTTAGGAAAGGGGAAGAGGAGAAGGAGATTTGAAGAATTTGGGTCTCCAAATTAGGGAAGATTTCGTTTCTCTTTCAATTTCTAGCATGTTGAACTCTTTATTTACAGTTTATGTTATGTTTTCCTTTACTTTGAGTATGAACTAACTCACTTTTTGGGTAAAGCTTTTGATGTAACTTGGATTACAATGGTTTAGTCTATAAATTGATGTTGTTGTTGAGTTCTATTGCTTCGATTATGTGTTTATTCTTGTATTTAATGCAATTGGATGTTGGGTTTTTGATTCAACTGAATGTTGAGGATGATGAGACTGAGAAGTGATTCATGTGTTAGCTTCTTAGAGTAAACACCGTAGATTAAGCGAACGCTAGAGATAGGTTCAGTGATCTATGAAATCTCCTTAGGATTCCACTTAACTTAATGGACTTTGAACTGTTAATCTTCATTTTGTTGGATGCGGAAGGTTAATAGGGATAAGTAGGAGAATATAGCCTAAGAAGGTATATTCTACAAATTAGGGGGTCCGATTTATAATCCTTGTATGTGAACTTGAAAACAATAGAAATTTTAGATTAAATTAGAGTATCCTGCCCCACATCTTAAGTCTATCATCAGGGCAAATTCTATCATCCCAAAACATGGCTTCCCATCTACCATGAACCACATTTCATTTTTTGTTTTTTTTTTGGCTTCTAATTGACTGCAACAACATATAATGCACTCCCTGCCCCCAGAACGCCCTCTTCCAATTTTCTCCTATGTTTGAAAAATGACCGAAACAACTATCTTTGAATCAGTCCATACCCTTCCTTTCTTCCTCTAAAATCTCCTTTATTGTCATAAAAACTTGCCAACTCGACCCAACTGTTACTCTTACGGGGAAGTACGGTATCTTATCGCTTACAACCTCCAACCCATAGTCTTTATAATTTACGCTTCGGAAAATCAGCACAATCGATATAAACTAAATATCAGCGAAAAAAGAAATCAGAACAACCAATAGGTTGCCAATTTGGGGGATATGGGCTTCGACGGCATTGGGGAGTGGGTGTTTTTGGCTTCGAGAGGACCGGGGAAGCCAATGTAGGCCCTACAGAGGCTGTTGTGGCAGGTTCCATGACTGGAGATGGCTGAGGATGGCAGGAAAGGGTTTAATAGGGGACCCTACAAAGGCCCTACATAGGCAGCATGGGTGCGCAACTATGCGTGGCTAGCCTTGCAATATACAAGGTGTTAGGAAACGACCCGGTTGCGCAGCGGAAAAACAAAAATTACAACCATGGATCGTTCCTTGGAACCCAAAATCAGGGCATAGAAAATTACAGTTTATATTTTATAAGAATCTGCAGAAAAATAAATCCAAAGGTTTAGATTTATACCCACGTTTGGAGGCTCCACCAATATTGTCTCTGAACGTGTTTGCTACCGATCCAAGTGTAAGATCGAACCGTAGAGGTCTACACGAAGACAATCAACAAGAACCAATGAGGGATTTGCTAGATCCTCCTTGGCCTTAAGAAATCAAGAAGAAAAACAAAAATGTTTGATTTTCAATCAAACAGTCAAGTGGCGTGGGAGAGTGTTTTGGGGTCATCTTTGTATTTCTTCTTTTTCAATGAAATAGTGATGAATGAAAAGTTATCCATTTTACAAAGAAACATTTTCTTTTATAGTAAAATTAGTTACCCTATTCCAATATGGAATGGGCTTGGGCTCCAACCCAAACACCCCCAAATTTGCCAAACACTCCCAATTAGATATTTTAATTTAATTCATCATTATCTCAATTAAATTAATTAATATTTAATTAACATTTAACAATAATGATGATTTAATTAAATATGTGCGGACACACATTTAACCGTAATTTCACTTATTTAATTTTTTTAATAAATTAAATAAAAGGCTACGACCTCAGCAAATTTAATTGCACTGTAAAATTACCAAAATACTCTTTCGTCCAAAAAGACGAAAACGCCCTTCTTTCTTCTTGGCTCTTAAATTATCTTCTATGTGTGTGACCCATAGGCTCCTCATCATATTGGTAGTGTATAGTATCGCGATTAACACCAATTAATCGTCTTACTTATACACAGACCAAGATTGGCCCCTAGCAAGGCATCATGGCCACCCGATAGATTCGGATTCAGCAAAGTAGCTACCTGTCAACGATATGGTTACCGTACAATTCGATCCTTTCATCATACGTTATCTCGACGAGACGAAGGCATAGAAATAGTGTCAACCTTCGGTTACTCTCGATATTATATATTCAGTTCCTGGACTAGTGACCCGTATTATAATCTGGATAGAGCAACAACTCAATCTCACTGTGGCCACAGTTTTAGTGTCATTGCCATATACTGAATTGCGCCGTGAGATAACTTCTCCCGTACTCGGGAGTGATGAATCCTCTATCAATCCACCATAGTCTTGATACACTCCTTGATATAGCCAATCACCACCATACTGACAGCTCTAAATAGAACTGCGTTAGGCTAGTGTCAAACTGTACCAATCGGTGCACAAGGCGCTCCGGTGATCTCAAGCCTAAGGATCACATGCACCATCATTCGTTAGAGGATTTGTTCCATAGACACTGGGGTTACCATCCATATGGAATCCTCTGGTGGGTCAATCCAGGTGAACTTGCTGCGGTATATCCGCCTACAACAAGCACCCATGTGTTGCACCAGGTTGTCACCAAACAACCTTGACAAGTGAGATCGCCTCCGCTTTTAACAGGTGGTCGTTCAACACTATGATAGCCTTACCGTATTATCTCGTGCCCTTACTTCTGAATAATATCACACTGGACGTTTCTAGAATGGCCACCATATGTGCTCATAGGGTTCTCACTATCAAGATTTGAAACACTTGATACCCTCGTCACAGTTCTACCATTCTAAGGACATATATCAATACATATTGCAATAATAATGATTTACGCGATATAGAATAAAATGCCTTTTATTATTGATTAATGAACATTATTACAAAGAGTCAATTCTACAATAATTGATTGGCTCTAGGGCATCTACTCTAACAATCTCCCACTTGCACTATAGCCAATCATTCATGTATTTAATACCAAATGATTTCAAGTGTCTTTCATGCTTCTGCTGCGACAGAGGCTTTGTCAGTGGATCTGCGAGATTGTCGTCAGTATGCACTTTACTAATCTGCACGTCTTTCCTCTCAACTATCTCTCTGATGAGATGGAATCGTCTGAGTATGTGTCTGGACTTCTGATGAGACCGTGGTTCCCTAGCTTGAGCAATTGCTCCATTGTTGTCACAATAGATATCTATAGGATCAACAATCGTAGGAACCACACTAAGTTTTGTGACGAACTTCTTAATCCAGACTGTCTCCTTGGCCGCATCTGATAATGCAATATACTCAGCCTCCATTATAGAGTCTGCTACAGTGCTTTGCTAGGAGCTCTTCCAGCTCACTGCACCACCATTGAGACAAAATACAAACCTTGATTGCGATCGATAATCGTCTTTGTCCGTTTGGAAACTAGCATCACTGTATCCTCTTACAGTGAGCTCATCTTCCCTCCATAAACCAAGAACATATCCTTAGTCCTCTTCAAGTACTTAAGAATATTCTTGACAGCCATCCAGTGACGCTCACCTGGATCCGATTGATATCTATTACAAGTGCTCAAAGCACATGAGACATCAATCCAAGTACATAGCATGGCATACATGATGGATCCAATTGCTGATGCATATGGGATCCTCTTCATCCTATCTCTCTCATCTTGTGTTTTAGGACACAATTCCTTAGAGAGATAAACACCATGTGACATCGAAAGAAATCCTTTCTTGGATTCTTCCATACTGAATCGTTTCAGTACTTTGTCAATATATGCACTCTGACTTAGGCCAAGCAACCTACGTGATCTATCACGATAGATCTTTATACCAAGGATGTAGGCTGCTTCCCCTAAGTCTTTCATGGAGAAGCACTTGGATAACCAAGTCTTTACCGACTGCAAGTTCGGTATATCATTCCCGATCAGAAGTATGTCATCGACATACAACACTAGGAATGCTACTGCACTCCCACTCACTTTCTTGTAAACACAGGGCTCATCTTCATTTTTGATAAAACCGAATTCTTTTACGGCCTCATCAAAACGAATGTTCCAGCTCCTTGAAGCTTGCTTGAGTCCATAAATGGATCTCTGCAACTTGCATACCTTATTAGCTTGACTATCAAGAACGAAATCATCAGGGTTGTGTCATATACACATCCTCCTCAAGGTTTCCGTCAGAAAGCGCTTTGACATCCATTTGCCAAATCTCATAGTCATGATATGCAAGAATTGCAAGCATAATCCGGATGGATTTAATCATGGCAACCGGCGAAAAGGTTTCTTCATAGTCAATGCCATGAATTTGTTTGAAACCTTTGGCAACCAGCCGTGCTTTATAAGTATGCACGTTGCCATCCATGTCAGTCTTCTTCTTGAAGACCCATCTACACCCTATGGGTTTTATCCCTTCAGGTGGTTCCACCAGAGACCACACTTGGTTCTGGTACATGGAGTCCATCTCAGATTCCATGGCTTCAAGTCATTTAACGGAATCTGGATCCGATATAGCGTCTTCGTAGGTTCTGGGTTCATCGTCTTGGTAGACTAGTACGTCACCATGTTGAGTCACGAGATAACCGTATATCTCGGGCTCATGGCGTACTCTCCCAGATCTACGTAGCTCCTGTGCTACCTGAGGTGGTTCACTTTGATCCACAATTTGTGGAGTAACCTCCTCATGATGCTCAATCACTTCCTGTGGTACATCATCCCGTCCTTCGTCTAGTATATCTTGTGGTTCTAGGACTTCATCGAGTTCTACTTTTCTCCCACTAGTACTTCTTAGAATATGTTCCCTTTCTAGGAAGACACCAGATCGAGCAACAAAGATTTTGCGCTCTTTTGGGTGGTAGAAATGGTATCCTTTGGTCTCCTTTGGATACCCCACAAATATACATTTACAGGATTTTGGGCCCAGCTTGTTCGAAGTCAATTTCTTAACATAAGCTTCGCAACCCCAAATCCTTAGATAAGACAAGTTGGGTTTTCGCCCACTCCATAACTCATATGGAGTCTTATCTACAGACTTTGACGGCACACGGTTTAAAACGTGAGTCGCAGTCTCTAGGGCATAACCCCAGAATGATGCAGGTAAATCACTAAAACTCATTATGGACCTAACCCTGTCAAGTAAGGTCCTATTCCTCCTTTCTGACACTCCATTGTGTTGGGGTGTATAAGGAGGGGTGAGTTGTGATACTATCCCACATTCCTTTAGGTACTCAGAAAACCCCGACCTTAAGTATTCACCTCCTCGATCCGACCGAAAAGCTTTAATACTTTTGCCCAACATATTCTGTACTTCATTCCTAAATTCCTTGAATTTATCAAAGGCTTCAGATCTATGTCTCATAAGGTAGACATAACCATATCTACTGAAATCATCAGTAAATGTGATGAAGTATGAATATCCACCTCTGGCTTCAACAGTTAGTGGACCACATACATCACTATGGATGATGCCTAACAGCTTCAAGAGTCCCTTTCACTTTGTCCTGTGAAAGGAGACTTGGTCATCTTGCCTAAAAGGCATGACTCGCATACCTCAAATGACTGAAAGTCAAAAGGGGCCAAAACTCCATCCCTTTGAAGTTTTGCAATGTGAGTCTTATTAACATGACACAATCTACAATACCAGAGATATGTTTGGTTTTGATCGCTATGTTTAGCTTTCTTGGTTTCAATATTGAGAATATCTTTATTATTTAAATCAAGAACATATAATCCATTATATAACCTTGCAATTCCAAATAGAATACCATTCAAACTAAAGGACAACAATCCATTAGATATCTCAAAATGATGCCCCATATTATCCAAAACGGATACTGAAATAATATTTCTAGAAATAGAAGGTACGTGATAACAGTTATGTAGTTCCAACAATAAGCCCGTAGGCAAAGATAAACAATAAGTCCCCATAGCTAATGCAGCCACATGTGCTCCATTTCCAACTCATAGGTCCACCTCTCCCTTAGCGAGCACTCTACTCTGCCTTAGTCCCTGCACATCAGTACAAATGTGAGTACCACCTCCTGTGTCCATGACCCAAGATGTTGAGGGAGAGAAGTTAATCTCAATCATGAAAGGTACCCAAGTCGTAGCCTCGACTTCTTCTTGCTTGTGAGGAAAGCCTTGCAGTGTTTCCTCCAGTGGCCAGGCTTGCCACAAAAGAAGCAGACTACCTTGCCCTTTCCTATGCCATTCTCAGGACCAAGAGCAACCTGTCCTTTAGGCTTAGGCTTGGGTTTGGCCTTAGCCTTACCTTTGCCGTTACCCTTTGCTTTATTGGCAGTAACCAGTAAAACAGGCTTGGACTTTTTCAAGTCCCTGCTCTGCGATCCTCGGGCATGTTCGAAGTTCGCGAGGGGTTTTCTCCATCGTGTTCATATTGAAATTCATTATGAACGAAGCATAAGAGTCAGGCAAGGATTGCAGAATTAAATCCATTTGTAATTCTGCATCCAAGCCACATCCCAAAGTCTCAAGCCTCTATGTGCTCGATCATCTTGAGCACATGAGGACCAACTTGGGCACCCTCACGCCGACTCCCCAAACAAGCTTTCGACACCTTGTACCTCTCATGTCGAGCATTTGTTTCGTAAAGCTCCTTGAGGTGTAGAATTATGGAAGAAGCATTCATATTCTCATGCTGCTTTTGCAGCATAGGTGTCATCGATGCTAACATCAAGCATTGTACGCTATCAGCATCATCAAGGAACTTTTGATAAGTATCCTTAACTTCCCGAGTGACATCGATCGAGCTCACCATGTATGGCTTTTCAAGGATATACAATTTCTTTTCTGACTTAAGTATAATCCAAAGATTACGATACCAGTCTAAGAAATTGGATCCATCCAACCTGTTTTCTTTTTCAATTATCGGTCGCAGGTTCATAATGCTCATTTTCGGTGAATCTACAATTGCAGAAAAGATAAAGTTATTATAAAGTTCATTATTATTTAATATGGTCTTTTATTAAACGATGCTCCCACTATTTTACTCAAGCCAATAGCCCTCACTATTAACTCGGGAAAGCCCGTTGGCTTTCCTAGTGGACCGAGATCCCATCCTGCCCATTTCAAACCTTCGCTTTGGCGAACAAGCCAAAATGAGTTGATTAGGAAGGCCAACAAACTTAATCCACACCAATTGATAGCTCCCACTATCAACCTCAAATGTGAAAAAGCCAACAAGCCAATCACACAATCCAATAGCTCCAACCATTGTCCTCAAGTGTGATTCTCAGTATCGGTAGAGTGGACACTACATGTCACCACGTACACATAATATGTGTACTGCTCTACTTTACCTATGATGCGTTTATCAACCTTCGCTTTGGCGAACAAGCAAAACCGTCATTTTAAGTCGACCCATCACCATTAAGGAAAACTCCAATGAATTTTAACCTCCCACTGGTAGAAGTGTACCCTTCGCTTTGGCGAACAAGGTTCCGACGAACAGTGGTTTGATAAAAACCATGGTGATGGAAGGCATTCGTGACTTAATATACTTAGTTGAGGGGTTTGTTATTTAATGTCTCATCAAATTATTATCTTTGTTAGAATGACATTGTTTGGCATGTTATTCAACATTCAACCTTAGCATACACTCTAAGCAAAATATTAAATGTGCCGGTACATGGCCTAACTAAAACCGATTTCCTCGAGCCTAGAGGGATCGGTGGGTCACCTAGGGGTCCTGTAATAAATATCTTGAGTCTTCAAGTATGGTTGCTTCGTCTTTTGCTCCGACTCCAAGTACATTACAAAAACGTCATTCTAAATTTACAATAAAATCAATATTAAACTAATTTTACATCAACAAATTTAGAAACCTCGATTTACATTCGAGGGGAATGAGATGAGAAAAGAATGTACATCAAGAAGAGGAGAGAAGACAGGACACGCTGGCCCTATTTAAAATATTACAGCCATACATACCCAAAATAATTTAAAACATTCACCCTTAGGTCTAAGGCTCATGTACCGGGCACCATGCAATATACAAACAAGTACAAAGCATACATTTCAAAAACAATCAATTTTTGAATTAGGTGGGTTAATTAATTACTTACCCTCTTAAATGTGCAGAATATATATTGGCTTTATAGGTTATTAAAAACTACAGATTAGTCCCTTTACAGAAAAATACAGAATTGGGAAAGCTACAACCTTCGCCGCGGCGAGGATTTACAGTATGCACTTCCCCACTGCATACTTCGCCGCGGCGAGGATTTACATTAGGTCTAGCCGCCACAGACTTCGCCGCGGCGAAGGTTTTATCTTCGCCGCGGCGAGACTTCACAGAGGCACTTCGCCGCGGCGAGACTTGGAAATCCCCAATTCGTACAGTTCGCGGTTTTTGCAGTTTTTGTGTATAAACACGAATCCAAATCAAATCAAACGCACATACGTTCAACCAGGATATTAACCAACCAATATAACATTCATCAACACATTATTAAACCAGTTTATCATTTGAATCATTCATTCAACAGTGGATTTACAAATTTTTCAGATTTAACAAAATCTGGGTTTTTCATGGCAGATTCATCAAGGCAGCATGTTATCAACAAACACATGTAATCAACCATTCAATAACTGTAAATCTAGTACCCTAGGCTCGATACCAATGTTAGGAAACGACATGGTCACGCAGCGGAAAAACAAAAATTACAACCATGGATCGTTCCTTAGAACCCAAAATCAGGGCATAGAAAATTACAGTTTATATTTTATAAGAATCTGCAGAAAAATAAATCCAAAGGTTTAGATTTATACCCACGTTTGGAGGCTCCACCAATATTGTCTCTGAACGTGTTTGCTACCGATCCAAGTGTAGGATCGAATCGTAGAGGTCCACACGAAAACAATCAACAAGAACCAATGAGGGATTTGCTAGATCCTCCTTGGCCTTAAGAAATCAAGAAGAAAAACAAAAATGTTTGATTTTCAATCAAACAGTCAAGTGGCGTGGGAGAGTGTTTTGGGGCTGCTGTATTTCTTCTTTTTCAATGAAATAGTGATGAATGAAAAGTTATCCATTTTACATAGAAACATTTTCTTTTATAGTAAAATTAGTTACCCTATTCCAATATGGAATGGGCTTGGGCTCCAACCCAAACACCCCAAATTTGTCAAACACTCCCAATTAGATATTTTAATTTAATTCATCATTATCTCAATTAAAATTAATTAATATTTAATTAACATTTAACAATAATGATGATTTAATTAAATATGTGCGAACACACATTTAACCGTAATTTCACTTATTTAATTTTTTTAACAAATTAAATAAAAGGCTACGACCTCAGCAAATTTAATTGCACTGTAAAATTACCAAAATACCCTTTCGCCCAAAAAGACGAAAACGCCCTTCTTTCTTCTTGGCTCTTAAATTATCTTCTATGTGTGTGACCCATAGGCTCCTCATTATATCGGTAGTGTATAGTATCGCGATTAACACCAATTAATCGTCTCACTTATACACAGACCAAGATTGGCTCCTAGCAAGGCATCATGGCCACCCGATAGATTCGGATTCAGCAAAGTAGCTATCTGTCAACAATATGGTTACCGTACAATTCGATCATTTCATCATACGTTATCTCGACGAGACGAAGGCATAGAAATAGTGTCAACCTTCGGTTACTCTCGATATTATATATTCAGTTTCTGGACCAATGACCCGTATTATAATCTGGATAGAGCAACAACTCAATCCTGTTAGAGTAGATGCCCTAGAGCCAATCAATTATTGTGGAATTGACTCTTTATAATAATGTTCATTAATCAATAATAAAAGGCTTTTTTATTCTATATCGCGTAAATCATTATTATTGCAATATGTATTGATATATGTCCTTAGAATGGTAGAACCGTGACGAGGGTATCAAGTGTTTCAAATCTTGATAGTGAGAACCCTATGAGCATATATGGTGGCCATTCTAGAAACGTCCGTAGCCCAGTGTTATTCTGAAGTAAGGGCACAGATAATACGGTAAGGCTATCATAGTGTTGAACGACCTCGAAAGGCAGTGACTGATCTCACTTGTCAAGGTTGTTTGGTGACAACCTGGTGCAACACATGGGTGCTTGTTCAGAGGCGATATACCGCAGCAAGTTCACGGATCGACCCACCGCGAGGATTCCATATGGATGGTAACCCCAGTGTCTATGGAACAAATCCTCTAACGAATGGTGGTGCATGTGATCCTTGGACTTGAGATCACCGGAGCGCCTTGTGCACCGATTGGTACAGTTTGATACTAGCCTAACGCGCTTCTATTAGCCGTCGATACGGTGGTGATTGGCTATATCAAGGAGTGTATCAAGACTATGGTGGATTGACAAAGGATTCATCACTCCCGGGTACGGGAGAAGTTATCTCACGGCGCAATTCAGTATATGGTAATGACACTAAAACTGTGGCCACAGTAGGATTGAGTTGTTGCTCTATCCAGATTATAATACGGGTCATTGGTCCAGAAACTGAATATATAATATCGAGAGTAACCGAAGGTTGACACTATTTCTATGCCTTCGTCTCGTAGAGGTAACGAATGATGAAAGGATCGTATTGTACGGAAGAACCATATCGTTGAGTAGCTACTTTGCTGAATCCGAATCTATCGGGTGGCCATGATGCCTTGCTAGGGGCCAATCTTGGTCTGTGTATTAGTGAGACGATTAATTGGTGTTAATCGCGATACTATACACTACCGGTATGATGAGGAGCCTATGGGTCACACACATAGAAGACAATTTAAGAGCCAAGAAGAAAGAAGGGCGTTTTCATCTTTTTTAGGCGAAAGGGTATTTTGGGTAATTTCACAGTGCAATTAAATTTGCTGAGGTCGTAGCCTTTTATTTAATTTGTTAAAAATTAAATAAGTGAAATTACGGTTAAATGTGTGTTCGCACATATTTAATTAAATCATCATTATTGTTAAATGTTAATTAAATATTAATTGATTTTAATTAAGATAATGATGAATTAAATTAAAATATCAAATTGGGAGTGTTTGGCAACATGGGTGTTTGGGTTGGAGCCCAAGCCCATTCCATGTGGGAATAGGGCAACTTGGTTTGCCTATAAAAGGAATAGTGTTTGTGTGATATTATAATGAATTGATTTTGTCTTTAGAAAAAGAAAAACACAACAGCCCCTTATACACTCTCCCACGCCAATCTCACTGTTTGATTGAAAATCAAACTCTTCTTTTGTTCTTCTTGATTTCTTAAGGCCAAGGAGGATCTAGCAAATCCCTCCTTGGTTCTTGGTGGTTGTCTTCGTGTGGACTTCTTGGTTCGATCCTACACTTGGATCGGTAGCAAACACATTCAGAGACAACATTGGTGGAGCCTCCAAACGTGGGTATAAATCTAAACCTTTGGATTTATTTTTCTGCAGATTCATATTATGCATAAACTGTAAAATCTATGCCCTGATTTTGGGTTCTAAAGGAACGATCCGTAGTTGTAAAATTTTTGTTTTCCACTGCGCAACCGGGTCGTTTCCTAACAAATCCCACTGTGGCCACAGTTTTAGTGTCATTGCCATATACTGAATTGCGCCGTGAGATAACTTCTCCCGTACTCGGGAGTGATGAATCCTCTGTCAATCCACCATAGTCTTGATACATTTCTTAATATAGCCAATCACCACCGTACTGACAACTCTAAATAGAACTGCGTTAGGCTAGTGTCAAACTGTACCAATCGGTGCACAAGGCGCTCCGGTGATCTCAAGTCTAAGGATCACATGCACCACCATTCGTTAGAGGATTTGTTCCATAGACACGGGGTTACCATCCATATGGAATCCTCTCGGTGGGTCACCCAGTGAACTTGCCCGCAAGATATCCGCCTACAACAAGCACCCATATGTTGCACCAGGTTGTCACCAAACAACCTTGACAAGTGAGATCAGTCACTGCCTTTCGACAGGGTTGTTCAACACTATGCTAGCCTTACCGTATTATCTGTGCCCTTACTTCAGAATAATACTGGGGCTACGGACGTTTCTAGAATGGCCACCATATGTGCTCATAGGGTTCTCACTATCAAGATTTGAAACACTTGATACCCTCGTCACGGTTCTACCATTCTAAGGACATATATCAATACATATTGCAATAATAATGATTTACGCGATATAGAATAAAATTTCTTTTATTATTGATTAATGAACATTATTACAAAGAGTCAATTCTACAATAATTGATTAGCTCTAGGGCATCTACTCTAACACAAGGTAGCCCTCCAGCCCCCCTATTCTGCCACCTCCTGCCATCCCTAACCCTCCAACAAACAACTTTCCTACGATCTCCCTTGCCTTCCCCCATCCTCTGGAACCCAAACAAAGCCACTCCCTCGATACCCACCAACTGCTCGACTAAACGCCACAACCACCATAACAATCAAAACCAACTACATATCCCTCAATTTCGCACTAACCAATCATTTTTTTCATCAAATTCAAAACCACCAGTAAAAAACATACATTTTCTTCACCAGCGTCCTCCTCCTCGCCTGAATTTTAGCCAGCATCCTCCTATTTAGAACCATTTTCTGATTCTCCTTTCTATTCTTGTGTCATCGTTGTCTCTTCTGCCTTAGATCACCTTCACTCATCAGATGATCCACGGGAGCGTTTTCTTCGACAACCTTTGAATAACCACCATCGTCGGACTCTAGGATTTGGAATAGGGTTGGGTTTCCTCCTCTTTGTGAATATCAGCCATGATTTTGTGTAACAAAGCTTTAGGATCGAATATTGGCAGGAAGTAAGGAATTTTTATCATCGAAAATCACAGAGAAATTGAAGGTGCTTTGTTGGTCGTTTTTTGGGTATACTACTCGATTAAGCAATTTTGAAGGGAGGGGGTCTTTTTTAATTTTCAAAATTTAAACAAATTTTCATTAATTATACTATTACCCATATATGTTTTAATCTTTTCACTCTGACCCCTTTTTGCATGTTCAGTTACAGTTAAGCGTGTCACGTCAAATTTTTAAATTTAAAAAAAAAAAAAAAGAAGCTCAGGGTTAGATTTTAAAATCCGAACTTGGGATACCTGGGGAGTTAAATTTCCTCCCGGGGACTCCTCAAAGCAAAAGGCCTAACGAATCCGATGCCTTTTCTTTCAAAGAACCAATTACTTTAATTTTCTTTCCTTTTTCAGTTTTTGTTCTCTCGAAAAGTTAAAATCCAATTCATCAAATTTTAACGAACCCAAATGAAATGGTTTCATTTTGCTCAACTGAGTGAGTGAGATTGATAACCAAATGGATTCTTCAAATTCTATACAGACGGCGACGGCGCCGATCCCTATTGATCTGTTCGTTTCCAAGAAACATCCTGGCCTCACACGTGGACAGATCGGGTTCGCTGACTCCTCCGGTAATATCGTTTTCAAAGTCAACCGTCAATCTTCTGCTAAAACTGTTGTTCTTAATTCCGTAGGAAATCCTCTCATTTCCTTGTATCACCAAGACGTAAGGTTCTCTTTTTTTTTTTTTTTTTTTTGGGTTTTTATTTTAATACTATGACTCCCGTGTGTTCAAATTCTCAAACTATTTGTCAAATGTTTCTGAAACTAATTAACTATATAGAAAATAAAATTTCAGTTTGTGTAGAATTGTACTATAAAATCTACAATTCTGACCATTAAAGCGGCCTATCCGATCGGAAGAGCCTCTAGATTTCAATTTTTTTTCATTAATTAGTATAATTTCATTCTTTAGTACAATCACTGTAATTAGAAAATGTTATAGTTGTGCAACACTTTGCAATTTGTGAGTTAAAAATAATTAAAGTGCTCTATAATAAATTTATAATCCAATGAGTGCGCTTTGAGTTGCAGAAAAGTCTTTAGTGGGATGAATAAACCGTGTCATTATACTGATTAGTTACTTGAAACTTGACATTTGCACATATGCATGTAATGATGGCTACAACTAGAGTATAATGATGTGGTATGCTTGTCTTGTTTAAGACTTATTAATTACAACTATATATGATATGCAAGAGAGGATTGTGGGGCGTTTGTGCAACATCTCAGCCCATTGTCAAGGTATTTTGGATTTATCTCTTGCCTGCCTCAAATAGTGGGCTCTGAACCCCACTATTTGAGGTGGTTAAGAGATAAACCCACAATATCTTGACAGTGGGCGGGCGTGTACAGTTTGAAACATTGAAATAAATAAGTATCCTTATTCGGTGGTTCTAGAGATAGGATATATAAATGCATTGGTGTAACTATGTTTAGTAAGAGGAGTATTATATTAGACGGTTATGCATTTTGGCCATGGTAGATAGTATTTAGTTTCGCTTAGTGATTATTTACCACATATTTGTTTATTGTTGACAGTGTTAGTCAGCTTGACAGCATTGGAATCTAATTGCATTTTGGTGTCAACGGGTCATAATTGTTACCAACTTCATTATTAATCTTTCTCATGAATTATGCCAAAGTAGGTGATCATGCTTGGCAGATAATGGTTCATTATTTTGCTGCTTTGCGGGTTCTAAGAAATTTTTCAACGTTAAATTGTTTGGGTAAAATGAAGTAATGTGATATGTTTCCTGGTTGTAGAAAGGATTGTGGCAAGGTTTTAAGGGGGATGATGGTGGGGAGAAGGATTTGATGTTTAGAGTGCAGAGGATGCTGAATAGACTTACTAGAACTGAATTTGACGTATTCCTTGTTGGTGAGAACCAGGAAGAGTCCACCTCTGATGTCAAAATGAAAGGTTTTCCTTTCCGAAGATCTTGCACCATCTTTAAAGGCAATTCTATAGTGGCTCAGGTATGTATGATCAATGTTTTATACAGCATGAAGTTATAATTTAGCCCATACTGAGTGACAAAAAATTGGAATATGTGAGTCATTTTGTCTTTTATTAACTGCGGCAACAGTTTTAGAACTCTTTCATCATTGTAGAAAGCTGCTTTTCTGAGCAGTAATCTATTTCGAGTGTTTGGCTTCCTAGCAGAACTAGAAATAATTGTGTTTGATAAAAAATCATATAATTTTAAGACTTCAAACTTCACTGAGTTGATATTATGGTTAGATGTTTTGAGGATTGCAATGGCCACCCCAATTGAATTCCAAAATTTTAGAATTTATACAATGAACTGGCTAATTGGGGTCCTTTTTGTTTGTTATATTCATTTCATGACTTTTCTCTTACTGTATTTTACCTGAAAATTTTCCGTCTTTTTGCTCACTAACAAGTGAGATACATCATATTAGTTTCTCTTTAAGTCTGCATTATCATGGATCTATGTTTCAGCCTTTAATTAGCCGTTCATATCTCATTCATCCATCTCTCCATCTTCCTTATAAACTTAATTGCTAGTTATAGTATGAAGTCAAATGTATTTCCTGCAAGGTTTCGCGATGAGATGTATATTTAATGAAATCAGTCAGTTAATTGCAGGTTTAATATATTGTACTTGCATCATATTGTTTTGCTTCGTCCATTCTAGAAATTCATTTCATCTATCATAATTCTTACTATCAAATCTAACTCCAAATTCATTTCACTCCATCAAATTCAAGTCTCATCATTGATTTTCTTCATTTGATGCAGACTAGTCTCATGTACAAGCTTCATCAGATTTATGCCAGAAGGAATAGATTTCGACTAACCATATTTCCAGGGTCTTTTGATACAACTTTAATTGTGGCTTTGGTTGCAATATTCTTTGACTGACTATGAAAATAATAGAACTAAGAAGTGTTTTATAGTACCTTTCTCCACATTCCACTTATACACTTAGGTAAAAGGAAATGTATGCATTTGTTCTTATGAACCATCTTAAATGACTTAAAGTTTGCAATTTTTTTTTTTTTTCCTTTTTCACTTTATCTTAAATAAATTTATGATATCCAATAGTTTAAATCTTGAGCGGGATATTGAGTAGAGTTGAAAGCTTTTTCATTTGCGAAATCCCTTTCCATGGAGAATTCAAAAAGTTTTTTTGTACGACAAATAACGAATAAAAGGTTGGAATAATCCGAATCAGCTTGACTCTGAAAAATGCATATTGAATGAAGAGAGAATCGATAATGCCATTAATTGCAGTTAAGAATTAAACAAGATATGTAGCTATTTAAACAATGCTAACATTTTTTTCTTAAAAATGAATAACATATTCTCTAAGTTGTTTTAATTTCTTATAAAAGCATTTTTTTTCTTTGTGAAGGAATAGAAGTAATTTATATTTGTTTACATAGTTATGATAAACCTTCAAAAATATTTTTCTTAAACAAAGGATGGTCATGCTATGTACAGACTTGCTTGAAAATTTAGAGAATTAAATAGAAGTTGAAATATCTATACTAATTTTCAACTAGTCATTTTATTTAATCAAATATTTAGGCTTCGTTTGTTTCGTTTTTGGGAATACTATTATTAGTATTCTCAAAAAAAGTTAAATAGTAAAATTGCAAAAACTCACAATATTATCCAATATTATTCAACTTTTTTTAAACTCCTTAAATTTATTAATTTAATTAAATATCCCTAAATATTTTTTTTTTGAAATTGCAAAAACACCCCTAAACCCACATTGTACTGTTATTCCACCACTACCGAAAATGGTGAATGCAGTATAATGGCGCACACGCTGAATCTGGCCAATAGTGCGCCGATCTAGGCTTTTTCGACCAGATCCACATATGGTCGTCATTGACCATCAACGACGGCCATATGTTGGCCGTCGTTGATGAGCAAATGCGCCCAGATCTAGCCGTAGATCTGGCCGGGAAAGGCTATATCGGTGCACGACCGGCAAGATCCAATCGGTCATGCATCAATACGGCGACTTCGGCCACCCTCCGGCGGTGGTGGCCAGCTGTGATTATTCAATGGGTGGGTTAGGGGTGTTTTTGTTAACTTTTAAAGTTTTATTATAAGGGTGTTTAGTAAATAAACAAACATAGGGGGTATTTTTATTAATTTCTAAATCCTATATCGTAATACCTGTCCAATTCAACTTTTTTTAACTTTTTTCAAAAAAAATTTTCTAAAAAATGCAAAAAAAGTGAACCAAACGGAGCCTTAATATTTAAAGTTATAAAGTAACATTCAATTTTTCTTATATTTTAACATTTTAAAATGGTGAACCTTCAGAAAAGATTACCTAAATTCTAATAATAAAAGAACTCTTTCAATTTTATCTCATCTCCTGCAATAATAATATTAATAACTCCAATGTAAAAGCTTCTACACTGTAAATGGTTAAAATAGGCGATGCAATGGGCTATGGGGTAAAAGGTATTATAGTCTAAAAAATAAAAAGTTGGAAAGTAATGAGGGGATAGATAATCATGGAGGTTATTCAGCCCCACTCATTTTAAGCAGCAGCTAGTTAACTGATTCATCCCAACAATCTTTTTATTCTTTCTCATCTATTCATCATTGCTTATTTACAGTATAGTATTCTTATTTGGCGGTCTCTGTTTTAATTTTACGGTTGAAAATGGTGGATTCATTTAGTTTTTTTGCACAAGTACAAGACCAACTTTGAGAATCTCAAGGCACAAGTTGAGAAGTTGAGCCTTGTCAAACAGCGTGTGCAGCATAAGATTTAGGTTGCTGAAAGAAATGGAGAAGAGATAGAAGATGACGCTGTGGAGTGGCTGATTAGCGTGGACATTCTTATCAATAAGATAAGCATGATAATTGAAGATGAATGGGAAGGAAAGAAGAGATGTTTTAGGGGGTTATGTCCTAATTTCAGAACCCGCCATCAGCTTCGTAAGAAAGCGACAAGGAAGGTTAAGGCTATGGTTTTACTCGTGTCTCAAGGAATAAATTTCCAAAAAATCTCCGCCCCAACCATTCCAGAGGAGATTTACAGCTCGAGCCAAAATCCATTTATTTCTCTGCGGAACTACAGGAGATTCGGGCCTTCCGCAACTTCAAACACTTGAAGTCATTGAATGCAAGAATATGGAAGAGATTTTTGTTATCAGCAGTGAAGATATTGACTGATAAGATTGAATTACGTCATATATCCTCCTCGACTCTAAAATCACTTCCACATCTCAGAAGCTTAATGAGGTTCAGTGAGCTACTTTTCCTTGAAAGGTTAACCATAACCTTTTATTCACTTTTCTTCTTCTCCATTTATCAATAATTATTCTTAACCCTTGGAGGATGCACGTGTTCATTATAAAAAAGTTGCAACTCTTTTAATTTATACAAAGGAATATTGACGCATGAGCATTCCGCAGATTCTGTTTCCCAGGATGGAGGTGTTGGAACTGACTGAAATTAATATTCAAAAGATTTGGCACAATAAACTTCCATAAATGTCCTCTTCCATTGAAAATTTAACACATTTGATCTTGTGGGGATGTGGTAAACTAAAACATATCTTTGCATCTTCAGTATTCAGAAGCTTGTGTGAAGCTCCAGCACCTTGAGATATGCCATTGTGCAGTTCCGGAAGAGTTAAGAGAAGAAGAAAGGAAAGACATAATCTTCTCTCATTTAGAGTGCCTGATGGAAAAAGACCATGAAAAACTTACAAGATTTTGCTCAGAAATTACATTGAATTTCCATACTTGAAACAGTTGGAGATAGAGCAATGCTCTGTATTTAAGGCATTCGCCTTGACAAACATAAGCACAGACTCAGAGGAGATTCAACCTTCTTCAGTGAAGAGGTGGAGGACATTAAATTGTTTACTTTGTTTCTCTTATCCTTAATTTTTCGTTGTACTAGTCTTATGATCTTCTAGATCTTAATTTTCCAGATATAAGTTTTTCAATTACTTCCATTAATTACGAATTAGAAATAATCTTACTTAATGGCATGAGCTACAGATTGCATTATCAAGCTTAGAGGAACTGGTAATTTCTGGCATGGATAACTTGAAGATGATACGGAACAACCAACTCTCTGAAGATTCCTTTTGCGAACTAAATAATGGCGATTAAAAAACTGTGGTAAGTTATTGACTATTTTCCCTTCCAAACATATTGGAAGGTTGTGGCAGTTAGAATCACTAACTGTTCTTGCTTGTGGTTCATTAGTAGAGATTTTTTATCTCCAAGGCTATTGAGTTCACATTGTGAAAGATAAATCAGATTTTAAATTTTTATGGGTGCACCGGTTTATTATTGGTAACTAGGTCTTCCTAAATTTGGAGGAACTGAAATTAGGCGGAAAAGGTTGTTGCAATGATATGGGAAGGTGTGTTCCTTGAACATCTCTTTCGCCGAGTTGGAAGTTCTTCGTGTTGTGAAAGATAAATCAGGTGTTTTTCCACTTCACGCCTTTCAAAGATTTCACAATCTGGAAAAGTTCATTCTGAGTCATGGCGTTCATGCAAAGAAATATTCTCACATGAAGAGTTAGAGGGACATGAGAGGATGTTGACACAGATTAAAGATTTAAAGTTGTTTGAACTTTCTAATCTAAAATACATGTGGAAACAAGAATCAAAACTGGGCATGATACTTTGAAATCTTCAAATTCTCGATGCATGGTGGTGTGGTAATTTGATTAATTTAGTGCCATCCTCAACATCTTTTAACAGTACAGTTCTAGAAGTGTGGTTTTTTCAAGAGATTGAAAAACCTAGTAGCATTCTCAACTGCCAAAACCCTGGTGCAACTCAAAGAAATGAAGATATGTGGATGCGAAACGATGACAAAAGTAGTATCAAATCACGAAGATGTAATAGAAACTGAGATTAACTGTTGTAGATTGAAGAGCTTGATACTTTTTGGTTTAGAAAGTCGTACAAGCTTTTGCCCTGGAAATTATAATTTCGAATTCCCGTCTTTGGAAGAATTATTTGTAACAGACTATCCCAATTGGGTCCGTTTGTTTTATTATTCGGGAGAACACATTTTTTCATCCAAAGTTGGATGAAATGACACTTTTCTAATCTTTTAAGTTTAAAAATAACACTTTTCCACCTTTCATTAGGTTCTGTTATGTTTTTCATTAATATTTTATTAAAAAAACAAAAATATTCTTAAAAATTTGACTTTATAATTTTTTAATTAGCTAAAAAGTCAAAAAAAAAAAAAAATTGTTGGTTATACCTAAAAGGTTAGGAGTAATGTTATGAAATTATTTAAAATTAAATAATCTTAATATTTATTTATTTATGATAATTTTAAAAATAATTTTAACCGTTTCAAATTGATATTAAGGCCATTATTTTAAAATGTAGATATTATATTTTAGAAAATTAAATGTACATACTGTTTTAATAATATTATATTTAAAAAAAATCTTACAAATATTTTCATTCATTTTTTGTCAGTATCAAATCTTTGTAACAAATTTTTTTTTTTCTGTAAATGTAGTATATTTATGGCCACTTCAAATAATTCTATTCGAAAGTTCGAAGAGGCCATGACAAACTTACCCCTCAGTATACTTACGTGGCACCTTATAATTAGTTGAATTTTCCCAAGTCCTCAATTAAACTGTACTGGAAAAGCAAGAGGCTTCTTCATTTAGGCCACCTCCTCTTCCAATTGAATTTCTCCGCAAACTCGCTTCCTCTGACGCGCAGTGTTTGTACCAACCGGCGGCGGTTTATGAAAGAAAAACAGTATGGGGAAACCGAAAGGAGAAGGAGGTAGAACCAAAGCTCGTCCTTCAAGCAGCAGGTACAAATTTTAATTTTGTGTTACTCATCAAGCATTAATCAAATTTTCTTTGAATTTTTGTTTCCATATTTTTTTAATTTTCTTTTATTTTATTAGTCTTGCTGCTTCGTTGTTGCCGTCTGGTTCAACTTCGGTCGCCGTCGGATTCGGCGGCTATGTCGGCAATTCTCGCCTCGATTCTTCTCTCGCTACCGAAGACTCAAGCCCCTTTTTGGTACTTTTTATTAATTTTATTGCCTCTCTTTCATGTTTAGGTTGTATCGCGCTTACTGCTGTGTATATTGAACCAAAATCAGAACATGTAACTTAAAATGAATTGGACATGCTTGTAATTTTTGTATCTTTGTACTGAATAAGCTAAATTTTGATCATTCTTATTGCGTTTATTGGTGTATATTGAACCAAAATCAAAACATGTAACTAAGAATGAATTGGACATGCATGTAATTTTTGTATCTTTGCACTGAATAAGCTAAATTTTGATAATTTTTTTTTTTTATTGGCAGAATATAGATAGTGAAGTGGCACAGCACTTGAAGAGGCTTGCTAGGAAGGACCCTACGACCAAGGTAATAATATGTTGTGTGAATTTTGTCTTGAAAACTCCATAACTATGACTTTTATGAACTTTGTCGTTGGTGTGTTTCTTCATAATTGCTTACTTGATTAGCAGTTAGGTTTTGAGGTATAATCTTGTTTAGGTGATGTGAATATCTTGGACCTTTTTCAGTTTGTTCGAATGTAATATTAACAATAACATGGAAATTTTTTCAAGAGTTTTAAGTTCATTCTGCTTAGGTGTTAGTTGGGTGCTTATGACCTTGTAGGGTCATGGACTTGCTTTACTATTAATAGTGGCGTATTGGCATTTGCTATGGGGTGTGAATTTTCATTAGCAGCTAAATAATTAAAATTGGTTATTTGTTAATAGTATATTTTTGCTTGATGATTGAAAATATTATATAGTGACATCATTAAGGCTACCTCCTTTAATGTGTCACTTAGAGATAAATTTGTGTGGGATTTTTGATAACATAGCTGTCCTTGTTGGTTTACAGCTTAAAGCTTTGACATCTCTATCTGTGCTGCTCAAGGGAAAGTCTGGAAAGGACATAGTACCAATTATTCCACAATGGGTATGCTTTGTTTGTTTGCTTTTACGTGAATGTTGTTTATACAAGAATTTGATAACTGCAACACTTTGCTCTTCTGTCTTTGCTATGATCGAAACAGTTGTTTAGATGGTTCTAGTCATTTTTCTTATCTTTCTTCTTTCCTTTAATTTTCTCCTCCAGTCAACACTTTGCTCTTCTGTCTATGCTATGATAGAAATAGTTGTTTAAATGGTTCTAATCATTTTTCTTATCTTTCTTCTTTCCTTTAATTTTCTCCCCCAGTCAATACTTTGCTCTTCTGTCTATGCTATGATAGAAATAGTTGTTTAATTGGTTCTAGTCATTTTTCTTATCTTTCTTCTTTCCTTTAATTTTCTCCCCCAGTCTAATTCTTATACTTGATGTATATTACAATGAACAATCACCATGCCTATTAACATGTTGAAGTCACTGTAGGGTGAATATTGGAGGAAATATGAATTAGGAGGAAATTCAAGAGAATAAGTAGAGAAGCTACGCATTCTTAAGGTTTAATGCTATTATGTAATTCTGAGAGTAAGGGTAGAGAGAGAGAGAGAGAAATAAGCTATGCATGTCTTTAGCTCTTTCATGTTTAATAGCTATTCTCAAAGTTTGATTTAATGTCCATCGCTTCATTTGAAATTTTTTGGCAGTAGTTGGACCTTTATGTTACTCTGATCATCAAGTAATTATTTTTCACTTAGTTGCTAGTGTTTCATATTTATGTTTCAATTAATGAAGATTTATTTAAAATAACATTGAATTATAGTTTCTATTGCTACAGAGCTGTGCTTAATTAAGATCTATTTTACTCTTGAATCTTGGTATTTTCTCTATTATTATAATATTTGAGTATTAGCCCCTCTCTTGTAGGCATTTGAATACAAGAGGCTGTTGTTGGACTACAATAGAGAAGTTCGGCGAGCAACACATGAGACCATGACTAATCTTGTTATTGCTGTTGGGTATGACTAGATTGTTGCATTATGCAAGCTAATATTCTTTTTCTTTCAATATGATACAATCTTTGGAAATCTTGGAATTTTTATGCAAAAAGTTTTCTGCTTAATTTTGTGGTTTTTATCTTCAAAAAGCTACTTCTCTTGTATTAGTGCTAGTGTATTTTATTTTATTTTTTTGAGAATGTTTTGGCTTCATGAATTAAAGAAAAATTTAAAGCACAAAATGAAACAAGAGAACTAACCCAGTATCTCTGAGAATAAAATGAAATTTCATTGATAATAAAGAGAATTTTTTATTGACAGCCTTATGAAACTTATGCATTTATAACTGCATTTACAGTAAACTAGTCCTAGCACTGAAGGAAATAATCAAAGATAAATCTACTTTTCTTAAACTAAAGTAAATATTGAAGGAAAATAAATCAAAACAATCATAGAAAGAATTTGTATTTTAATAAGGAAACTAATAAATTTGATTGTATTTCTTAATGTTATTTTTCTCTTACATTTTGTCCTAAGAAGTATCTATTTTGGAGTCAATAGTTTATCTTGAAATTTAAGAGTAATTTATGTAATTATGCCTAGTCCTGCCAATTATAAGATTTTAGTCTTCTTAGGCTTAAAAAGTTATTGTAAGTGTTTCTGTATCATATTTGCATGTGCAAGCTTGTTTTTGTTGAATTTGACCTCTGGAAAACCTTCTGTTCTGTTGCTTTGGCATGCTGATCTATGCCGAGAATTTGCTTGCTAAAACTCTTGTATATTTTCTTAGGAGGGATTTAGCTCCGCATCTGAAATCTTTGATGGGACCATGGTGGTTTTCTCAGTTTGATTCAAATTCTGAAGTTTCTCAAGCTGCAAAGCGATCATTACAGGTCTCATAATTATTACCTTCTGCTGTAGAATATTAGGACATTGCAGCTGAGAAAGTACTGTGATTTATTTTGTATGGAAGAGTAAACCATTTTTAATTTATTTGTTTTAAAGTTGATACTACATAGCAAAACATTCTTTTTGCATTAGAATTTCTGCTTCGATCTTGACTGCAGAATCCAGTACAAAGGATTGTAATCAGATAACGTGTTTGTGTGTGTTTTCAAATATGCAAAGTGATTAAGATCATTCTTGTCCTTTGCCATTGGGTTATTATGTTTGGATATATGAAGGGTGCAATAGGCACCTAAAGAACAATAATAAGACTTGAGACCCTTAGGGAGAAAACCCCCTCCAATATCGTGAGCCAAAGCAAAATTTGCAATATTCATGATAGTTTAAGCAATGCAGCCATGTAGCAATCTTCAAATCTGGCTTTTTATAGTCATTACTTAGCATCTCACAAAAAAAAAAATTGCTACAAAAAGTATTGCGACCTTACATTCCCTAAAGTATTAAAAAAAATATTAAATAAAAATAAAGACTACGGTGTAAGGATATGGGAGCAAGGCATTAGATACTTTGAGTAAAGTTAGAAGTAGCCAATACATCATCTGTAAAAATAGTCTGTTGGAAGTAAATTTGGTGTATCGCAAGTAATGGTGTCTAGAACAATAAGTCAGAGGCTTGCTCATTTTATCTTTGTTACTATCACAATGGCCTGTGATCAATTTATGGATAATTTTGATGTTCATAAAAGTAATTGAGTGGGGCTATATGCACTCTGAAATATACTGTCCACACCTCCTCTTCCAAGTATTTAATAGTGTACTTATAAAAAATGGTTTTGGAGAGTATAAATATGATGCATATGGCCCAATGCAAAGTAATTTCATTCTTCTTAAAATATTGTTAGAAGTTCTGCTCTGTAAACTTCTATCCCCATGTCAAATAAACTTCCATGTATCCTGGTTCCTGTATTCTGTGGCTTTTGTTCTTAGTTTTGATCTCCCTGTTTGGCGGTTATTGATAGGCAGCCTTTCCGGCACAAGAAAAGAGATTAGATGCGCTGATTTTATGCACAAATGACGTATTCATGTATTTGGAAGAAAACCTGAAGTTTACACCACAAGATCTGTCTGATAAAGCTGTTGCGTTGGATGAGTTGGAAGAGATGCACCAGCAGGTATGTTTCCAGGGTCTCCCATTGATATAAATATTTTCTTTTACCCTTTTACATTTAGAGGATAGAATATCAATCTGTGTTACGAAATTCAAATTTTTTAAGCAGTCTTTTTCCAGGTTTACCTATTAATAACAATCAGGATGCTTTCAAATATGTTTACTGAATTTATGATTGTCATGTCTCAATTATTTGCCATGTAATTTGTTATTTCATTTAATCAAGTCATGAGTTTGTGTGTCCTATTGCTTGGAGAGCAGGTGATGTCTTCTTCACTGCTGGCACTGGCTACACTTCTTGATGTTTTAGTGTGCGAGCAAACAGGAAGATCTGGTTTTGAAAACATTTCCACTGAATCAAAACATGGTGCTAAGGCTAGGGTGACTGCTGTTTCTTTTTCTGAAAAGTTGTTCTCAGCTCATAAATATTTTCTAGACTTTCTGAAGTCCCAAAGCCCTATGATACGATCAGCTACATATTCGGTGTTAAGGAGTTTTGTTAAAAATACTCCTCATGTTTTCAATGAAGGGAATATGAAAGTTATTGCAACCTCAATACTTGGTGCTTTCCAGGAAAAGGATCCTGTTTGTCATTCTTCAATGTGGGATATGGTTTTACTATTTTCTAAGAGATTCCCGGACAGTTGGACTTTGTTGAATGTTCAAAAGATTGTAATAAATCGTTTGTGGAATTTTCTTAGGAACGGGTGCTTTGGGTCTCAGCAAGTTTCTTATCCAGCTTTGGTCCTATTTTTGGAGATTGTGCCCCCTAAAGCAGTAGTCATTGATAAATTCTTTCAGGATTTTTTCCATAGCCTGTGGGCTGGAAGGAATCAACCACATTCCTCAAATGCAGACCAACTAGCATTTTTCCAGGCATTTAAAGAGTGTTTTCTTTGGGGAATACTTAATACATCAAGGTGAGGTCATTAAGCTTTTCTCCTGTAACTCTACGCTGTATCATCTCACTGCCTCGGCAGTTTTATTTATTTATTTATTATTATTTTTTTTTTTTTTGAGTTCTAATCTCTCACTTCTCTTGGGTGCTAGATATTTTGATGGTGATGATTCTGTGGTGCAATTTCGACTCTCTCTGATTGACAATATTGTTGTGAATCTTCTGTGGCAAGATTTCCTATTCTTTGTTAGCTCAAAGGATCAGAAAAGAGAAATCTCTGGAACGTCTGTGGATCCGTCTGAGGATGGCAATCCTTATTTCCATAAGAAGACAGTGGAAACACTGAATATTAAGCATCCAATGATTTATACTCATGAGTTGGGAAAATGCATTATTGGAATTCTCTCAGGCATGTATTTGCTGGAACATAATCTGCTCTCATCTTTTTGTGTGGCATTTCAGGAGGATTGCCTGCAGGTGTTTCAGCAAAAAGAAAACACAGAAAGACCTACAGGGAATATAGAGCAGATCATAACATTTCTATCGCTACTGGAGCGACATGCAATGAAGGAAGGTGAAGCTTGGCCTGTGAATTATTTAGTGGGACCAATGTTGGCCAAGTCCTTCCCGTTGATGAGATCACTGGTAAATTTTTAGGAAAAATTTTATCTTTTTCTTCCATGGGTTCCTTGAAGATATACCTTCATGTTCACTTTAGCTGCACCGTATAAATTTCCTGTTCAGAATATGGGGATTTACCTCTAGTTTCTTTGTCTAATGGAAGCATTAAAGAAGGCCCTCTTGCTCTTGACCTTCAGACTGGCATACCAGCAGACATCTGACCGACTATGTAAATTGAATGTGTTCTGACAGACCCCTTCCCCTCCCTTTCTCCCAACAAAAAACCAAAAAACAAACAATAATAATAATAATAACTTTGGTGTCTGTGAGAGTGTGGAAGTACATAGGTTGAACTCAAGAATTTGTTGTTCTGGAATTAGATTTCTGATCCTATTATGTTGTTTTAGAGTTTACTTTCTGTACACTTTTAATGCATTTTTGATATGTGCTCACTTTATTATTCATTCTTCTATTTATCTTCTTGGTATCAGGATTCAGTAGATGGTATAAGACTTCTATCAGTTTCAATGACAGTATTTGGAGCCCAAAAGATTGTCCGAGAACTCTTTATTGAAAATGAAGATGGTACCTCTGATATTCTCTCTGATGATAAGGACAGAGAGTTGGATCCAGGGCATTTTATGCAAGTGTTCAAGGAAACATTTGTTCCTTGGTGTTTGCATGAGTATAACTACTCAACAAGTGTTCGATTAGATCTGTTGCTTACATTACTTGATGATGAATGTTTCCCTGAGCAGTGGCATGCTGTAATTTCTTATGCTGCTAATTCAAAACATTTTGGATCTGGGGCTGGCTCCGTAGACTCCAACTCTTTAATTGTATTAGCAATGTTCTTGGAGAAAGCAAGAGATGAAATTACAAAGAGGAAGGTGGGAAACCATTCCAGTCATTGGCAAGGTTCTCAGCCAGATCATTGGCATCATGAGCTTCTAGAATCTATTTCTGTTGCTATTGCATGTTCATTGCCCCGTTTTGGAACTTCTGACACACGGTTCATGCGGTATGTTAATAGAATCTTGAAACGTTCCCATAATACATACTTTATTATACAGGAAACTCATAACAAACACAGGGGGATGTAATCAATACTTATACAGCATTTTATAGGCAAGATATTGATGCTTCTGTGATCACATATATACTATTTATACAACATTTTAAAGGCAATACATAAATGCTTCTGTGATCACATATATACTATTAAGTTCATTCTCATCATTTCCACGCCATGATATGTGTTTTCATGTCCAACTCTCACATTCTTTAATAAATCTCACACAATGCCAGTTTGGTGCATCCCCACTTCCACTATCCATGATATGAAGCTAGCCAATTGCTCATTTTTGTCATGCATGTCAGCTGTGGTCCAATACGTTGCTTTGAAGGAAATCCATAGCTCCACGAACTATGTCATCAGTTATAGATTAAAATTTAATTGTTTGTTAACATATTCCCTTTTTTTTTTCTAGGGTTAACTTTGTAGTTTATATCTTTAATGTCGAAGCAAATCCTTTATCTATATCACTAATAAGTTGAATATACACGGAATCACTTTTTGTCTAACATGGAAATAGATGCTTTAAAATAAGTTCTTTATCCTTTTACCATGCAAGCATATAATCGCTTAATTCATTGGATTTTTACCTGCTTATATATATATATGATCTTCTTCATTTGTCTTAATTATTTATTTGTTAATGTTAAGTCTTATTTTATGTGAATTGCAGTGCTCTTCTTGGTGGCTCAGCAGTGGGCAATCAAATTTCTTTTGTCTCCAGAAATGCATTGATTATAATATTCAAGGAAATTCTTAAAAAGTTACTCACTTTTCTTTGGGTGTCCCCTTTCACTTGGGTTAGAGAAGCAAGCTCTTTACTTACTACTGAAATTAATGATTTTACTATGGAAGTTGAAAATTCTGTGAACGTGATTGAGATGGCTCAATTTGCCATAGACATACTCCATGGTAGCTTCTTCAGCTTAAAGACACTTAATGATGAAATAGGGCTAGTATCAAGTATTTCAGCTGCTGTATTTATCATTGACTGGGAGTGTAGCATGGTTATGGTTTTAGAGGATACACTTGATGATGAATTAAAGAAGAAAACCAAGGCACGGTTGAAGTTATGTGAATCTGTGAATGCTTCTCGTTCTAATATTAACGGTCAGTTCTTGAGAAGTCTCAACATGGACAGTCAGAAGAGATTAGGAAGTATCTTGATTCACTCTATTAGAATTGCTGTTTTCAAGGATGATAATCTAAAGACAGATGAAATAGTGTCTATCTGCTACACATGGATCATTGAAGTACTTGAATGTCTTGATCAGAATCAATATCTGGAACAAAATCTGTTAGACCAGCTTCTGAGCAAGGGAGACACATGGCCTTTATGGATTACTCCAAATTTCAGCATGCCTAACTTGAATATTGAAAATGTCTCTGTTGATAAATATGTGAGTAACATCTCATCCTTTAAGTTTAGCATTAATTTTTTTTGTTATTAAATTGTTTGTTTTTATTGTTAATTACTATTCTATGTCTTTATGCATCTGATGAATAATATTTTCAAATTCAGCACCCAAACTGCAGGAACATAGGGATTTAGGGGTTAAATTAGGGATCTGGCTTAGTATGCTATAAGATATAATAGTCCTGCTTTTTATTTTTATTTTTTCAAGTTTCTTATCATTTTCTTTTTTGACCTGGGATAGTCAGTTTTGGTGGCATACCCTTGACTTGATGCCAATTATGAACTGGTGCTATAGGTTCTATTATTTCTAAGTTCATTGTTGTTGTTTTCAGTATTTCATCTCTTCCTTACCCTTTTTGGTTTCAACAACAAAAAAGAAGGATTTTGTCCCTGTGAAACTCTTTAATCAGCAGAATGTCTTCTATATGCTCTAGTTAATCTTTTCCAAATTTTTTCTAACTTAAAATGCAATTTGCTACTTTCTGTTTAGGCTGTTCTGCTAGCTGTATTCTGGTTATCCAGTCATGATTCTAGGCCTTCTGATTGCTTTACACTCTTAAGTACTTATTATAGCACTGATAGTCATTTAATCTCCATCTATTTGTTTTCTCCGTATGCAAAATAAATAGAGAAAATTCTGCTGTGTTCTGCTCTTATGCAAAGTCTTTTTCAAGATCCTTGCATATTAAGCACCAAGACTGTATGAAACAAGAAATCTGGTGTCAATGTTGAAAAAAAAAAAGGTGATGTTCTCCTAAGTTAAAAAAAAAAAAAAAAAAAAGGTTTTTGATTGTATTTGGGGCTCTAAACTTCAGTACTGGTGAATTTTTAATTGTAAGGTGTATAATTTGTGTATTACTGTCTGAGGAGTGTGTTCACGGATATGGTGCAATGCCATGTGAATCTAATAATTAATAACTCTGGCCTGCCACATTGATTTGGAAAAAGAGAGGCAGCCTTCAAGAACCACACCCTTAGGATTTCTATGCTTCTTTATGAAATGGATCTTGATTCCTCAAACTTTGTTTTGTCTTGAACTAAGCATCTGTGCCCATGAAAGGCTGCTATAGTTGCTAAGTTTTCTAAACTATATAAAATATGAGTCCAGTCTTTCGTATATAAGATTTAATAGCTCAGTGTACTCATACTGCAAATAATTTGGGTGCAGCCATCTGGGCATCACAAATTTGTTTCCTTAATTGACAAGCTTATCTCAAAAATTGGGCTTGAGAAAGTTGTTGCTGGTTATTTTGCAAATGTTTTCCCAGCTGAACCCAAGGAAACAACAAATAATGAGATTACTTCTCGAGCGTGGGTTGCCGCTGAAGTATTGTGCACATGGGAATGGCCTGGAGGCAGTGCTCTAACTTCTTTCTTACCTGTGCTGAGTGCATATGCAAAGAGTGATAAATATGTTTCTCATGAGAACTTCTTAGATTCCGTCTTTCACATTTTACTTGATGGTGCTCTTGTTCATGGAGGAAATGGTGCACAGGGTTTGCTCAATATATGGCATGCCTTAGACGATGAAGTGGAGATTGAAGAACCCTTCCTGAGAGCTCTTGTATCTTTGCTTATCACTTTGTTTAAGAATGATATATGGCAAAGAGAGAAAGCTATGACTCTCTTCGAACTGCTCGCTGATAAGATTTTTATTGGGGAGGCAATTAATATGAATTGTTTGAGGATTCTTCCTCCAATTGTGAGTGTTCTTATACAAAGCATCAGTTCTGGTGAACGTAGTATAGATGTTGACCTTGATACTTCTGAAGAAAATCAGATTCTGGATACCATCAAAAGCTGGCTCAATAGAACTTTAGTATTCCCTCCTTTAGTTTCATGGCAGACTGGAGAAGGTAAGTGCTTTTTGTTTTTAGTTTATGGGCTGAAGTTATCTGCCGATGATATATGTGTGTTTGGTTATTTTTCATTTCTTTTTTTCTTATTTTTTTTTTTAAATTGGACGTTTAAAATTTTATGAGAAATAAAATTTAAATACAAAGAATAAAACCAGAATTCGACAAATTAAAAGTGGTCAATAATTTCTCTATAAGACATGCCTCAAAGAGGTAAAAAAATAAAAAATTTAAGACACTAGGACTGTCCAATACCTTTGAATAAAGAGAATAGAAATTCCTTCAGATTGCTTTGTAATCAATGCCCACAAAGAAGCAGAGAATATGAACTCTTTTACAGAGTATCTCTAGGTCATTATCTTCTTCAAAAATTCTTATATTTCTCTCTAACCAAAGAACTTGGAGTATTGCTAAAATACAGCATCTCCACTGGACCAAAGCTTTCTGTTCAACGTCATGTCTTTATGGTCAGTTAACATAAGATGGTATTATATTAACTGTACTGATACCACCGATTGATTTCTTGTAGATATGGAAGAATGGTTTCAGTTGGTTGTTTCATGCTATCCTCTGAGTGGACTGCGGGGAAGAGAACCATTGAAGCTGGAGAGGAGTATTAGCAGTGCAGAGAGAACACTCTTACTTGATTTGTTTCGGAAGCAGAGGCATGTAACTGGTGTAGCTAATCAGCTGCCAGTGGTGCAGGGGTTACTATCAGAGCTGATGGTTATTTCAGTTGGTTATTGTTGGAAGGAGTTTAATGAAGATGATTGGGGCTTTTTGTTCTCGCACTTGAGTTGTTGGATTCAGTCGGCAGTTGTGATGATGGAGGAGTTTACCGAACATGTGAATGATACCGATGCTGATAGCTCTGTTTCTAACAATTTAGATTCTATTCTTAAGAAGTTTGAACAAATTGTCTCCATTTCAGACCCTTCTCCTATAAATAATGTTAGAAATGCCCTTCTATCATTTTCTTTGTGTTGCGGGCTTTTAGGATGCAATACTGTTGAAGTTTCAGATAATTTAAGCTCCTTGAGAACAGAAAAATGGGATCATATTAAAGATCGGATTGAAGAAGGTATTCTTCGCTTATTCTTCTGCACTGGCATTTCCGAGGCCATTGCAAGTTCTTATGGTCTTGAGGCTGCATTGATTATAATATCATCGCGGCTTGAGCATCTTTCTTTTTGGGAATTGGTGGCATCAAGTGTCGTAAACTCACCACCACGTATTAGAGAGAGAGCAGTTAGGTCAATTGAGTTTTGGGGGCTAAGAAAAGGGCCCATAAGTGCCCTGTATGCTGTTTTGTTTTCTCCAAAACCAATTGCATCACTGCAGTTTGCTGCATATGTTATTTTGTCTACTGAGCCTGTTTCTCGGTTGGCTATTTTCCGTGAAGATACTGCATTTTGCTTGGATGGAGATTCTAGTGTTCACCAGGATCCTTCCAGTCATGATATGTCATCAGAAGAAAACATACATTTGAAGGATGAAATCTCTTGTATGATTGAGAAGTTACCTTACGAGGTTCTGGACATGGATTTGGATGCCCAACAACGGGTAAACTTGCTCTTCAGTGCAGTTACATTTGTCTTTTTATTCTAACTAATTTAGATGATCTTATGGCTTATTCTTTTATTTTATTTTTTTCCTGAATGCACTGACATACTTGCCTCTTCAATTAAACAGATAAATGTATTCCTTGCATGGTCTTTGGTACTATCTCACTTGTCATCTTTACCATCAGTAGCACCTTTGAGGGAGAGATTGGTCCAGTATATTCTAGATTCTTCTAATCCAGTGATATTAGATTGCATTTTCCAACATATTCCTTTGGAAGTGTGCATGACTCAAGGTCTGAAAAAGAAAGATGGGGATCTTCCTCCTGAGGCATCAGCAGCTGCAAGTGCAGCAAAACATGCTATCAGAATAGGTTCATTATTGTTTTCCGTTGAATCACTTTGGCCTGTTGAATCATTGAAACTGGCTTCGCTTGCTGGAGCATTATATGGTTTGATTCTTTGTGTTCTTCCTGCGTATGTTCGTGGGTGGTTTAGTGATTTACGTGACCGCTCCACTTCGTCTTTGGTTGAATCCTTCACAAGAACATGGTGCAGCCCTCCTCTAATTGCTAATGAACTATCTCAGGTGCTTTTGGACTAGAACAAAAGTTAATTCTAGTTCACTGCTTATTTACAAACATTGTCTCGGCAGATTATTTGTTTTTAGAATTGTTAACCTATATTCTCTGTCTAGTTAACTTATACCCATGTTGTGAATGTGACTGACTTGATTCTGTGAAGAAAATTGGAAAGTTTCGTTTTTTAATTCAAATCAGGCTATTTGAAGCTCTGACTGAATTGTTTGTTGCAGATCAAGAAAGCCAATATTGCTGACGAAAATTTTTCACTTACTGTAAGTAAATCAGCAAATGAGGTTGTTGCCACCTACACAAAGGATGAGACCAAAATGGATCTAGTTATTCGTCTTCCTGCATCCTACCCTTTACGACCGGTTGATGTTGATTGTATGAGAAGCCTAGGTATTAGTGAAGTGAAGCAGAGGAAGTGGATAATGTCAATGATGTTGTTCGTTCAGAATCAGGTACTTTTCTATAGCTTATTTCCGGTTGCTTTTTGTTTCTTTTTTCCTACATCTTGTTGATGAATGATATACACTGAAAGTTGGGGATAACCTTTTACGTGAAATCCCTTAGAAATTGGCTTGGGTGTGGAAAGGAAGCCAAAAGTGGCATGAAAATTATTTGGTTTAGAGGATGTTACAAACAGATAATTGATTGTAATATTTTTCATATTGTATTGACAAATTATACATCAATATATAGGAAAATAAAGAACTAATCTAGGAAATAAATAATCTAACTTCCTATTTTACAGATTTGTTCTTAATATATATTGATTACAATCCTAATATCCTATTATAGATTTATACACTTAATCATGCAATATCTGTAAGATTTTGCATGATTATCTACAACACTCCCCCTCAAGATGGAGCATAGATGTTAATTATGCCCAGCTTGTTACAAATATAATCAATCTGAACCCCATTCAAAGCTTTAGTGAAAACATCTCCTAGTTGCTCTCCAGTCTTCACATATCCTATAGAAATTAAACTTTGCTGTATTTTCTCACGAATGAAATGGCAATCAATTTCAATGTGCTTAGTTCGTTCATGAAATACGGGATTAGAAGCAATATGAAGAGCGGCTTGGTCATCACACCACAATTTTGCTGGCAAAGAGGCCATAAGACCAACTTCAGTCAAAAACTAATATATCCATATTATTTCACACAGACTGGGCCATAGCCCTATATTCTGATTCTGTACTAGATCGGAACACTACAGTTTGCTTCTTACTTTTCTATGAGACCAAATTTCTACCAATAAAAACACAATAGCTCGTAGTGGATCTCCTATCTATCTTGGAACCTGCCTAATCTGCATCAGAGAAGCACTCAATATTATTATGTCCATGATTTCTGTACAAAATACCACGTCTTGGAGCTCTTTTCAGATAACACAAAATCTGTTCTAACGTTGCCCAATGGTCAATAGTAGGAGAAGACATGAATTGACTTACTACACTGACAGAGTACGCAATATCAGGATGAATGACTGTTAGATGGTTCAACTTTTCAACCAGTCTTTTATACCTCTCAGGATCTTCAAATAGTTCACCATCTTTGGTAAGTTGCGAATTAGGAAACATTGACGTACTGCATGGCTTAGCACTCAATTTTCCTGTCTCAGTTAATAAGTCAAGTACATATTTCGTTTGAGAGAGGAAGATGCCTTTCTTGCTCCTTGTTACCTCAACCCCTAAGAAATATTTCAACATTCCTAAATCTTTTGTATGAAACTGAATGTGAAGAAATGACTTAAGTAATGAAATCCCTGTAGTGTCACTCCCAGTGATGATAATGTCATCAACATATACAACAAGAAGAATAATGCCAATTGCCGATTGTTTGTAAAGGACTGAATGATCAGACTTGCTCTTTGTCATTCTTAACTTTGCAACTATCTCACTGAACTTTCTAAACCAAGCACGTGGACTCTGTTTCAAACCATACAACGATTTGCGAAGATGACAAACTTTCCCATACTCCTCCTGAGCAACAAATCCAAGTGGTTGCTCCATATAGACTTCTTCCTGAAGGTCACCATGTAAAAAGATATTTTTTATGTCCAACTGATGTAATGGCCAAGAATGAGTAGCCACCATAGAGATAAATAAGCGAACAGAAGTCAATTTAGCCACAAGGGAAAAAGTGTTAGAATAATCCACTCCATAAGTTTGAGCATAGCCTTTAGCTACAAGACGAGTTTTAAGCTTAGCCACTGATCCATCAGGATTTACTTTAACTACAAACACCCATTTACATCCAATAGACTTCTTTCTAGTAGGTAGGCGGTGAGAAAAAATGGCCACTCTCCAGGGTGACTCACAAATAATGCTCACTTGGGCAGAAAAGAAAAAAAAAACACGAATTGAAAAAAAAACAACCTAGAATTGCTCTGATACCATGTTACAAACAGAGAACTGATTGTAATATTTTTCATATTGTATTGACAAATTATACATCAATATATAGGAAAATAAAGAACTAATCTAAGAAATAAATAATCTAACTTCCTATTTTACAGATTTGTTCTTAATATGTATTGATTACAATCCTAATATCCTATTATAGATTTATACACTTAATCATGCAATATCTATAAGATTTTGCATGATTATCTACAACAAGGACATTTGGACTAGGAAAATAAGTAATTTCCTTTACTTGTGATGCAGAATGGAGCTTTAGCTGAAGCTATACGGATATGGAAGCGCAATTTTGACAAGGAATTTGAAGGTGTTGAGGAGTGCCCTATTTGTTACAGTGTCATCCACACTGTGAGCCATGGTCTTCCTCGTCTTGCTTGCAAGACATGTAAACACAAGTTCCATTCAGCTTGCTTGTACAAGTGGTTCTCAACTTCTCACAAATCATCATGCCCGTTGTGTCAGTCTCCATTCTGACATAGAAGTCAATTTTATGTGATTGTGGATACTGCTTTTCTGGTTGCAATTGACTTAAGTTATACAAAAGATCTGACCATCACAAAATGGAAGCGCGTATACTGCATATACAGCATGAAGCTGCAATTCTTGTGTGAAAGACATGGGAGTTGATTCCGATCACAGGGCTGGACCGCACATCTAAGTGCAGAGTTGTTTTTCTCTCTACCTTCTACCTCTGTTTCCAGTATGTAAGTTTATGCTTAATGTATTGTGCAGCCTGTTTAGTGTGATTTTGAAGCTTTCCTCTGGGGAGCATAAATGATGCCTGCTACTAGGTGAGCTCTCACTACTTATTGATATAACATTGCAAAGGCAGTTTTTGTTCCATGAAATTTTATAAAATCTGTTTGTAGTGCATTTTAGATTCTTGGTTTTATCTTTGTTCTCAGGGGAAGTTTTAAGAAAATTGGACGCAACTCCAAGTACATAGTTTTCTATGTTTGGTGTTAAATTTTTTTTTTTTTTTTTTTGAGATTTCTTTACTCTTTAAAATTAATGTTTTCTACTGTAACTGTCATATCCAGATTAATTTTGCAAATTACCATTCGTGTTGCCCTTCAATCTTTCATTGGAGGGCTGTCACCAGTCTTCTGGTGTTGTGTTATTCCCTACTGGAGATACAAGGACCACCACTAGCATTAATTTTGTTTGGTTGCTGCTTACGCAACAAAGATTATTCTGATTTATCAAACCTCTTGTGTGCACGGAATCCTTGACACTCGACATTTTGGTGCCTGTTTGCAAAATATGAAGATATTTTTATATTTTGGCATCAATTAATTCATTTGCAGATTATCTAATCATCTGTTTGGTATATTTTCTTGTAGTTTCTGCAGACATGCTGATTCAGGCAGTGCAATAGCTGTTTTGCAATATAGAGTTTGATCAAGAAAGCATGACAAAAGATTGTGTATATTAGTCAAGAGGTAAAAAAGGGTTCCTGAAATCAAATATTTAGGGTTGTCTATAGTTCCGAAGAGCAGAACTTTCTTTATTTGCCAATTTTGTTTTGTAATATTGATTTCATAAATTTATAAACTGCAATAATATAGGGAAATTTTGTTTTCATTATTTGTTTAAAGCTTTAGGTTAAAGAGCAAGAGTTAACCATTTCGTGAAGTTCAAAATGCATAGACTTAATTCTATTATTAAAAACTCCGGTGAGCAAAGATCGTTTCAAATTCTGAATGTCAGATACCTTGCTTGGCCAGGAATTTGATAATCAGAGATTTCTGGAAACTTTGTAAAAACCCCGGGTCGGGCTTGTTTCTGCTGGGCCCCTTTTTTTAAATCCAATCCAGGGCCCGGGAAAAAGCCTGGGTTTAACACCCGAGCTTTAGGCCTGGGTTTGGATGATATGATTAGCGGTTTTTTTACCTTACTTTTTAGGGGTACTTATAATTTTATATTATAAGAAGTAACTGAATATAGTTTATGGGGCAATCTGAAACTTTTTAAGAGACTAACTTTTTAAGGGGTTTTAGTAATTTTATGTAAGAGCTATTACAAATCACAATGTCCGTGTGTTGACTTGTTGCGTACTTGCATATGCCCAAACCCAATGTTTTAAAAACTGACCCAGGGCAAAACCTGACAAGGTGGCCGGGTCTCGGGTTGATTGGTTCAATCGATTGAATCAGCTGACGATGTTATCATGCTGATGTCGATGATGTTAGTAAATTACTGTTCACAGAATGTCAATTTCCAGATTTGAATAATAATAATAGCCTGGTTGTGTGCTCTACATTTTTTGACCGTAAGATTTCAGGTCACACTACAGATGACCATAAATCCCCCCATTGAATGGTGATCTTGCAAACTCTCAATTGATCTCAAAAAATTCAAAGAAGAATGTACTATAACACATTTCAGAACAAACTACAAAGCATTACCTCTACTTCACCCTACAGACCAGAAAAAGTAACCTTATTAAAACCAAGTTCTCTAACACCAACAATTAACCCAAAATCAATCTCTTACCAAAGAAAAAAAAGAAAAGGCTTTATCTACCATACCATCGGTACAGATCGTCCTAATCCACGTGGTTAGCTTATAATCTAACATGTTTTTCTTTTCATTTTGGTGCAAAAATGATAAATGAGCATTTTGCCCGCAACAAAATGTAGTGTTATAGGTTTGGTCTTTGATTATTTATGTTATCCCTTGAATTTGCTTTTTGTACATTTATGTGAAAGCAACCAAACAAAGACCAAGCCATCACATTAAAAAATGCAAATACAAATCAATGTGAAAAAATGGTTACCGGGTGCTGGTGAAGATGAGCTATCGGAGAGGTAGAGCTCGACTGTGATAGATGAATAGAGCAGAAGACGAGAACGAAGAAAAAAATCGCGGCGGCGGCGGTTCACGAGCAAGAAGAAGCGAGAACCAGCTGTATGCTCCCGGATCGAGCGATGATCAGATAGCTCCCGCATCGGATATGACTGGATGAACAGAGTGATCGACGCGAAAAAGAGTGAAGAGAGGACAGAGAAGAGATCGCGAAATGGGAGGAGATTCGCGATACCCTAGCTAACGATGAACTATGCAATTGATGGTGAAGGCTGAAGCGACGAGATTCGACGATAAAAGGGAGACTCCGGTGGATGATGAAATCTTTCAGACCAAAAGGGAGGGAAGTGGCGTGAAAATGGGGGGCAATCGTTGATAACTTGATATTTGCTTTAAGATGGGGGGTTTAATGTTTAATTTTTATATAATATGGGTTTAATTAATATTTTACTTTTTAAATTTTAACTGACCTGATTTCTGTAAAAATAACGGTTGGACCGATAGATGCTACAGTACACCGGTCCAACCGCGAGTGAAACTAGACAGACTAATTATGCCGGGTTTAAGGCTCACCCGGCCCGGCTAGCTAGCCGAGTCCCAGTTGAATCGGTTCAACTGGCCGGGCCGGGTTTTAAAACATTGGGTAATACTTAATTCAATAAAATAGGAAACGGAAAACATAATAGATGGTTCATTACTTCATCTTTGGTAAGAAAATCACCATTAATGTGACATTTATTTGTAAATAATTTACCCATGTTACACCTCAAGAGGATCAATCCACATTATAAATAACATCTTACATCAAAATTTTCCATTAAAAGGAGGACACAAAATGGAACTAATCTGTATATGGTGCATGGCTTCATGTAGGCCCACAGCCGTCGAAAATTTTTCAACAAAACAATTTAACTGAATATGAGAATATATAATCTCACAGGTATCACACTAATTGTTGAAGGAAATTACAGTAGTCGTGCGAGCGAATGTTCTACATGTCAATGCATTATAAAAGAAGCATCTTACACATGTCATCGCATCAATGGAGCCAAAGATCTCATCTCTACTCCATTCGCATTGGATAAGTAGTACACTTTCTTCCAATTTTCCTCTGTGAATACCTCCCTGCTTACTAGTCTTTGTCTGCCAGAAAAAAAAAAACAAAAAACAAAAAAGATGCACAATGACTGAGATCTCAAATTATGTTAAGTTCTAAGTTGAATAGTTCCAAACAATACATCTACAGTGGAAAATTGCATGTCCGAAAAGAAGCTAAACAAAGACAGATGACAACCCTTCTATGTAAATCTGAAATCCAGAAAGTCTGTAACTCCTTAAACATACCTAAGGTAGTAATGGCAAACTGCTGCTGCTTCATCAATGTTGTAGCGAGGCAAATTAAAACGGGCATCCACCGGAACATCTGGTAAGTCTTTGCGAAGCTTTCCCACAGCAGTTGAGTGAGAGAAAGCACCCACCATCATTTCATCATGCATCATAGACCTAAAGGCATTCACCTGTCAAGGAAAAAAAAAAAAGTAGTCTAAAACAGTGCACAGAAATTGCCGAGATGACAAGTTAACTGTCATTGATGGGACAAAAATGCATGCAGGACAGCAAAACAAGAAACAAAGGCACCCATCTCATCTAAAGATGTTTTGAATAACCATAAGCTCATAAAATTGAAGAGAAAAAAAAGCCTTTAATGCAGTTTACCATGTACAAAAAGTATTATTAACCTAAACAAAAAAATTTAAGAAAAAGAAAAGTTAGTACTAACCATTGTCAATTCTCTAGAATGCACTGGTCGACAAGAACGAATAGTGACTGGCTCTTCATATTCACTGAATGTAAACCAGTTGTTATACTGCAGATAGGTAACAGAAACAAATTCATTCAATAAATACAGAAAGCCATAGCCAACTGCAATAGAGATATAAAAGTGAAAAAAGAAAATTGACCAAAATTTAGACTACGAAATACGGAGCTGGTGCTCACTTGATCAATTGCAATAAGAACAGGGATATCTTTCACAAGTGATAACTCTTTTCTTAAACGAACAACCGCACTAACAGCCGCATGTGTTTGCTGAATTCCCATTTGAACCAGATCATATAGAGTTGAACCTTCGGGGATCTCCTTGGAGTCAACCCCTTTCATATATCCAATACCGGCACCCTCTCCCAGTGGAATAGGATCAAGTATTTGGCATGGCAATTCTCTTAAACGGGATTCATTGTATTTCAAAAAATCCTGTAGAAAATTTGACCAGATAGGTAATTACAATAACACAATGAACCACAGACATGCCTGAAAAACAGAGAAAACCTTACAAATTTGTTTCCATCAAAAGAAGCAGTGACGTGTATCAGCATAACTTACGATCCAAAAATCAAATTGACATTGTAGCCATAAACACAATAAATGAATAATGATAGTGCATGATTATGAAAGAACTCCTTATACTGCATGCCTCCTTCAAACAAAATTTTCTGGTCTTATGCATCTAGTATGACATTGTCTAGCAACTTTCACATGGAATTTCTGATGTTCATATAAAACGAATGAAAATTTGCAACCACCTTCTATCATCAATATTAGGTTTAGTCAATATGAAGCAACATACCAATTGCTCATGATAATGACAATAACAATTCATCAAACCATATAGGAAAGAATTCTTGCCTTGAGAACATGTTCAGCCTGAAGAGGAGTGTCCCAAAGACCAGTTTGTGGGTTTTTGTAAAAGTATCCGCCATGAGTCCACTCCCGACTTCTAGGAACATAAAATACTAGCCAACCTTCATCACGAGCCCAATGAACAAGCATTGCAAGCATAATGCTCTTCCCACAGCTACGAGGACCATCCAAGACAACTTGCTTTCTAACTTTAGGACCTGAAAGAATTAAGTAACGAAGTAACTGTATCTTGTTCAATATTACCCACCACAGTCTCACACTCAACTCTCCAACCAATAATTGTGGCATCTATGAGCTTTTATGTGTATGTGTCCATTATTATTAAACCATTCGTAACAACTAAATCATAAAGGACTGTCAATTAATCTGATCAATATCATCAGAAAACATTAATAACAACCAGGAACCATGAAAGTTCTCAACGATACAATGAACTACTAGCAACATGATATTTTAAACTCAAGAATTAATTTCACATCTATAACATATGACTTTGACGTCACTAAAACTTAACAATGATAATTAAAAGGTCATGTTACAATAGAGTTACTATTGCTGCCAACCAGGAGACTCTCATGTTCCCACACCTTGTAATTCTGACATGCTACATTACACATCATTTGACAAATTTGACATCACCCAGTATCAAAACACGGTATAGTAGAAACATCAGAAGCAACTAAATAACACAGGTAGTTTGTTACCATTAGAAGACAGCATTGGAGGATCAACTATTCGCCTGAAATTATCGCGAAGATCCAAAAAACTTTGTCTCACAAGCAATGCATGCCTCATTGATTCTTTAAATTCTTCCAACATTCCCGTCGGCAATCCTTCTGGCAATACCTCATTCAATTCTTCCTCACTACACATAAACAATCCAATCATCAAATACTATTCTGCGTTTAAAATGCTATATATCAAGATGCAAAACAGCAGCAATATTAGTAGAATCTCATTGCATTTAAGGTTACACTACCGTAACAGCCCAGAGGAAAAAACCAAGGCTTGCTTTGTAACACAAAATTTTCAAACAAATTTTAGAACATTGATGTAGTGCAATCCAATGGTATAGAAGTTCATGACTTGGCACTAAATGCCAACTTATCTCAAATCCATTGGGCTGCATCTAGGGGTGAGCGGTTCCGGGTACCCTGTATTTTCCGGGGGAACCGGAACCGGAACCGCATAGTACAGGTTCCCAAAAAAAGGAACCGGAAACAGAACCGCACAGTGCAGGTTCTTCAATTCAAGGAACCGGAACCTAAAATGCAGGTTCCGGTTCCTTTCCAGGGTACCCTGTAAAAAATCAATTACCCCCTATTAGTTTAAAAAAATAACAAAAACACCTTATAAGTTTACAAATACACCCCTAACAAATTTTCATTATTCATTCATTTGTGTCCAATGTAACTCATAACCTGTAATCTCTAAGCAACACTTGAATTGTTAATCATTTAATTAAGTATTGTAATATTGTTTATAATAGAATGTTATAATTAATTAAATAATCATACCATAAATTTATAATATAATGTTATAATTAATAAAATTATAATAATTTGATTAAGTATTGTGTAAATTAGTAAATTACTAATGTTTATAATATAATGTCATAATCAATTAAGTAATCATTTAATTATGTAATGTTATATTAATTATATGATCATACTATAATAGTATAATGTAATGTTATAATGAATTAAGTAATCATACTATAAATCTATAATTTAATATTATAATTAATTAAATTTCAAATCATTTTATTAATATACTAATGTTTATAATGGAATGTTATAATTGATTAAGTAATCATATTATAAATATATAAGGTAATGTTATAATTAATTAAATTTTTAATCGTTTAATTAAGTAATGTAATAATATAGTAAATTAGTAAATTACTAATGTTTATAATGTAATGTTATAAATTCATAACTAATTATGTAATTATGTAATCATTTAACTATATAATGCTATAATTAAGTAAGTGATCATAATATATAATGTAATATAATAATATTGTAATTTAATTGAGTAATTATTTAACTATAATGTAATGCGTAATTAATGTTTATAATGAAATACTTATAAGGTAATGTTATAATTAATTAAATTTCTTATCATTTAATTAAGTATTATGCTAATGTTTATGTAGTAAATTAGTAATTACTAATATTTATAATATAATGACATAATCAATTAAGTAATTATTTAATTATGTAATGTTATAATTAATTATATAATCATACTATAATGTAATGTTATAGTGAATTAACTATTAAGTAATCATACTATAAATTTTTAATGTAATATTATAATTAATTAAATTTTTAATCATTTAATTAAGTTTGTACTAATGTTTATAATAAAATATTATAATTGATTAAGTAATTATACTACAAATCTATAACGTAATACTATAACTAATTAAATTTCTAATTATAAGTCAATTAATTAACTATTTAATTATGTTATAACTTATAAGTCAATTAATTAAGTAGTAATCAACTAATGTAATGCTATAATTAATTATACTATAAATCAATTAAGTAATATTATAAAATTATAATTAATTAAGTAATCATTTAACTATAATGTAATGTTATAATTGATTAAGTATGATATTTAACTAGCAATTAAATTTATTAATGTTTATCAATTTATCATATATAATTAATTAATTACTAATTTATTATAGATATACTTAGAACTTGATAATTGAAGTAAATAACTAAATATATTATTACTTAATCAAATATACTATTTTATTCAAAAAATAATTCTTTTTAATAACATTAAAAATGTAAAACACTTTTAATTGGATCATAATTCTAATTATTCACTTAATTGATCAAAACTTTAATATTAATGTATTATAATATATTAAAACTTTTAATATGGTGTAATTTATATGTAATAAGTATAATTGTATTCGTATATTTATTTAATTAGGTTATTCTAAAAATTTAACTTTTTCTATTTTAATTTTTTTATATGTAAAATAATAGAAAGTCCCCCATTATTTACATTTCACAAATATTTCATTATAGTCCAGGTTCCAAAATAGGTTCTAAAGCGTTAAGGGGCAGGTTCTAAAACGAGTTCCAAAACGAGGTTCCAAATCAGTTCCAAAGCTTCCAAAACGGGTTCTAAACCGGAGGTTCCAAGCAGTGTTCCAAACATACCCTTTTTACGGGGAGAATTCACAGTTACGGTTAAGGTTCCTCCACATGCAAGAATCGGAACCGGAACCGCACAATAGCGGTTCCAAAAAATTGGAACCAGAACCTACCCGCACAATGCAGGTTCTGGGTAGGTTCCGATTCTTACCCCCGGTCCCTTCGATTCTACCCGCTACCCGTGCTCACCCCTAGCTGCATCAATATCAATAATTTGTGTAATAAATATTTGTTACTATAGCCCAAACAAATGTATATTATAGTAGAATTTGTAAAGGTGTAGGAGGTAAAGTTACCCACTGTACTGTGGGACAAGTCTATTACATTTAAAGGTTCTACTATAATGCAGGCCCAGTAACGTTACCGAGAAAACAAGGAGTTCATTTTTGTTTTTTTTTTTCAAAAAAAGAGTGAAACGGGACAGTAGTAATTTCTATGAATTTCCGGTAACATAACCGTTAATATGATACCTAAATTTGAAGTAAGTGCAGGCGTCTTTGCGAGTGAGCAAAGAAAGAGAGGGAGTTTTAGTAAAGAGAGGGCGGTTGTTGGGGCCCACATCGAGGGAGGTATCTCGATCGTCTTCAGCTAAGCGGCGAGCACGAGCCCTAGCCAACTCCATTTCTTCAACTGACGTGGCAGACTCCGATCGGACGGCGGCGGAGGCATCGGAGGGTTTGGACTTGGATTTCTTATTGTCTTCCGGCTGCTTTTTCTTGTTAGTGCTGTTATTTGATTTTGATGAGAAATTGTTATGGTGATGGGGATTAACAGACGATGTTAAGACGGCGTAGTTTTGGGACTTAGAGAGTGCAGTTCGACAGATGATCTCAGCGAGCCTTTGAGGACTTGAAGAGGGCCGTGACGGAGGAACCTGTATTGAGGTTGCCAGACTATACTGTACCTTTCGAAGTGCACACTGAAGCATCAGACTATGTCCGACTCAGAGCTCTCACTATTGATAATTTTACGGAGGCTTTAGCTTTGGGTTTGTTTAGACTTATAGAGGGTTTTGAGGTTTCGTGGATGAAGAGGTAAATTTGATTAATAACGCTATCTGCACTAATCATAACCAAAATCATACTAACCCAAATAGTACAAACTGATGTGGCAGTACTCTTTTATTATCATATAAGTTCCTCCAAAAACTTAAAAAAAAAAATTTTAAATTTCAATTATTAATACTTGGATTAGTATAATTTAATTAGTGCATATAACATTGCTCAATATGATTATAATGTTAGGGTATTATGGTAATTGGGTGTTGTTTCATTGGGCCTGAAGCTTGACAAATGGCTTGGTTCATTTGGGTTACAACATCTTTAAATGACTCTTTATATGATCCAAACTCTTTATTATAAAGAGTTTATCTATAAAAACAAAAGTCCAATATACTCTTTATCTTTAAAATATAAATTAGAGAGTGAGTTTAACTCTCTACATTTAGAGAGTCAAAATTCACTCTTTATCCTAATTTTAATTAATAAACTACAAGCTCATATGCATTTTATTTATTAATTCTCTCTCCCATTAAGTCTTTTTCTTATAAATAAAGAACATCTTCATTAAATTTAAAGAATCTATTAGATTTGAATAAAAATTATGTTATTTATATTTAAAAATTAATAAAGATATTCTTTATTTATATGAAAAACGCTCTTTAAAATAAAAGGCATCATTCGAGATGCTCTTAATATTTTTTTGGGGTCATTAGTCAATGATGTGTGATCCAAAAATAATATTTTAAAAAAGGGAAGCTATATCAATATAGGGAAGTGATTTTTAGTCATGTAATTGATCTTCACTCTCGTGGCTTAGTTAATACCGATAATAACCTTTTAAGCTTAATTAATATCGAAAATAATCTCTTAGGCTTAATTAAGTTTATTTTTTTCAATTTCAAACCTAATTAAGTTTTTTTGTTTTACACCCTTTTTCCCAAATCAGACTTAACTAGGAACACGTTTTTTTTTTTCCCAATTTTCTAATTTCAACTTATTTTGTCTTCTTCATATTCAAATTCATCTCTTTATGTTTTTCATAATTTCAGTATTATATTTTCATCAAACAAACAAATATTTAAAATAAAACAAAATATTTTAATGATTATGAAAATTTAGGATTGGGATTTTTATAAGATTAAATGTTAAAAATTAAAAGAAAAGTATAAAATACACAATGAGTGTATTTAAAAATTATAATGTTATTTCTAGTAATTTTACTTAAGGTTAAATTTCTCAAAACAAAAAATAAATTTAAAGTTGGGGGTGAAGATCAATTAGGTGAGGGATTTCCCATCAATTTAAAGTGATTTTTAGCCTACTATTTTCCTCTTTAGCCCCCTCTTCTGCCTTAGGTGAGTATTACGAGGTAAAATTTAAAAATTTCTAAAAAACCTCCTAAGTTTGCTAATTTAATTAAACACCTCAATATATAAAAATTGTGTAAAATGACAAAAACACCCCCACCACCCACAGTGCCAGATTCCGGCCACAATCGCCGGAATCTAGCTGAAAAATTACGTTACGACACAGACCGGTTGAATCTATGTCGTAACGCGTCGATATGGCCTTTTCCGGAAAAGGTCAGATCGGTGAATAATCGGCCATTTCTGGTCGTGGTGTAAGCCGATGTGATAGATTCTAGCTACCACCGATGGTGGTTGTCGGAATCTGACAAGTATGGGTGGGTGGGGGTGTTTTTGCTAATTTTTAAACTTTTTTCTGGGAGTATTTAATGAAATTAATAAACTTAAAAGGGTCTAAAAGTAATTAAAAAATATACTAATATTTCCCAAATAATATGTCAAACAATATTTGGGGAATAGGATTGAGAATATGAATAGAAATATTGAACCAAACGCTTTTCTCTATAGGAATTTGTGATATCAAGTGTTTTAATGGTTATGAAACTGAGCTTTTCTTTTGTCAAGTTAGGATTTGTTTAATGCGTATCAAATTGGGTTTTCTTCTGACAAAGTGGGATTTAGAGCTGACTACTTGATTGTAAATGGATATGAAACATGCTTTTCTTTTGTTAACTTAGGATTTGTTTTATAGGTATGAAACCTGGTTTTTCTTCTATCAAAGTGAGATTTAGAAGTGATTATTTGATTGTAAGAGCATTGAAGTTGTGATTTCATAAATAAATTAATCCATAATGATATGATAACAATACTGATTAATTTTGTCTTATGTTTTATTGTTAATTCTGATTGATTTAAATTTAATTTTAATTTTTGAGAACCACAAATATAAAAGTTTATATAAAATAAGGAAGAAGAAGAATATATATATATATATATCCCCGCTTAAAATTGACGATGGGGGCTAAAGAGAAAAATATCGGGGTCTAAAATTACTTCCCCAATTTAAATTTAAGAATGGAGCTATTAGAACATCTTCAACAATGCTCTTTGTTTTAAAGAGCACATTTCACATAAATAAAAAACATCTTCATTAATTTTTAAATGTAAAGAACAAAATTTGTATTCAAATCCAATAAACTATTTAAATTAGACTTAATAAGTATGAGAGATAATTAATAATAAAATGCATAGAAACTTGTAATTTATTAAATAAAATTGTGATAGAGAGTGAAATTTGACTCTCTAGATATAGAGAGTCAAACTCACTCTTTAATTTATATTTAAAGAATAAAAAATATATTAGACTCTTGTTTTTATGGACAAACTCTTTATAATAAAGAGTTTGAGTCAGATACTCTTTCGGAGATGTTCTTAGTACCTAACTAATGGACTAAAAATGTCTCATTTCCTAATATACTTTTTTCAAAGTTTTAAAATTAAACTTTTTTCTTATGACACCCCATAAATTTCAAAAATACCCTTCCTTCCATTTTTTTTTAATAGGGTTATTATCAATTGGCGGACGCTTGTACAAAAAAATAAAGAAATAAAGAAAAAATGACATAAGTTTCATTTATATCAATAAACGGACACCTTTATCAATCGAACGACACTTTCAGTGAAAAAAATGTTCGTTTATTGATAAAAAAATGTTTGTTTATTGATTAAAAAAATGTATATTAATTGATAAAGGTGTTTGTTTATTAATATAAATGAAACTTATGTCATTTTTCTTTTATTATTATTATTTTTTTAAAAGTTCTCCAATTTATAACATCCCTTTTTGATATTTTAGAAGTTGTTAACATTTCACTCCCTGTTATATAACCCCACCATCATTATTACTGAATTAAAATTTTAGATAATTAAATTGAAAGTTTAGAAAAAATTAAAACTAAAAAAAATCTTTTCAAATAATCTCAAGAACATAACACAATTAAACAATACAAAAAACATATAGATTAAATAACTACCAATACTTTGAAGAAAAAAATGACAATAAATTTATAAGTGAAACAATTAAAAACTTACATTTTTGCATTGCATTTAACATGATATATCTCATTGCAAATCTTCTTCCTCCACTAAACTATCTTTTTGTTATAAGAATGATATGAATCTCATAAAAAAATTAGAGTTTTATGAGTTGTAGTTGGGTGCCAAAAGTAACTGTAAAAGGTAAAAAATTAAAATTAGTTTTAATAATTTAATATAGGGATAAATTTATCATTTTAAAATTTACTAAAAAGTGGGGCTTCTTTGGTCCATTAGGGGTGCCAACAAATCCATTCTAAATTAATTCATTTTGATGAATTAACAAAATACAAGTATTATTATTTAAGCCTCACAGTCATTTTTTAAGCCTCACTAATAAATAAAACAATTTTAGAAATACAATTTTTAAATATATAATCCCCCTCTTTGTTTAACTTTTCAAACTCCATCATATCCTAAAAAGTAAAAAACGTGTTTGTTTTAATGTTGATTATTTAATTCAAAATCCAATTTTATTCTATTCAACTTAAAATATTTAACAATTATCTTTTTCAATAAAAGTTTATAAATTAAAAAAAAAAAAAAACAACCCCATCCACCCAAGCAACCATTGCCAATCGCCAAAAGTCGCCGTTGCCACTGTAGACCACCAGCGTCGAAACGACACATAATTGGCCAAATCTAGCCTATCGTGTGTCAATTTGTCCATTCCGATCAGAGCTACAACCAAAGATTGTCAACATGTTTTTAAGAATTTAAAAACATGTTTAATATAATATCTAAAATTCTTTTCATGATTAGAAGTCATGGGAATTTAAGGAAATGTCTAATTCTCTCTCTCTTTGTTTTTTTTTTTTTTTTTGCTTCTAATTTTAAAATTTTAAAATTGTGTTAGAAAATCATTTTGAAATCATTTCAACTAAATGCTTTTTCTTTTTCTTTTAAAATCTATTTTACCCTTTAAAACACAAAGAATTGTATTTAGAGCCGGTTTGGTTAAACTAATCTACTGTACAAAAAAACTTATTTAAAGTTATACACTTTTGAAATTTTTTTAGTGCGTTTGGTTACATTTCAAAAGGGTTTATAAGATTTAAACAAACTATTTTACGGCTTATATGAATTTTGAGCTTATTTATTAGACCTAGTAATGGGTTGTGACAAAACGGTTTCGTGCTATACTGCATTCACATCGTATCAAATTTTTTTATACCAAATCCGATCCGTTAGCCGATTGGGTCTAAATATGGAAATCTGAACCCAAAGGTCATTTTTATCTTGTTACATAAACCTAACCATTAAAAGCTTCCCCTTAATTCCTTTTTCCTTTTAAATTTTATAATTGAACAATGAATATATTATGATTGACCTCTTATAAATAAGTTTATACTAGAGTATTAAACTATATGCCTAAACACATAAATAATGAAATGTATAAAAACTTCATAATCATATAATTCCACGCATTGTTATTAATTTTTTTTCTTAAAATACTAATAATATAAGAAAATTCAACATTAAAGTCTTATTCTCAAATTTATATAAAATATAATACGTCTTTCCGCTAAAGTTATCATTGAAACCACATAGAATTAATAAAACATTACACCATCACATCTTACTGTTAAATTTTATAAATTTATATGTAGCAATATTACCTTTATTGAATTTGAATATAATAACTACGAGACAAAAACTTGAGACTTTTTTTTTTTTGAATGTTGAATAATAATACAAATTAGGAAACCTGCTAGAGCAATTTGGTAATAATTTTAAAACTGAAAAAAAATACATCTTATTTATTACATATTTTTAAGCACCTTATTATTGTAACAACCTAATCCTCACTCAAAATATAGTGTAGTTCAATTGGTGCTCTTAACTCATTTCCAATGATGAAATTATAGATGTGAATCAAGGAGGGTGGACCACGGTGGCTTTTAACGAATGGTTTCGTGTTGTGTTATTCGATCTGTTCAATTTTGGCAAGCCTAATTTAAAATGTTGAAATTTCAAATAACCCTTTTTGGTTAATTTGACTTGATCTAGTTTTGTATATAAAACAATTTTTTGATAAATTAGTACTAGAAAACTCGTTTCAGTTTTTCTTATCAAACAACTCTAGTTTAATAAGCTCTTCTTCTATAATTTATACATGAGAAAGTTGTATCAAACCAACCCTTAAAGTTTATATAAAATAATGAATGAAAATTGGAAGGATAAAAACGGCAAACCAATGTAGTAATTCTAATAGGATGGTTTTCGGTCGAGATGCACCCCTGAATATACCCATGATTTGAAATTTCAAGAATTAATACTTTATACATTTTTTTTCCAATTATAAAAGCAAATGGATATAAATAAGAAAAAATCAATTAATTAATATTTGATTGAGTAGAAAATATTATGAAAAATAAAATTTTTTCACTGGAAAGTTTAATAGCGGCGTGCTCTATTATTCGAAGTAAGTCAAGTTGTGTCTGTACAAAAAATTTCAGATTTCATATATGAAAATAACAATTTCACCCTCTATAAGTTATTCTTAACTTTAGCACGCATTGTTTATTTAACTTTACATAATCTCCTTTAAATGCGATTTTTTAAATATTTTTTTTTTTAACTTTGCTCTCCCTTCTTCAAACATACTCTATCTTCCCTTCTCCCCCAATATAATTTTCTAATTCCGCCGCTAATGGAGTGGATTGGGTTGTAGTGAAATCATATTTGGGTTTGGGTGAATTAGTATTACTGGATTAGGGTAGGTTGCACCTCTGTTTTAAAACCCGGATCGGATCGGCCTATCAGACTAGGACCAAGTAGCTTCTCCGGTCAAATTCAGGTTTTAGGAGGGTTTTTGTAATATTTTAATTTATAGGGACTAATTGTAATTTTTAGGGGTATTTTGGAAATATGTCAAAAGTTTAGGGATTAATTGATAATTTTTTGAGGAATTTTGAAATAAATAAAAAATTTAAGGACTAATTTGAAATTTTTTAAGAGTATTTTTGTAATATACTAAAATTTAAAAGATTAATATGCAATTTTTTAAAAAAATAAAATTATTGCTGATGTCACCGGTTCAACAGACCGGTCCAACCGGTTGGATTGGTTGACCCGTGCAACAAAACAGGTTACCCTCCTGTCCAGGTTTTAAAACAATGGATTACACTATATCATATAAATCACTATCCCTAATTGGGGAATTAGCTTTCCATATTTATGATGTTATCATCACAAGCTTCTCCTTGGATGCGTTGCATTCCAGCCCTTTTGCGTTGCTGTTTTGGTGGTTTTGTATATTTGGGTTGTATTTCTCAGTTTTGCAACCAGCATATTCAAAATACCCCCTTAATTGCCTTTCAAGACTTATAATATAATCTTTATCAAATGTTAGCCTTAAATGAGCTTTATTTTCATACTATCCATTATAAGAAAAAAGAGATTTTGTATATAGATATATAGTAGGAATATTTGTACACATAATATATTTTTTCCACTTTAGATATTAGTGGCTGTGGTTCCAAGCTTTCTTACCTGTTATCCACTCTAATTGTTATTGGTTTTACTACTCATCTGCTCATCACGCATCATTTCATCAACTCCTGTTCTTAATTCAATTCCCAACTTTAACAATAAATGTCAAGAATTTAGAGGCCGCCAAATGCACGCTTATTCTAATTGAAGACTATCAATAAATATGTGCATATAAAATCATTAACTGAATTAATTTAGACCTTCATTAACCATAATAAATAAAATATAACAAACGCTCTGGAAACAGACCCTCCACTACATAACATCAACATATATATTCTAATATCATATCTTAACAAATTAACTGCCCACACAAGAAAACAAAACACAATTAATATTATCATATTAATTAAGAACACAAGAGACACCAGCTTTTAAGCATATGCTAGAATATTTATACAATACATATCCCGAGTATATTTCTTATTTAAAAAAACCCTAAAATATAAACTGATCCAGGATCTTAAGATATCACTGTTTCAGATTTTAGCTTCATTAACATTAGCTAAAGTGCCAACACAAGACCAGGCACAGATTTATTATCACAAAGCTTGCTTTGCCAAACACTTTGGCAAGTACTAATGCTCAAATCCGGAGAAGAAAATCCGTCCGTGTCGCCAAAACGAGTGACTGTTACAGAGGTATTGAAATATTCTCTTACCTGAGAAATTATCCCATCAGTCACAGTCCACGCATGCACCCAAGAAACTGATAATTGTTTGTCATCACCCTCGACAATGACCGTTGATCCAAAGGCAACTATAGAGTGAGGAATGAAAGTGAAAGAGCTGTCGTCTGATGATGATCCAGTGAGTATGCGCATCAAATGCTGGTGGATTGGAGGGCCGTGGAACCACCACTCAAGATCAGGATTTAGCGAGCGATGCACCGTATCAACATCACGAGAGTTCAAGGCCTCGTATAGGGTTGTGACCTACCCTTTTGTTTATTTCTTCTAGTTCGAGAGGCTGAGCCAGTTCTGAAATACACATTAAATGACGTTTGTTTAAGAGAAGACTGTGTGTTTAAGGTTTGTAGAGAAAAGAATTGAATGTTTTTTCTGCAAATGAATTTGGATTTGAATTATATATTGAGGGAGATTTTGGATCAATGGTCGGTTGAGTTGCACGGTTTGTGTGGTGATGACTGATGAGTCAGCCACAGCCACTAATTACAATAGTTTGACTCTTGAGTTTATTATTATATTATTGGCTCTTCAGAGAATGAGTTCAGTTGAGTGACAGCAGTGGCCATTGAAATTCTTTGACATCAGCATATACACTATTTGAGATTTATTATATTGTTCAATGAAACTGCTGTTTTCTAGGATTTTTTTTAAATAATAAATAAATGGCCATTAAATGTTGTCAACTATTATTATCATACCAACAATTTTATATGTTAATGTTACTTATATCTATGCATCTCTAATAACATTATTAATTTAGGATTTCAGATGCACCCAAAATAGTAACTTATTTATGCCCACTAACACAAGATATTTTAATATATAAATTATTATAATATACTTACAAATTACAAGCCTTATTTTTCATACTATCAGTACATTAATTATGGGTATTAATAGTATTATGAATTCAATATTATAAGTCTTACATGTCATAGAGATAATATAAATATCATGTATATATAGTGATATCAATACTTTAAATTATCCTGCCGAAAGTATATACATATATCTATATGCTTTTTTGTCCATGTTCTTATTTGAAATTCAAGATCAGCACTAATGAAACATTAGATAATAAAGTATGATTCATCTTTATTTATGGACACGTACTTACGTGAAGCATGCATAATTATTCGATTTATGTATATGAAGTTTCTTAATTAATTTTGTAGCTCATTTTTTGCTTTACACAGTACTATTTATACCAAAGTTTTGCAAATTTAATTGTATTGTAATTACATAATCCATCACAGGCATAACACGACATCAAAATGTCGTATAATTTTTGTTATCAATCTATCATTTTCACGTTACATGAATTAGGTAGAGCTTCATTATATTATCCAAATATTTAATTTAAAGCTATTATTAATTACTATTTCCAATCATAAATTAAGGAAGAAAAACCAACAAAAACTGTGACTAATGGACGAATAATTTCCCTATACAAAAAATTAATCTTTCAACCATTTTTAGACTAGAGCATGAGAATCGAAAAGAACAGGTAAAAGTAACTTTATTTTTTTTCATTTTTCAACCTACTGGACCCACTAAGCTACCAATTTTCAAAACTAGATTTGATTTAATCAACCAATGGATACATCACTCCACTTTAACATTAAACAAACTTATTATATAAACCACTTGTTCTCTCATCATAAGCTGAATCGTATTTGAAAATGACGTTTTTATTATTAAGTTCTATAATTGCATATATATATTATGCTCTATTTATATTTATGTACGTGGTGCTTTTCGACTCGATCAGTAAACCAGTTTTCCCATTTTCTTTCTTCTTCTTCTTCTTCTTCTTCTTTTTTTAAAGAAATTTATTTATTAGGCATGCATTTGTCATAAACCTTTTGTTAGGATATACAAAAAGGCTAAGATTTTTACTTTCGGCTCACCTCGGTGAAGTCATTGAGCGAATATTATCTGACCCCTGAGATAGTCTATAGCCATTTTAATTAACACTATTCTCTATGCTATACTTGTTATACATGATTGTCATAAATATGGTAAATGAATCGATTTGATATTAAAAAAAAAAAAATTAACATTAAGTATAAAAATTGGATTATATATAGAGAGTTAATTATTAAATTAGGAATTTCTGATATTTATTTTGTGATTATGCTTAAATATTGTTGCATTGAATATTATTGGATTTAAATGATATTTTATGGATGAATTCAATGGCATTTGCATAATGCTAACATAATTAATATCAATTGGTATTTTTTACTACAACCAATTTTTAATTTAGAGATGAAATATTTAGGGACGAATTAAACTTCGTCCAAAAATTGTCATTTTAGGGGATGAAATTGTATCACAAATTGCTTAGCCCTCAAATTTCGGCCCGCGCCAACAATGCCATTTGGAGGGAAGGATGAAATAATATGGAGGGAAATCATTCTAGGACAAAATTTACTATTTTTGGATGAAAAATTTCGTAGTTAAAAACCTTCTTTTTCTGGGACGAAATTTTTTGTCTCTAATTGCACAAATTTGGAAAACTTATTAGGGACGAAATATGCTTTTGTCCTCGATGTAACAATACATTTTTAGGGACGAAATTTATTATTTTTGGATGAAAAATTGTGTAGCTAAAAACCCTTTTCTTTTGGGGCGGAACTTTTCTGTTTCTGATTGTACAAAATTTAGAAAACTTATTAGGGACAAAATATGATTTTGTCCTAGATTGTGAAAATACATTTTTAGAGACGAAATTTGGAACTACAATTTTTAATTTAGGGACATATTCAGTTTCGTCCAAGAATTGTTATTTTAAGGGACAAAATTGAAATTTCATCAAAAAATGCTTAGCACTCAATTTCCGACCCCGTGCCAACAATGCCATTTGGGGGGAAGGATGGAATAATATGGAGGAAAATTATTCTAGGATGAAATTTATTATTTTGGGACAAAAAATTTTGTAGATAAAAACCAGTTTTTTCTAGGACGAAATTTTTGTCACTAATTGTACAAAATTTGGAAATTTATTAGGAAAGAAATATAATTTTGTTCTCGATTGTGAAAAATATGATTTAGGGACGATTTGCTCTGTCATCCCGCATTACTTTTTAAGATGAATTTTTCACTTTCTGTGAAGAAAATTTTCGTCCCTAAATTTTAAATTTCTTGTAGTCTGTACGTTCTAACTAGGGAACCAACTAGAAACTTTATATTTGTAATTATCTAATTAAATAGTCCTAATATCAATTTTGTTTGGATTATAATTAAGAAAAGATCTCGATACCATATTTCTATAATTATTTTTATATAAAGGGGACATTTGGATCATATAATATTTTATTATAAGGGGATATTATATTAATAGAAAGATCACCTTGAAGATTATTGAAAACGTTTAGTAAATATGTTTGGTTGGTTCGAATAAATTGGTGAATAATATGTTTGGTTGAGAGGATAGATGGGTGGGTATGTTATATAGATTACTAAATTGCTCACTTTTTTAAATATTAATATAATAGTATTTATTATTATTATTTTTTGAATAAATTATTTTAACCCCCTACATTTGAAATTTTGCTAAAAACACCCTAGACATATAAAACTTTAATATGTAGCAAAATCACCCCCACCCAGCCCAAGCCACTGCCCACAGCCAGCCACCACCAGCCGCCGATGGCAGTCAACAGAATGGCGCATAACTGGTCATATATAGCTAGTTGTGCACCGGTAAAGCCAAAAAGGGCCATGGATCACAAATCCATGGCCAGAAAATAGCCAAATCCATGCCCATTTCACTGCCATAGAAATGCCAAATCGGGCTATATCTGGCCAAGGATCTATGATCCATGGCCGGAAAAGGTCATACCACCATTACGGCGACTCACTCCAGCGGCTAGCGGTGGTGAGTCATGGCCGGCGGCGGTCTTGGATAGCTGGGGTATTTTGTTAACTTTTAAACTTTTTTATGGCTAGAGCATTTTAGCTAATTTCTCAAAGGTAGGGGGGTTGGGTAATTGTTATTTGGTAGACATTTGAGGGTAATTGTGTTCGAAATGATTTTTAATTAAAGGCAAAAGGTGTAGAAAAATCAGATTATCCCGATAATGTTTTAATAACACCCCCTAACAAGGTAATCGAATTACCCCTCACATTACCAATAGTAAACACTATTTGCAATAAAAGATTCCTGTAATATTTTATTACTTGCAAACCAAATACCGAAATCTTGTAAAATAAAAGATTCCCATAATATTTTATTTGTTGGGCATGTATTTGTCATTAACCTTTTGTTAGGACAACAAAAAGGCTAAGATTTTTACTTTTGGCTCACCTTAATGGTGAAGTCAGTGAGCGAATATTATTTGACCCTTGAGATAGTCTATAGCCATTTTAATTAACACTATTCTCTGTGTCATACTTGTTATATATGATCGTCATAAATATGGTAAATGAATTGATTTGGTATTAAAAGAAACAAATTAAAATTAAGTATAAAAATTGGATTATATACAGAGAGTTAATTCTGAAATTAGGAATTTCTTATATTTATTTTGTGACTATGCTTAAATATTATTGGATTCAAATGATATTTTATGGATGAATTCAATGGCATTTGCATAATGTTAACATAATTAATATCAATTGATATTTGGATGTTCTAACTAGGTAACCAACTAGAAACTTTATAGTTGTAATTACTAGTTAAATAGTCCTAATATTAATTTTGTTTGGATTATAATTAAGAAAAGATCTAGATACCATATTCCTATAATTATTTGTCATATAAAAGAGTAAAAGACATGTTCCCACCCAAGGTTTAACGAAAGGGCAAGTTTCCACTATGGGCTTCATCAATTCTAGATTCTCACCCTTAAAGTAACACCGTTAGTGACTATCAAATTCTGACATATATGCAAAGGGTGCTATGACCAAACTATCCTCCCATCTTCTCCTCCTTCATCTACCTAACTCCGCTATTACTAAAGTCGTTCTTCTTCTTACTACCGCTGACCTTTTGGCTACCTCATAGCAAGAACTCTTCCCCAACCGCATTTAACCAAAAATCTGATCGGATTTTGCCATTTTCCCACACCTACTCCCTAACCGCATGAATGTCGATCTCAAGCCAAACTGGCTTGATTTCGACACCCTCGGTACCCCTCGAATCCACTGTCTTCAAGCCCTTGATCTCCCAAACAAAACCCCTGACCTTCTTGACCTTTTGAATCCATCGTCGTTGATCGCCACCCTTCCATTTCTGTCGTGCAAACTTTCCCCTTTTTGGGCTGATTCCGTCATCGAACCTTCCCTGAGACCATTGTTGTGTTCATCGGCCAACCCCCACCAAAATCCCCATCATCCCGAACCATGGTAGCTCATCGTTCACCAACCACCACCCCACTTAGTGTTTCACAATTTTGTTGATTTTTTGGTAATACTGGAGGTCAATTTGTTGTTAATTGGTGTTGGTGTTGATTGATTTTGGAAGTGTGTTGATTGTTTGATTGATTTTCTATAATTTTGAGTTGTAATTGGTTTTTCCGACCACCACCAAAACTCTTTTCCCCCAACCCTCTGCTTTGCCCACCAGTTGTTTGTTAAATTGCCCCAAACAAAACCCCTTTAAGTCTTTGCCCAAACCCATGTGTGCTATCCCATTAGCGCGCACAACTTTCCATTCTCGGAAGCTAGTTGTGGTACGAGGAAGAGGGCTGATTCTGACACAAACAGACCAAGAATGACAAGGATGATGGTCAAGGGTGAATCGGAGCAAGGAAGATGCGACTTGATGTCAGAGATGGCGCCAAGGACCAATTACGGTGCCAGCTAGAGACCCAAAGTTGAGAGATGTTTTTGCAAAAATTTAAAATATAGTAAATAACTATTTTAGTCTTTAACTGTTAAGAGAAAATAAACAAAATGGTGTTAATTTAAGGGTATGAATATGAAATTTACGAAACCAGAGGTGGGAACTTGCTATTTCACTAAACCTTGGATGGGAACATGTCATTTACTCTATATAAATATATAAACTAATCTTTAGATACATCTAGCAATCTACCACAAGAAAGTGTAAATGATTTTTTTTTTTTTTTTTTTGGTTAAACTAAATTGGTGAAAGTTTGTTAACTTACCAATATATATATTGGTGAAAGTTTGTTAACCTACCAATATATATATATGCATTTCTTTAATAATAAATTAATAAGAAGCTATCGGTGTTTGTTGCCTTTACTAAAATCTTATATTGTTGTGTATTATATTGAAGAAGATCATTGTTAGGGCCAAAAATCGCCCTTGGCCCAAATAGGAAAACGGGCCTGATTGTGTGGAAGAGACTAGGCCCAATCTCGATGCAGGCCCATTTGGTACAAGATACAGCCAGCCCAAACCATCCAAGCACAAGCCTCTTAATCCCGATTCACTTCTTGGGTCCATGAGCGAATCCAGAAGCCCACGGCCCCCACAGATCACTTTCCTATTCCTGATCAATCTCTTATTCGAGGTCGCCTTTCTGTTCATATCACTTTCCTATTTGAAGTTACTTTCCTAATTGGGATCACCTTCCTATCCGGACACTGGTAAGATAGCTCACCACCGCCCTAACTCCTCTAAGGTTGTATCCGAATCGCACTAGGACTCCTACTTTTACCAAGATTGGGAGACCAGACAGTCACTATATAAACAGAGGCAATCCCTCTCACAAGAGATATTATATTACACCTTCACACCCCGAAGCTCCTACTTGAGAGCTTCACATCACTACCGTAGTCACAGTCCTTGACTAGACTTCCAGTAACGTCTCTCCTCCCTAGCCTTCAATATACAAGCCTTATTTCAGCCTTGCTGACTTGAGGGTCGGAGTGCCTACGGCAAACACCACCCGATGTTTTCCGTTCGCTTCACGCCTATTTCTCTACGTGTATAGGTGCAGCGGATCGCTAGTGGACTCAACTTCACGGGATTAGATCCCCCTTCCGTACAAGTAGATTTTTATGTCTATAATCATTAATTCCACATGGTGTTGAAAAGTTGAATGAAAAATCAGAGCGAAAAGCAACACTGGATCCTTCACAATCACGCATATATGGGTTATAAAATTTTGTTATGTTATAAAAGTTTATCAACTTAATGTTTATCACGCATTTATGGGTAATAGTTTATTTCCTAACTCCACTTTAATTTTTTACAAAGTTTATTATAAAAGTTTATCAATTTAACGTTTCATCTAAATTAATTAATTAGAGTAAATGACATATTCCTACCCAAGGTTTAGCGAAATCCTAGGTTTGGCATCCCTGGTTTCATAAATTCTAGATTCTTACCCTTAAATGAGTCATTTCAAATTAAATTAAAATGTCAAAATGTCTCAAATTTGCGAACTACATTTTTGGGCAACTTCCCTTCTTCTCGACTAGTTTTCGAGCGTTTTTGTCATCGGAAATCTACGCCGCCACCACCATTCGATCTCTCATCATCTTCTCTTCAAAACCCATATCACCCCATCGCTTGATTACTCACCGTTTGCCAGAAAAGCCCACTACTTTTCCACACAAACGGCCAATTTCTTAATTGAGTACAAGCTTGGTGAGCTTCAAACACATTCCTACGCATTTATTTTAACAAACTTAATCTGAATACAAGCTTGGTGAGAGAATTTAGACAAATGAGGGTTGGAAAATGGTGGAAAGATATACCAAAACTCGGAATTTATTAAAAGAAATAGGTTGGGGGTTGGGATGAGTTTTGAATCTTAAGGTTGAGTTGTATGTTTCTTTCTTCCAAAGTTGTTTTCCATTTTTGTTATTGTTAAAAAAAAAAAAAAAATCGAAAGCAAAAAAAAAAAAAAATGGAAGAAGAAGTGAGCATTGGGAAAACGTTGCAAAGGTCCGAGATTGAAATAAGTGGGCTTGTGTTAGTGTGGGAAAGAAAAGCTTGATAAAGGTTTGGAAAATGTGAGTGAAAAAGGTTTGTGTTTATTTGGTTGTGATAAGAAGGAATGAAGATACTCTCTCACTTTTTGTTTTATATTCTTCCATTCTTTCCTAAGCCAACACCTTAGCATAACGTTACAACTTAAATAAAGACCTATTGATCCGAGGTAGTGTAGAAATTCTATATTAGTAGAGAATGGTTTGAAAAGTGATCCTATAGAATTTGATTCCATGATTTACACTTGAGTCATAATCCAAATATTAGAGATCAATTATTTGTCCATGAATGTTGTGCATAAAATCATCTGGGTTTTTATACTGATGGTTTGTGGTTGTATGAATGTTTTAGGGTTGATAATGAAAATGGAATTGAGGTTTGTATTATCTTTGGATTTGGGTAATTCTTAATTATTCTATTTGTTATATGTATGTGCATTTTTTAGATGACTCTATGAATTGACCTAAGAATTTATGTTTTTGTCTTTGTTTTTTATTTTTGGAGTCTATGTTTAGTGTGGATGTTTATGGGTATTATCTCTGGAAACCCTCACAAGACTACAACTCATCCATCTAAGGCTGCCTAGGGGTTTAAAGACTTGTTGTATATGCTAAATGCGAACGTGGCAATCTACGGAAGTGATTAAGGTTAGTTTAGACATAGGTTTTATATTTGTTTTGAGCTAAAGGACATTTTTTATCGCTTGGCTTTTTAGGGACTAGCAAGAAGTTGGTTGGTGGTTGTAATAAGTGCTAGAAAGTTCACTTATACCTAGTGGTTTATTGGTATTATTTGTGGGAAATTAGGTTCAAGTTGTGTAATTTGAATTAATTTATAAATGTATTTTATGGGATCACGGGTATGTTTTATGAATTTTCAGATATTTAGATGCTAAAAATGAAGATTTCGAGCATGTAGGTTGAATAGTGAAAAATCATAATCGTGTAGGAACAAACGGTTCGAGAATCAAAGTAAAAAAAAGGAAGTTATGAATTTCTGGAGATTGTTCGTAGGATGATTGCCACAGTAAGAAATTTCTTTGTTGCCGCATGTGTGAATTTTATGATTGGAAATTTTTTTGCCAGAATATGCTACACTAAAATAGACATAACCTGAGCTACACAACTCTAATTGACCTGATTCTAGTGGCGTTTGAAAGCTAAGAGGCAAGGCTATAACTTTCATGTTTCGGTTATGATTCCATTCGACTTACAAAATGGTTCAAAATTTAGCCGAAAGTTACGTTAGTGCATGAAAGACAAACAGTTTTGTTATTATGTGTTTTTAATTTAAGTATGACTTTTTACCATAATACCCTCATGACCTTAATACTATTAAATATAAGAGAAATGTTAGCCTTACAAAGATGCATACAAAGAGGGGCATATGAAGACAAATCCTACCCTTAATCTTCATGATTGTCTTTCTTTCTCTCTCTTTTTCCCTTTTTTCAAGGGTATGATTTATCTTTGTATGCCTCTCTTTGTATACATCTTTGTAAGGCTAGCATTCCTCTTAAATATAAATAGAGGTCCATAGCAACATTTTAGGTAAGGATTCTTGAAACAAAACAAGAGCATATCAAAGGAGAGAGTCTAGCACCATTCGTTCGGGAGACGTTGGTGTGAAACCTTTCCAGAGATCAATTCTTCAGGATCCTAGTTTCAATTTCCATTACTCTATTTTTATTTTCAGTTTGAAATTTTTGTAATGACGATTTCAAAACTGATCTTGATTTTGTTTACTTTGAGCATGGAGTAGTTTTCTTTTGTTAAGGTACATTCTACCAACATCATGTTGGCTTGATTTTGAATTCAATTAAAACATTCAGGAATTTATTGTTCAATAAGAATATTTGCTCTTTGCTTAATGCTTTTGGATGTTGTGTTTCTCTTATTATTTAGGGTTTTAATTGAATGATGAACTGGATAGTGAAATTTGATTAAAACATCTTTTGACTAGGGTTTCATTGTTTCAATTGATTTATTGATGTGATGATGAACCGGGTGGTGAAGTTACTTTAGATCATGAATTGAACAAGATACTTAGGAGAGTCTTATTGTGGCCAACTTGCTAGCTTAGGTTTCAAGTGGGTGTGAAACTTAACCGTTAGGAAATTCCACAATTGTTATGCAATTAATAAATTTAGCCATCAATAAATCAATAGATTTCTGAATCTGATTTTCTTTCATTACATATTTGTCAACACTGGTTTAGGTAGAATCATACCGTTAACATTTTCATTGCATAGTGATCTTTTATTGTGTTATTTTACTTGTTTTTATTTCTAGTAATTTCTGTTTTTTAAATTTTAAACTCATATCACAATTTTTGTCATCTCGAATAACGTTAACATTTGTCCATTTATTTGTTTGTTTAGCATTCGGTTCTCTTGGGATTCGATATTTTATTCATCACTTTATTACTTGTCGACTAATGTATTTGCTAGCATACCAAAAATCACAACACTGGATAGTGCCCAACCATGGGCGACCAAGTGCGATCCAAGCTTAGATCGCACCCAACCAGGCCATTGGCCCCTTGTGGCAACAACGTGAACTAGCCATTTGATTTTTTCTTTTTAATTTTTTTTAAGATTATTATATTTTTTGGATTTTTTTTTTCATTTTTTATTTTACCAGAAGTTTATTTATTTATTTAATTTTTCACATTGCTTAATTTTAAAATTTTCATATTTCATAAGTTAATTTTTTTTTTCAGATTATTTTTTTTTCAATTATAATAATTTATGTTTGAAAAATTTCAGAACTTTTTATTTTTATTCCTAATTTTCATATTATTTTACTTTTTCAAATTTTTTGAATTCATTTTTTTTCCTTTTCCAATTTTTCATTAAAAAAAAATTCCGTATTATTTTATTAGCCTTTCAATTCCTTAGATTTTTCAAGTTTTTCCTTTAAAATTTATAGTTGAAATTTCACCGAAATAACTTGTACACAGTTAAGAGAAATAGTGTCCTACTATCAAGTGTCCTTTTTTTTTAGAAATAAAACTTGTCTTTTTTATTTATTTAAAAAAATAAATAAAGTATCCACAGAATGATAATAACCCGTTTTTTAACAATAGGGGAAACTTGATTGAAAAGTTCATAGTTATCCAAAAACCTATTCTCTTGGAATTGTAATAAAAAAAACCATAATTTTTTTAAATATAAACAGTTCTTACCGGGTCCACCTATCACAGAGCCCACAACTTACACTAACACGCCACATTAAGCTTGTATTAGGTTTAAAGCCCACCACTCCACCAAGCCCAAATATTATGTTATGATCACAATAACAAAAAGCTTTTAGACATGAGTAATGCTATGCTTACTCATCATCTTACTAACCATCTTACTATCATTTGTAAATATAACGCATTATGTGTAATTTTAACAAAGGTGGTAAGGCGGTTAGTAAAACTTGTGAGTAAGCATAGTATTACTCTTTAGACATTTCATTCAAATTACCAATCAACTCATTGTTCGCAAATAGAAAATATACAACCATGATCTAGTCCAACATGACTACTAACATCAAACCAAAGCTGGCATTATGTCATTTATTAACATAAAATCATTCTATGATTATAATGCTAATAATTAAGTTGACATGATCACTCTTGATGGGAACGTGTAAGATAGACAATTAATATTTAACCTGTGATCAAAATATTAAGTTAGTCTATAATAATCCTCAAATATTCATACTAAATCTTCACAACCACTTATCATGGAAGCTGTTGATACAAGATTTTGCACCTAACTAGAGCAATCCGATTGACTTTGACGGAATCAAAACTTATGTATGCATGATTACGGATAACTAGCAATGTAATGAATCAAAAGCAGTAAAGTAAATGACACAAAGAGTTTTTAAAGTGGTTCGGCGAGTTATACTCTTGAGCCTACGTCCACTGTTTTTGTATTTGCTGTGAGACCTTATAATAATAATCCTAGAATAATTTTCTAACCCATTTCTCATCGTTGGAGGGGGTTTATATATAGATTTACTACAAAGGAAAGAACAAAAATAAAGGGATTACAATTAAGATTGAAATGCAACTCTGATATTCTCGCGGTTAAGCGCTAAGATTGTGTCAAGATTGCTATTGATCTATTCCCTCTCAAGATATCTGGGATCTTAGGTTATTTGTGAGCTAGTTGAACAACTGTCGAGATTGGTTGTGACTAGCTTATATTGGGGTCGAGCTACAACTCGACGAGCTTATGCTGGCTCGGATAATCGATTGAGTCGAGCTGATTTTGAATCAGGCTATAACCTCTCTGACCTCTGACTTCTCTAAGCTTGATGAAAAAATCAACATAACATTTGCTCTCCAGTGTTTGGTGCTCGTTTTGAGCTTTGAAGATTATTGTTCGATTTGATATCAAGCTCGAACTTCATCAGATGTGCATTGAATGCAGATCTAATCGAGTTTCATGAGTCAAATTCATCTTCGGTTGACGTATTCAACAGTTGGCTTTTCCTCTACTGTGATATTCTTGACAAACTCAAAATTTAAAATGAAAGGCATATGTGTAACTTTCACGCGGTCAAGTCGCATTAAATGCAACAGCCTTTAGTAGTTACTTTTCGTTGCACGTGGTCAACTACAACTATCCACACCAAAGTCGAGACGACGTGCAACGACGGTTATGATTGTGGTAGTCTTATGGTTGATCGACCCTCGCGGATGATTGACACGTGGCCACGTCCAATGGCTAGGATTGCTTGACAAATTGAGGGCTGAGATTCATTATAGATTGACGGCTATGGTCGATCCCACCCCTTCGTCTCCCATTCAAACCGCTATAAAAGCGAGCAACTTCATCAAAAATCCTACACACTTTGCAAAAGTTTCCAAATTTCTTTGCTTACTCCTTCACTGCTCTTTCAATTTCATGACATTTTTCCGGTGAGTTGCTTCCACCTTTAAACTTTGGCAAGGCTTCTTTCCCTTCATTTACTTATTTTTACGCCTTTTGCGATTGAGGATGCCCATTGTGGTGGCCACATTGAGTTTTTTAGTGTTTTTCTAGGATTTTTTGAGTGTTTCCATCGATTTTTGGGTTTAAAGAGGGTTTACGGTGGCGGCCACTAGAATCCTAGTTGCTTGCTTATGTTTGTTGTCCAACACAAGCTACCTTCGGTCCTTGAACTGAAAGCAAAGTGTGAATAGGTTACCAAATTTTCAAGCTCTGACACTTGTTCACTTTTGTTTCAGGTACCGAGAGGCGAGCTTTCACCATGTCTTCGTCAAGTAGCCACAGTATTGATCGCATGTTTGACTCTCTAACGGGCTTAGCAATTCTCGGGGACATAATCCTTAAGGTTTTCAAGGATGTCGTTGCGCAAAGCTCGGACCCCTTGATGCAGCAGGCTTTTCTGACCATGCTTCCGCAGAGATTTCTCAGTCGAAGAAATCTTTCGCCCATAGGCCCTAGAAGGAACGACATTCCTCGATTGGGGCCGAGGATATTAAGCACATAACTGAAGTTTATGCGCCTCAACTTTCCCTAAGGGCTTTGGGAGGTTTCTCCGGTAAAAATCCCCCTGTCGGTTGTATGGCAGTCTTTGATACCCTCTTGAGGTGTGGGATGTCAATTCCCCCTCATTACTTCGTCGCCAACATTTTGGAATGGTTTGGTATCGTTCCCCTGCAGTTGCCGATGAACTCATACATAATTACAATAGGCATGTATATAGAGTATCAAGTAGTTGACTTGGGCAAGCTATCTATAGAGGAGCTCATCTATTTGTATAGATTGAAAAAGAGTCAGGACCAAACAACTATCTCTCTAAGGCGAGAAAAGTACATTTTAACGATTTGGTCGACGTCCCAAAGAAAGTTCCACATTGGGACTCTCAATATTTTTTCTGCGAGGCTGGGGACACTGGCTTTGCTCCAGAAGCTAGTAAGATTCTGACCCTTATGTGTGCAAAGAATGTTTCGAAGCTTGACCATCAAACTAACCAAGTCCGTTTGCTTTGCAGTAAACATCAAGCCAAACTTTCTTCCTGAAGCGAGCTTAGAGCTGCTTCAGCGTTTCAACAATCTCTCTGATGACGAGCACAATGTCACCAAGATTATCACACTTCCTTGGTTGAGAGAGTACAACTTTTGTGCTAGCGAAGCCAAATTCAACATCTTTTTTGAGAAAAGTAAGTGCTTGCTTGCTCCTTTTTTTTTTTTTTTTCTTTCTCTATTAGGTCATTGACTGTTTGCTTCTTTTTTTGTAGATATGTGGGCTGAAAAACCTAAGAGCCTAAAAAAGAAGACGATAGCGCTAGGGGCTGCCAAGAAACCGTCGGTCGCTTTGGCGAAGAGACAACCCACTGATACTGTAACCCCCGTACCACTTTGTATTCACGTATGTTGTATATATTTATGCATTGGTATGACTTTTGCATGTGTTCTCAATTTTTTTTTATGTTGGACAAATAAAAAGATTTTGTTGGTTGGTTGTGATTTCCTGATTTGAGTTGAAAAAGAGAAATCCAGTTAATTTGGTGGGACTGGTTTGTTTGATTAATAAATAGAAGTGTTTTGGTTAACTCGGAGTCTGAAATGGTTTGTGTAGAATGTTTACTTTTGATTTGTCAATTCAATCACTTGAGTTATAAAATTTATGTTTGATGTATCGTGTGATAATTGGTGGTTGGTTTGGAAAGGGATGACTTTTCCATGTTGGTAATTTGAGTTGAGTGAAATGTTGCTGGGAATGGGTGAAAAAAAGGGGTGAACTGCAAGTTTTTAGAACTTTTTTGGGTTTAAGTGAAAGGATTTAATACATTGGGACTATACAAAATTTTGCAGAATTTGGTGCTGCGGCATAAGCAATTTTTCGCCGAGGCATTGTACATTCTGAAATTTGGACTAAATTGTGAGTTTTGAAAGTTTCTTTGTTATCTTCGGGGTGTAAGTGAAAATATTCAATCTTTTGGGATCTTCTAAAATATAGCAATAATATAGGGTCCTTTTTTATAAAAATATTGTTGTGTTGGGGGGCTTTTTGAAAATAGCGAGAAAATTTTAAGGGGCAAATTCATATTTGACACTCAACCGACTTATATCTAGTTCAGTCGACTGGAAGGAAGAAGGAGAGAAGAAAATCAGAAGAAAAGGAAGAAAGAAGAGAAAAAAGAGAAACGAGAAAGAAGAAGAAGAAAAAGGGAAGAAGGGTGGTCTTGACCCCATTTTCTTTTGGGAATCGATTTTTGGGCGTGCTTGATCCGTGTGTAAGCTTTTATTTGGGTAAAATTTTATCCTTTTTCCTTCATTTTCTCTAAGTTTTTAGTTAAGCTAATTTCTTCAAAGAATTGGTTCAAATAGGAGGAGGAGAACCAAGTTCTTTGAGGGCTTTCGTTATTTGGGACAAGCTTCACGGGTGTGAGTGGAAAATCTAAATCCTAACTTTTATTTTTAGCAAAATATGATATAAATGGTTTATTCTAGCCTTATTAATGTTTTAATTGCTTAAATCCTTTGATTTTTGTTATGGAAATGTGTTTAATACAAGATTATCCTTTAGATTTGAAAATTGATATGAGAATGATTGAATTTTTGATGTTTCTTGCGCAAGAATTGTTGATAATACAAAAATTGGCTAAAATTGTTATTAAGACTTCTATTTTTTTTTTTTTTTAGCCTCCTATTGTATATTGTGAATTAATATTATGTGATATGTTTCTTTTTGAATGAAGGCATGAGATCTATGGAAAGTTGTAAATTGAAAACATGTATATTGATAATAATAGTTTCAAACCATCATATTCAGTACCCATCCCCCTGATGATATTGATTGAATTCTACACATGTGTATGATTGATGATTTGTCAGCCCAAGTGGGTCGAAGGCAGATATCGCTACATTGGTTTGTTTTGCCGACCCAAAAGGGGTTGAAGGCCCAAGCGAGGCAGATATTGTTAGATAGGATAGATTTAGCATTCAACCCGCACGACGTTACGCCTTGCCAGGTTGGATGGGTTCACATCTAGGTACTAGTTATGGTGAGGAGTTTCACATGAAGTTGGGAAATGTTTTATATTTGTATACATCGTTTATGGAAGTGGAATCTCCCTTTTCCCCACTTACTGAGTATTTCTAGCTCACCCCTATTTTTTTTTATGTTTCTTTTTCCCCCCACCAGGTCAAAAAGAGAATCGTGTAGAAGAGTGAGTTTCGCTCGAAGTTAGGCCACACGACTCTATTTGGGCAAGTTTATAACCGATGAATTTTTCTTTTGCATCGTAGAGACTTAGGTTTGTCTCTATCATGTGCCATTTCATGCTTTATTTTGGATTTGTAAAAATAAAATAAAATAATATATATATAAAACCTGATACCAAATATTCCTCTTATTTTTGTAAAAGAATTATTGATGAATGTATATAATGATGCAAAGAGGAAAATGTTTGTAAAGATATTCAGGAAAACGGATTTTCTTTGTTATGGTTTTACAGATTTTAACATGGCACGTCTCGATCACCTGAGTCTTACAGGTGCGCCCGAAGCTCGTGGGATAGGAAGGATCAGGACAGTTCATGTCAGATACTGTTGGGACGCTTAGGCAGTTCGCGCCCAATCCTGAAGCGTAGTAGTGGCAAGCTTGAGGAAGGCCCAAATGCCAACAAGCCCATGACTGTCTCCAAGGCAGTCAGGGAGAAAGGTGCCCTCGAGCTTCCGAACGACTCGACAAAGAAGACCTTGAGTCAGTTGGAAGCTTAGGGAAGCAAAAAATGTCCCAGTAGAAGTATGGCTCAGCAAGAAAAAGGTGTCGGTGCAGCAAGAATGCTCTAGTAAGAAGAAATCGACAAGCCACAGGAGGGCTCGGGAAAGCAGAAGGTTGTCGAGCAACAAGGTGGCTTGGGCAAAGAGTTTGTAGGGCAAGTTGGTGGCCCTAAGAAAGCTGCGGCTAAAGACTTAGCCAGGAGGAAGTCTGTTCCTGCGGGTGAGGTCGTCATTCCCATGGGAAGTAAATCGAGCTTGCCTCTATAGGGAGGCAAAAAGGCAGACGAGGCAGCTCAAGCTGCGCTCGATGCAATGATCAATGAGCTCCTTGAACACATTGGTGTTAGGGCCTTAGTGGTTAGGGAGGCCTGTTAGTATATGCTCTAGGAACCAATAATGTCGTCATATGTTAATGTATATATTTTGTATATACATTTTTATCTTATTTATAAAAGAAAGCATTCTTATTTCACATGTGGTTTATTGCTTCATTTATATATATGTATTACATGTGAAATGTCTTGATGATACAAATCTTTAGAAGATCAAAATTATCAAAGTATTCCCTACATTGGTAATATTAATTGGGCAATAATATTATATAGTAGGCATGTTAAGTGCCTCCGTTGAATATCATGTGATGGTATATTAGTGTGGGTGATTATAAAAGTTATATCACTACGGCATTAATACGGATAAGCAGCTAGTGAACTGTTTATCGAATATGGCCATTTATGATGAATCACATGGATATTTAAAATGTAGTCAATGATGCATCATAAGATCATACTAGTGTATTATTAATCCTTAGACCTAAGATATCATGGTTGAATTCTATATAAACGCATATGGTTCATATGGTGTATAAACATGAGGCTAGTCATGTCGTGTTAATAAGCCGATTTGGCCATGTGTTGTTTATGTGTGAAGACAAGTGATAGTCAAGATGTGATCTATTGACTAGGTATAGATTGATATCAAGTTCCTAGACAAATGTCATGATACGTTGGAAAAGGAAAATCTCCGGGCGGGGTATATAAAATGTTACTTGAAAGGTTGTTTCATGGTGACACGTTCCATATGTGTTGATTGTCAATTTGATATAAAATTAAGATAAGGATTTTGACATACTATGAATCTATTTTTAATTGGGATTAGACAATGGAAGGATTTGATTACACAGTGCGTATGATTATAAAAGGATTCGTTGGAGTATATCTTCATTGTGACTTAGGGGTTATGGAGCATTACTAGATGCCTACCATAATCGGTGGGAGTTTTGGTCATAAAGAGTTATGACAAAACATATCGGAATAGACTATGATATTGGGCCCACGACTAGGCCACAGTGAACCTAAGAGGTCACACATAAAAACTAAGGAGAATGGAGAAATAGCCAAAGAGGATTGATTATCCAAGGTTGGCTAGCACCTACCAAGAGTAATAAAGTTATTATAGTATTATCATTGAATTAGATTCAATGGAGGGTTATATTAGTTATTATGAATAATGGAGAGCTCATATTTCTTCCGCCATATTGTTCTGGTAGGCTTTTAGATCATCAAGCATTCTTTGCACCTGATCTAAGTCTTTGTTATGGGGATTGCCCTAGCTGGCCCTATTCAGCCTTACCTCAAGTAGGTGAGTTCGCAAATATATTGCTTGTGAGCCCCTTCCATTGTGCACATTGATGCGCGAGATTGAGTCATGATGGCTGGGTTGGTAGGAGCTATCATACTCATCAGTGCGTTGCTCGCGACGTTGCTTAAAATTGGAACGTCGATCATTGCCAAATTGGCATGCATGACTCATCTTGTGAGCTTGCGAGGTTTGAGTCTGCCTTTGACATGGGTTAAAACGGTACGTTGATGTTGGGGATGTCGTTGAGTATCCCTTTGGCAACCATTATCTCCATCCTCCCCTACGGGTTGTTTGCTTGGTCACCTCTCGGGGTTAGTTTGCCTGCGAGACTCTCGTTCATGGGCGGAATGTGCCCACGGTGTCAAGATCATCGACCATTCCTCGATACCGATAAACTAGATTAGTCTCTAGCTAAATTCTGACCTGTTGGGGGTGACATCATTAAAGTGCGGCCATTTAAGGTCTTGGGGGGCCGGCTACTGGTTTCTCAACTCAGCCAGTTTTGTTGCACTGCCTATGCAACCATTGTTTTGATCATCTCTACCAGTTGACCATTCTTGGGATTCGACATCCCTGCCCCCTGTTAGTTTGCAGCATAGTGGTTTTTGATCTTGTACGAACCATTGTAGGCCTTGAGTGATCAAGTCGCCGAGATTGTTTGCCAGAAATTCTAAAATTTTGGCAAAGACCCTTCCTTCTAGCGCCAAAATATTGATACAATATTTTGCACCAACTAGAGCAATCCAATTAACCTTGATGGAATCAAAACTGATGTGTAAGTGATTGCAGATAACTAGCAATATAATGAATCAAAAGCGGTAAAGTAAATGACAAAAGAGTTTTTAAAGTGGTTCAACAAATTATACTCTTGAGACTACGTCCATTGTTTTTGTATTTGCTATAAGAGCTTACAATAATAATCCTAGAATAATTTTCTAACCCTTTCTCATCGTTGGAGAGGGTTTATATATAGATTTTGTACAAATGAAAGAATAAAGGGATTCCAATTAAGATGGAAATGCAACTCCGATATTCTCGCAGTTGAGTACTAAGATTACGATAAGATTGTTGTCGATCTGATCTCTCTCGAGATATCCGAGATCTGAGGTTATCTGTGAGCTAGTTGAACAACTGTCGAGATTGGTTGCGACTAGCTTATGTTGGGGTCGAGCTACATCTCGACAAGCTTATGCTGAGTCGGACAATCAATTGAGTTGAGCTGATTTTGAATCGAGGTATAACATCATTGACCTCAGACTTCTCTGAGCTTGATGAAAAAATCACACACAAGAGAAGCGAAACAGCTTGCATCCAAAGTGACAATAAAACATTTCCATATAGAAAACCAAGCATAGCAACTTCATATGTAATGACGTCATAACACTATAATATCAACATGTTACAATATATAATATAATTGAGATTAGTTTTAATTCAGATTGTGGCTATAGCTAAGAATATAAAGAATATGGTTTTATTTAAAAATAAATAAAAATAAAGGTTATGTGAAATTAAGTTTTAATTTTAGATATAAATTTATTTATTATATGTTTTGGTTATTGAGATTGACATGAGGTAATCGAAACAGGTTGAGATTCAGAAGAAAGGTTACCATCCCTAAATATTACAATGCCACTTTTTTTTTTTTTTAATAAATATATTGGTGTATCATTTATACTTGGTGTAAAGTTAATGAGGTTTGCCTAAAATATAAATTATTATAGTAGGCACATAAAAATAGTGGGAAAAAATATATGGATGTATCACATGTATTTGGGATTTAAATTTGTCTTTTAATCCTTATCTAACTAGAAATTTTTTACACAATCCATTAACATATCAAAAATACCTTTATTAAAAATTGTTTTCAGGCTAGCTTTACACCAAATTAGGTTGTAAATGAGTAAATACAATAAAACACATTTATATTGGATCATGTTTGATATTAGGTTTTAAAAATCTTGATTCTTACATTAAAAATAGAGCGTTGTTATATGCCTCATCAGTCTTATCTCTTTTCCCCTCAACGAAGAACGCTCATCCTAGTTCGAAAACAATCATTTCTTCATGACTTAACCTCTACGATTGAATCTTCTCCTTAGAGTACCTTTAGATGGTTAGACACATTTTTTTTTATGTATATAGTGAAATTTATGAAGTTTTTGCTCGTAATAACATTTTGTTCAACCAAAAATCACCCATCTTGTTATTGGAAGATAACTAATGCGGTAAGAAGATTACAAATTTTTGCAGGATAAATGTTTAAAAAAAAAAAAAAAAAAGGTTCTTGTTGGGATTAATGTGAGGTGATATGATTGATATTTGGGTATGTTTGACACGCAACAATGTATAATATTAAATAAACACGCCCTTATAGTAAGACAAATTTAATTTGTATTTATAAGAATTTTAGAATCATTCAGTACTAGAAATATATGACATAAAAATTGTTATGAAGAAAAATAGATCAAGATTGAACGGAATCGCTCATTGGGATTGTGTATTCGTCCAAAAGTATTATAGTTTCATCAAAAGTGAAAATTTTAAACATATGGTTAATGGCTGTGGTATTTTTTTAAAACCTTTTGAATTTTTTTTTTTTTTAATGAAAATGATTGAAAATGCAAATAATGAAAACCATTCGACATGTTTGAAAACAATATTTTTAATAATTTTTAATTATGTTGCGTTACATTTTTTTTTTTTTTTTATATTAATACACCATAAACGTATATGTAATTGGTACTTAAATCCATCATTTTGAGGAGCAAATCTTGACTGTATCATTACTTGATTCTCAAACTAATTGCCATGAGAGATACTATTTTAGGACCAAAATATTTTAATTTGTAAGAAAGGGGAGAGCCAGAATATTTGGATAGAGGAAGAGAAAAAATCTGTCAAAAAAGTTAAAGAGAGAAGAAGGAAACAAAAGACATGTAATTTGTAAGACAAATTCAAGTGATTCTTTGATTTTTGAGTTAAAAAAAAAAAATGAATAAGATTGTTGATGCAAAAATACACCAATTAGAGTGATCTGATCGACCTTGATGGGATCGGAACTGATATGTGCATGATTACAGGTAACTAGTAGTGAATAAACAATAAATGCAGGAAAGAAAATGACAAAGAAGTTTTTAAAGTGGTTCAGCGAGTTAAACTCTTGAGCCTAATTCCTCTGTTTTTATATTTGCTGTGAGAGCTTACAATGACAGTCCTAGAATGATTTGCTAATCCCTTTCTCAGCATTGGAGGGGGTTTATATACATATTTTGTACAAAGGAAAGAGCGAAAATAAAGGGATACAAATACGTTTGAAATGCAACTCCGATATTCTTACGACTAAGCGTTGTGATTGAGCAAAGATTGTTGTCGATGTGATCCTTTCCAAGATATCTAGGATTTGAAGTTATCTGTGAATTGGTTGAACAACTGTAAGGATTGGTCACGACTAGCTTGTGCTAGGTCGAGCTATAACTCAACGAGCTTATGCCAGGTCAGACAATTGATAGAGTCAGGCTGGTTCTAGGTTGAGCTATAACTTTGCAATTCTCCGAGCTTAAAGGAAAAATCACACACAACATCTATCCCCTAGTGTTCGGTGCTCGTTTCAAGCTTCGAAGACTACTGCTCAATTTGATGTCAAGCTTAGTATTCATCAGCAGGGCACTAAATGCGGATTCGGTCAAGCTTTGTGAGTCGGACTCATCCCTAGTCAATGTACTCAAAACTTGACCTTTTCTCTTTTGTGACATTCTTGACAAACTTAGAATTTGAAAAGAAAGGATATTTGTGTAAATTCCATGCGATCATGTCGCATTAAATATGGTAGCCTTTGGCAGTTATTTTTCGTGGCGCGTGGGGGACTATAATAGTCCACACGCGAAGTTGAGGCAATATGCGGTGATAGTTATGATTGTGGCAGTCTGACGGTTGATCGCCCCTCGTGGATCATTGACATGTGGCCACATCCAAGGGTTGAGATTGCTTGACGAATGAAGGGTTGAGATTCACTATAGATTGATGGCTACGATCGAACCTCGCCCTTTCGTGTTCCATACAAACCACTAAAAAAGCGGGTGAACTCATCATGAATCTTACACACCTTGCAAAAATTCTCAAGCGTTCTTGCTTATTCTGTTACTGCTTTTTCATCTTCATGGTGTGTTTCCGGTGAGTTCTTCCTATTCTCTTATTCCGATAAGGTTTCTTTTCCTTTTCTTTAGTTGTTTTCTTCATTTTCGCAGTTTTCGGTGGCCATTGTCGTGGCCACATTGAGTCTTTTAGGGTTTTGTTAGGGTGTTTAAGTGTGTTTTTGGCAGTCTTGGGTTTAAGAGGAGTTTATCATGGTGACCACCAGAATCCTTGGTAGGTCATGTGTATTTGTTGTTTGATGCGAGCTATCTTGAGTGTCTGAACTGAAAGCAGAGTGTGGATAGGTCGCTGAGTTTTTCGAGCTCTAACATATGTTCGCTTATGTATTAGGTACCCAGAGACGAGTTATAGTCATGTCTTCATCAAGCAGCCAAACCATTGATCGCATGTTCAATTCTTCGACTGGTTCGATAACTCTTGGGGGCATAGTCCTTGAGGTTTCTAAGGTGGTCATCACATGGAGCTCGGACCCTAATGTGGCAAGCTCTTTCAATCATGCTTTTGTGGAGGTCGCTTAGTCAAGATCTCCAATTCACAGGCCGTGGAAGGAACTATAATCATCGATTGATGCCAAGGATCTTAGGCGCATAAATGAGACTTATGCGTCTCAACTTAACTTGAAGGTTTCGGGAAGCTTCTCCTAGAAGAATCCTCTTACTGACTGTGTAGCAATCTTTGAGTGCCTTTTCAAGTGTGGGATGTCTATTCCCTCTCACCATTTCATCGACAACATTTTGAAACGATTCGACATCGTCCCTCTCTAGCTGTCCGCAAACTCATACGTCATAATCGTAAGTCTGTACATAGCATACCAAATAGCCGAGTTGGGTGAGCCTTCTATTGAGAAGCTCGTCTATTTGTATAGATTAAATAAAGGTCAAGACCAGATGTACTACCACTCTAAAGGCGAGGAAGGTACGTTTCAATGGTCTGGTCGACATTCCAAAGAAGGTCTTGCATTGGGACTCTCAGTTTTTCTTTTATGAGGCCACGAAGATCGGCCTTTTTGCTTCAAAAGCTAATAAGACTTTGACCCCCAGTGTGTACGAAGACTATTTTTAAGCTTGATGGCTGAACTAACCAAACTTCTTTGCTTTTTAGTTAACGTCAAACAGAATTTTCTCCCCACGATGAGCTTACATAGGCTTTAGCGCTTCAACAATCTTTATAACAAGAAGCGTAACATTAACGAGATTATCTCACTTCCTCGCTTGAGGGCATACGACTTTTGTGAGGACAATGCCAATTTTATTACCATCTTTAGAAAAGATAAAGTGTTCACTGGCTCACACTTTTCCTTTCATAGAAATGTAGGCTAAGAAACTAAAGGGCTTGAAATAGAAAGCGACAACTTCCGCGGTTACTAGGGAGCCACCGATTGCTCGCGAAGAAGCAGCCTACCGATGCTGTTGGAACGACTGGGTAGGATGCCTCACATCTAGCTCTTAAGTGAAGCAGGGGCGAGCTTGGGGAAGGCCCAAAGTGCGAAAGGGGGAAGGTGCCCCCGAGCCCCAAAAGTAGCTGACGAAGAAAACTTCCAAGCCAACTGGAGGCTCAAGGAAGCAAAAAGAGCCTGAGTAGTATGATGCTTGGGCAAGAAAAACTCGACCTAGCTGCAAGGGGGCTCGGGAAAATAACAGGTTGTCGAACAACCAGGTGGCTCAGGCGAGGGGGCCATAAGGCAAATTGGCAGCCCAAAGAAATCTGCGGCCAAGAACTTGGGCAAGAAAAAATCTATTCTCACAGGCGAAGCTATCATTCCCATGGGAAGCAAACCAAGCTCGCCTCAGTAGGGAGGCGTAAAGATGGATGAGGAAACTCGAGCTGCAGTCGATGCATTAATCGACTAGTTCCCCAAGTACATTAGCATCTGGGCCATAGTGGCTAGAGATGTCGTTACCCCGTGAACCTTCGCGGGTATTAGGATTCGTCTCCCTTCTAATTGCTGGCTTGGGTGTGTAGCTATACGGCAAAAGAATCAGTAGTTTTGCCCCCTTTTTTTTTTTTTTTTAACATATGATTTCTTTATTCCTCGCTGACTTTCACTTTTCCTTTTTAAGGCTTATGTGGCGAGTACGCTCCTCTATGATAAGTATTACCCACATTGGAGGATACTCATCAAGGATGGTAAGAAGCGAAAACGCTTAAGAAGGATGCCTTGGCTAGGGTTGAGGTAGCAAAGAAGGAGAAAAACGTGAAGTAGGCTAAGCTTGAGCACTTTAAGGAGAAAATGGCAACCTTTGGGGTCAAGGAAACGAAATTCCTTGACAAAATTAAGGCAAGTGAGACAGCTCGAGCTAAGGCTAAAGCTAAGGTAGTCAAGGCTGAGAAGAGTTTAGCACAACAGCAAGGTGCCAATAATAAGATGAACTTTGAGCTCACCTCAGTTCAAAAAATTGCCTCGGATTAGGAGGAAAACTTCAAACAAGTCTCGCTCAATCTTGCCTAGGAAGCGGAAGGTTGACAAAAAGTCGAGGTTGAAACTAAGCAGCTTAGGATTGAGGGTTGGGAAGGTGAATGAGGCCAGATCTGAACCAGAGCTTAGGAGACGTCGGTCTTCCTAGGGCAGAAGTTGTGGGAAGCTCATTCTTCGATCGACTTTTCCTTTCTTCCGCGGTCTTACCTAAAAGAGGTCGACAAGATGAAGACCAAGGCTTAAGGGATGGCCTATGTTTACTCAGATGACTCCCAGCTCAGCGATGAAGACGAGAAGGAAGTCAAGGAGAGAGAGGAAGATAATGGCCTTAAACAGGAGGTCGAGGATCTGGCTCATCTGGCCACACTTTTGCCCATTATTGTCGACCTTCCCCTAGTCAAGACCTCGCAAGACGTGCCAACTCCCAACCCTAAAGAGGCTGTTGGGACTCCTACTGTTGAGGAACCATTTATCCCAATAGGCTACAAGCTCCATGGTTTGACTAGCGATGATGCCCCCGCTCTTCCAACTACTTAAGTTTTTTTTTTTCCTTTTTGTATCTTTTTTTTTAATTTTAGTTTGTAACCAAACTTTTCAATCAATGGAAGATATTTTTGCATATATCTATCGAGCAATTTTTTATTTCTACAAAGTCATTCTGATCGTCCTAATTGGACTTATCATAAAAAATTCAAATTTGCTCCAAGTTATTCATAGCTCGTTTCTTAAGGAACTTTTCGAATATATGCGAAGAAATCTTATGCGACAACTCTAACTCGGCTTTATGACCGATTTCCTTCAACATGACTTGAATTTTTCCACGTGTAACTTCGTCGATTTGGAGAATTTCACCCTTAATGAGTTGGATTTTGGCGTGGCTTATTGAGTTAATCTGTCTTTTTTCGAACTCTTGACTCTGAATTTTTGGATGCGATCACGTAGGTCATGATTTTTGAAACAAAAGACAATAAACAATAAACAAAGAATGACAAACAAAGAAAGTTCATGAATAATACCTCTTTTTATTGATAAATTTTTTTGGCCATAAGCAACCTTAGAATATATGTTTGAGAGAAAATAAAACATAATTAGAACTCGAGCTACTCATTGGTAATGCCTTTGCAGATGCTCGGTGTTCCAGGCTCGTAATATAGTTTTCCTATTGAGGCATTCTAGGTGAAAGGTTCTTGGTGCGAGCTTTTCGGAGATCCTAAATAGACTTTCCCATTTGGGCCCAAGTGCCCCCAAGTTCAGGTTTTGTGTACCCTGAACAACCTTTTTGAGGACTAGGTCACCCACTTCAAAGTCCTTGTTCTTGATTTTGGTATTAAAGTATTATCTGGCTCGCTATTGATATGAGGCAAGCCTTAGTTGAGACTTGGCTCGATGTTCTTCGATTAGGTCTAGCCTAAGTTGGATAAGAATTTTGTTTGTTTCTTTGTTTAAAAACTTCCTTCCTCAATGAACTAATCCCCACCTCAACTGGGGCCATTGCTTTACACTCGTATGATAAAGAGAATGGAGTTTCTCCTATCGAGCTTCTAGCTATCGTTTTGTAAGACCATAAAGCTTCGAGCAATTACTCAGCCTATCTTCCCTTCAGAGCATTAAGTTTCTTTTTACTGATGTGCTTGATCACTTTGTTCATAACCTCTACCTGACCATTAGCTTGAGGCCATAAACATCGGTGAAACTCTTTTTAATACCAAGCCGTTCGCAGAAAATTCTAAAGTCCTCACTATCGAACTATTTTTCATTGTTGGATATTATAGTGTGGAGGATTCCAAATCTATAAATGATGTTTTTGTAGATGAAATCTTTTAGCTTGTTCAATGTGATGGTAGCTAAAGGCTCAGCTTTTGCCTACTTAGTGAAGTAGTCCACAACAACCATTGTGAACTTAATACCCCATTTTCCTTGAGGCAAGGGGCCTATCAGGTTGATGCCCCAAATTGCAAACGGCCAGGCGCTTGTCAAAGTAGTTTGTAACGCCCCGCTTGAGGTACGTTGTTACTGTTTCCTCTTTCGCTCTTATTTTGAGTTGGTTTTGGTATTATTGTTTGATTTAGTGTTGTGTTGAATGTTTGCCCTGAAATTGGTTGAAAACAGAAGAGGTTCAGTCTGCCGTGCTTCGCCGGGGCGAAGATGTGTTGAAACCAAGGGAAACTCCTTGGACAGTTTCGCCGCGGCGACAGAGGTTTCTTCGCCGCGGCGACAGGCCGAATAAAATGTTGATGAAGTTTTAGATATTTTCTTCCTTAAGGTCAATTTGACCTTTCTACCCCTAATTAGCAGGAAAAGTGGGGAGTTAATTGTAAGGATTTTTCATGGAGAATGTGTTGATATGGGGGTGAGTTTGTAATGAATCAAAGGATATGGATGGAATTCCCAAAGAAGAATAAGGGCAAAATGGGAATGAGTGTGTTTATATTTCATTAAAAGGAATTAGAATCAAAGAAACCCCTCATTTTCTTCTTCTCAAACGTGACTCTTCATTCTTCTCCTCTCCACTTCTCTTTTCTTTTGATCAAGGAATTTCAAGGGGTTTTTGAAGTGATTTGGAGTTGAAAAGCAACCTAAGGCTTCCTAAGGTAAGGATTTCTCCTTAAGTTGTGTGATTTGGGAGTTTTAACCCATATTGAAGTTTGAGGGTTTTCCTTCTTTTGGTTAAGATTAGAGGAAAAGTCAAGCTAAGCAAGTGAAAGGAAGAATTTGTGAAGTCTCTACATAACAAGGTAAGTAAAACCCAACCCAAGTTGAGATTTATGAATTTTCTTGATTAGGGTTTTGATAGAAATGATGTATGTATGTGATGTGCATGTAATATAGCATGTATGAAGGATTAAATAGAGATTTCTATGCTTTGTGATTGTTTATACCTTGCAAATTTGAGAAATGGGTTGTTGGTTTGGCAAGGTAGTTGAGATGGAATTTAAAGGGTATTATGGATCCCCTTTTTGGAAGTGTTTTCTATGGCAGGTTTTGTGGCTTTGTGAAGGGTTTTTCCCCATTTTGGATGGTTAAGAAAAGTTTTAGAATCATGGCTATGATAGAGTTTCATAGTGCACATGAGTTGTTTGATGAAATGCCTAATAGAGGTTTGAGTATGAGAAATGAACCTTAATTCTTGCAACATTGCATGTTGGCATCTCATAAGTGCATTGATGAAGATGAACCATCCATAGGCACTAGTTGTACATGGAAAAGTGACCTAAGAAAGTGTAAGGAAATGGTTTATGCAATTACCCTATGAGTAGAGAGCTTAGTGGGTAAAATTACTCTAAGGGTAGAGAGCATTGAAAAATGCTACAATAGAATGAATTAGAAGAGTAGTATAGTTAGGATGATGCTTTGTGATCATCACCCGATCGTTATGGGAATCGGATTGATGCTTTGTGATCATCATCCGAATAGCCCTTAAAGAGATGGGTCGATGCTTTGTGATCGTCACCCATGAGTAGTAGAAATGGGTAGATGCTTTGTGACCACTACCCTCTAGGTTAGTTAAGAGATATGTGGTTGATGCTTTGTGATCATCATCCAACCGGTATGCTTGGTGATCGCTACTAAAATCCATGAGGAACCCGGTTAGTTGCTAGGTTGACTCTACCCGGATTAGTTAAGAGATATGTAGGTTGATGCTTTGTGATCATCATCCAACGGCTAGTAGAAGCGGGTTGATGTTTTGTGACCATCACCCGATAGTGACTAGAGACGGGTAAATGCTTGGTGATCGTTACCCAAAATCCATGAGGAACGGGTAGGTGCTAGGTGACCTCCACCCGATAGTTAGAAAGAACCGAGTTGATGCTTTGTGATCCTCACTCGGTAGTCACTAAGAACGGGTTGGTACTGTGTGAATTCCACCCGATAGCCATAGAGAGTGAGATGGTCTTTGTGTGAACGCCATCCGGCCGTACCTCCGGTAAGATGAGGCTATGATGTTATTAGAAACAGAAATAGAATCAGAATAGCAAAAAGGAAAGAGTTAAGAGTTATTCAAACGGGGACAGACAGAGAGAGAGAGTTTTACTTACTGAGCATTATTTTGTGCTCACCCCGTTATTTCCTTTGTGGATGCAGGTTCTAGGTGATGTTGCGGTCGGAGGGGCGTCGGCAAGCAATGAGGAATAGCTACTCTGTTTCCCTGTTTTGTCTTTCAAAAATACATTTTTGTAACAGTACCCCTTTATGTATAAAAGACACATGAGTTGTAATGAAAAGAAAACTTTGGGCCCAACTTTTCTATTGTTATTATGCATGCATTGTACAGTTTTCAGTAGATGTTACATTAACTTATGGAACTTCTGCGAACCTCTGGCATCTATCGCATCTGCACATGTAGCCTGTCATATCGTCGAAAACTATTGGCCATTAATAGCCCTGGTGAAGCACTTTGTATGTTAGAGATCTGCCCCATAAATGGTTCCCATGGATGCCTTCATGGATCTCTCTCAAAACATAGTCTGCGTCTTCATAATTAATACATTGCAAGAGCGGTGAATTGTATCCAAACTTATACAGTGTGCCATTGATGAACGTGTATCGAGTTGATTTTGCTCGGAGTGTTCTGGCTTTATTTATTCCTTTAGGGACTGTTCCATCTCTTAAGTAGGCAATTATTGCATCCATCTAGTTGTATTCCTGCCAGGTTCCTGTGAAGCAAGGATGGTTAGACTTGGGAAGAATTAACTGGTATTAAATCAGTCTTCTCTTGGCTTATTGCAAAGGCTAGGCGAGCTAGAGCATCGGCCACTGAATTCTTCTCCCTTGGGATCTGAAGAATAGTGAAAGATTTGAACTGCTCGAGCTCGAATTTCACTTGTCAGAGATAAGATGTCATTCTGTCCTCCTTTGCCTGATATTCCCCAATAATCAAACAGGCTACGAGCTAGGATTCACTATAAATCTTAATGGACTCTGCCCTCATTTCCTTGGTGAGGCAGATCCCCATGAGCAATGCCTCGTACTCAGCTTTATTGTTAGAGGTAGCAAACCTGAATCTAACCAACACCTTAATCGGGTTTCCTTTTGGATTTTCGAGCAAGAGCCCAGCTCTTGCCCCCTTCTCATTTGAAGACCCGTCTACATACAGAGTCCACTACCATATATCGTAAAACTTTAGCATCAGTTGTTTGCTTCCTTCTAAGGTGCTTGCCTCTGGCGGGCTTACTTCTCCTTCTAGTTGATAAGAGAATTCTAAAATGAAGTCTGCGCAAGCCTGACCTTTGATTGTCATTCTCGGGATATATTTGATATCATGCTGACTCATTTCCATTATCCACTGGATCAATCTGCCTGATACCTCGGGCTTTTGCGTTATCTTTCTTAATGGAAAGTTTCTCAGCACATGTATGGAGTGCGCTTGGAAATAGGACCGCAGATTCTGAGTGGTGATGACTAGTGCATAGGCGAGCTTTTCCATCTCGGGGTATCTTGTCTCTGTATTGAGCAATCTCTTGCTCACATAATATACCAGCCACTACATTCCCCTTTTCTCATGTACCAAAGTCGCGCCAATCACGAACTTAGATACCAATAAATATAGCAATTGTGACTCATCCTAGATGGGCTTTGATAACAAAGGAGGTTGTCCCAGATGTTTTCTCAATTCCTAGAAGGCTTTCTCGTACTCATTTGTCCACTAAAACCCTTTTTCCCTTTCAAGGTCTCAAAGAATGGTAAGCACCTGTTTGTGGCTCAGGAAACAAACCTACTAAGTGCGACCACACGTCCTGTCAAGCTCTGAACCTGCCTTATGCTAGTTGGGCTTTTCATGTCTAAGAGAGCTTGAATCTTCTCTAGGTTGGCTTCGATAACTCGATGATTGATCAGGAAACCTAGAAATTTTTCCCAAACTTACTCTGAAAGCCAACTTAAAAGGATGGAGTTTCATTTTGTATTTCTTGAAGATGTCAAACATTTTCCCCCAAATGCTCAATGTAGCTTTCGGCGACCTTTGATTTGACGAGAATGTTGTCGATGTACACCTTCATTGTCTTTCCGATTTGATCGATGAACATCTTGTTCACCAAGCATTGGTAGGTCGCCCCAGCATTCTTTAGGCCAAACGGCATAACCCTATAATAATAAATTAGTAATGAATGAGGTGTGTTCTTCATTGGGCTGATACATTGAGATTTGGTTATGCATCCATGAAGCTGAGTAGTGCGTTCTCGGTTATCACATCTACTAACGGGTCAAACCGAGGCGGCAGAAAGTTGTCTTTGGGACAAACTTTATTCAAATCTGTGAAGTCAACGCAAGTCCTCTACTTTCCATTCGACTTCTTCACCAAGACTGGATTGGAGAGCCAATCTAGGTGTTTCACTTCTTTGATGATATTGATGTTCAGGAGTTTGTTAACTTCATCATTAAGTGCTTGAGCTCTGCATCCATAGATCTCTTCTTTTGTCTTATTGGTCGAGCTGTAGGGTCGATGTTCAATCTGTGGCATATTACCTCGGGGATAATCCCCACCATATCTGCATGCACCCATGCAAACAGATCGAGGTTTTTCTTCAGAAACCTTACTAGACTGTTGGTTATTTCTTTGCTCAAACTATTGTCGATCTTTAGTATGCGAGTTGGGTATTCCTCATTGATAGATATTTCTCACAGCTCTTTTGTTGGCCCTGCAGCAACTCTTTCCTATGAATGCGAGGATCAATAGTATCCTCAAAGGATCCGAGGTGTGGCTTGAACTCTGTAATGACCATTGTTCTCGAGAGCAGCCATTTTAGTGCAGCATTATTGGCCCGGTTGTAACATTCTCGAGATTCTTTTCTGTAGCTTTTGATTGTCGCGACCCGGCCTGGGGTCGGGAACCTCATTGTGTGGTAGCGCACTAAAGTGACTATACTTAGATCATCCAAGATCGGTTTCTAAGGATAACATTGTATGTGGTCGGGCAGTCCACCACTAAGAATTCTATCATCACTGTCCTGATTTTGGGTTCTACCCCTAGAGTTGCAAATAGGTCGATCATTCCCTCAGGGACTAGAATATCCTTTATGAATCCATAGAGTAGCGATGGGCACGCCCTCAAGTCTCTCTTTGTGAACCTTATTTCTCAGAAAGCTCATAAGAAAATGATGTTCACTGCACTTCCATTATCGACCATCACCCTTAGCACTCTTGCATTACCGATCCTGGCTGCGATCGCTATTGCATCATAATTATGGCAAGGAGATTCTCCACATGTTCATTATGAATCCTATCACCTTGTTCTCTTGCCTAGGCCGCTTCGGCAGCTTCTATTCATAGCTCATTACTTGGGGGACCGAGTCTGTTTTGGCCTCTTGAGCATATTGCTCGTGAGAGCGCCTTGAGTTCCCTACAATATCTAGACCCCTGTATATCATGCCCACCAGAACTTCTTTGTTGGTGTTTACTGGGGCTTATTAGATCTGGTTATTTTACTCGTCGGTATTTTTGTGGGCTGGTGTGTCCTTAACAAATTCTTTTAGGTGGCCCCTCCTTATCAGATCTTTGATGGCATCCTTTAAAGCTCAACACTCGTTGGTATTGTGCCTGATGTCGTGGTGGTGTTGGTAATATTTTTGCCGATCTCTTCTGGCCAAAGCCCCCCTCATTCTTTCTAGAGCAGGTAGTCTCTTCGCCTCATGGGAGACCTCATATATATGAGTTATGTCTTGCGTGAGAGGGAGGGGAGGTATATTTTGCATATCGCGGGAAAGGTTGCATGTTCTTGCAGTTATCTATTCTCTGTCTCTTTTGAGACCTGTTTCAATCCTTGTCATTACGGTCTTGGCTTCTCCGCTTGTCTGTTGGGTGATCTTGTCACTTGTCTAAGGTTCTTATTGGCGAGCTTTTAGCTAAGGCAACTAGCAAGCTTTCTACTCGCCGATGTTTGGCAGCCATTTGGTGAAACCTTGCTAGGCTCACATGGTCTTTATAACAGCCCCCTCCAGCCAGGTACCTTCTAAGTATTCCATTAGGATGGAAAATTAAAGAATTCACACCTAGAAGGTTATGTAGTTTAAATCATAAATCCAAGTTACAAACATGTACTATATGAAAATAAAATGACTATATATGAAAAATATGGTTTAAAGAAAACAATAACATCAATTGTTTAATAGCGGAAGCAAATATAAAATATCTCCCATCATTTATAAGCAAAACATATTTACTATTTCATAAAACTTAGTTTATAAACATTAAACTTTATGTATTACCCAATTATGAGCTTGTGTATGTATAAACAAGCTTAAGTATGATATGTTCTATGAATTTGTTATGCATCCACAAAATGGTCATGATGAAATGATATGTTCATATATGAAAAGTGTATGTTTTTTTAAGAATGAAGCATGTCAAGCATATTAATGATGAAAAAAGGGGGACTTGATCCTAAGTTTGAGCAAAATGCTTCCAAGGTACGTAGACATGCATTTTTGTAAAGGAAAATGATTTGTAAATTTTATGGAAGATGTTGGCATAGTATAGGGAACCTGAGCTCACTCATGCACATGTCTAGACCAAAAGAAATGAACAATCCATAGCGTGCATGACCATGGGGACTGTGTTATAAGTTAAGGTTAGCTCATTGGCCAAAGGTTCCATAATCCATGCCTCAGCTTAGTCTGATCGGTAGATAGTAAAAAGGTTTTCAAAGAAAAACTGTATTTATACATGCATGACATTGATGTGCATTATTCATGAACATTAAAGGAAAGCATTGCATAAATCATATTATGCATTATGATATGGATGAAAATGCTATGTTATATTACTTTTATGTGATTAATGTTTGGTTCATGTACAAGTAAATAAGATGCTTCCTAAGTTTAAGAATGTTACATAGAGTTAAATGATCAATACCCTTACTGAGTGATTAGCACTCATTTCCCTAGTTTCCATGTTTTGCAGGTAATGGCTAAAGCGGTAACGGCGAGCGGCCGTCAAGGAGGCTTGGGGGCATGTATGTTTTTGTTCTAACTAAACTTATGATGTTATATAAAGGATGTTGCTATATTACATATAACCTCCATGGTCATTCATTATATCAACTATATATGCTCATACAATCATTAAATAATCATAAAGATCACTCATTCAAACATATTTAAAAACCCTTTAAACATCATTTCCATACTTGGAATCAATCCTAGATTATTAGGCTAAAAATAAATTAAGACATTAGAAGCACTTTAGAGATAGTCATCCTGCACAGGTCAGATTCAAGAAGACATAACTTGAGTTATACACCTCAGATTGATATGATATTAGTCTCACCAGTTCAATCGGTAAGATGCCCAAAAATTACTCAGAAAGTCATGACTGTAACAGGGCAACCATGGTAACATGCCTATTTTAGGGCTTTTCCTTACCTATTTACCTCCACTTACTCCTTAACCATTCTCCCCTGTGAAAACATGTTAAAAGATCAATAATAACCTCCCTTGTAATATGTTAAAAACTCATGTCACAACTACTTCCATTGATTGTCATCAAACTTCAATGTTTTTACAATTCACATATAAATCCATCAATTATAGCATCAAACCAAGTTCAATTGCTATTGTGTGACAAGAATTAAGGTTCCCTAATACTAAACCTAGAAACCTAATTCTTATTTCCTATTAAAGGGAGGTTGCCCTTACCTTATGTCAAGAAACCATACTCCTTTGCAAATTTCCTCCTCCTTATCTCCAATTGACGCTTTTCCTAACATAAATTATAAGGAAACTTCAATAGCTTAAAATACACAATATTTATATAAGATAAGGAGTTGACTTTTACCTCCTAATATCCTTAATAAATGAAGAAATATAAGATCCTTGAGAGATTGTAACTAAGAGATTGTAGAAAACTTAAAGAAGATAAAGAAAAGTGGTAGAAGACATATGTTGGCCGACTCATACCACCTAATATCTTTTTTTTTTTCTTTTTCTTTTTCTTTTTTGCAAAAGAATTATTCATTTGACATTTGTCTTTTGCATTTAATGTCCTATAACATTATTTCCCTTTTTGCCCTTAACAATTGTCTTTTAATTGCTCCTTAATCCTCTTGTCAAGCCAACAAAATTTCATCATTCTTTTACCACTTTACCCCTAAGGCATGTGCATGGTAGTTAACTTAATACATAAAAAGGAAAAGACTATTTTACCCTTAGACGTATTGGTGAGGTTTACAATCTTCACTTTGGAGCTCTTTCCACAACTCTGTTTGCGGCATGATGCCTGCAATTAGTAAAGTTTGGATTGACTCTTCAAGTGGATCTGCAACCTTTGCCTGCTCATTCTGGAACCTTGTTAAATACGAGGTCAATGTTTCATCTCTCTCCTGACGAATGTTGCTCAAGTAGTTGAGTGGCATTGTGAACTATCTCCTCGCTGAGAATTGTTGCAAGTACAATGAGGAGAATTGTTGCCAAGAACTAATGGAGTTCGCCTTGAGTCTTTTGTACCACCTCTTGGCATCCCTTACCAATGTGACCGCGAAGCAGCAACACTTTGCCAAATCACAAACTTAGTGCAGCTCCATCAGGTCATTGAAAGTGTCGAAGTGGTTTTTGGGATCTCCTCTCCCACCAAACCTACTTTCAGGTACCCTGAATCCTTAGGGGAGTGGGGCCTGACGAACTTCTTCTGTGAAGGGAGAGCTCACCATTTCTTCCGCCGCATTGTTTTGGCGGGCTCTTAAATCGTCGAACATTTTTTACATCCGATCCAAGTCTTTATTGTGAGGATTGCCTTGACTGGCTTTGTTCAGCTTTACCTCAAGCATGTGAGTTCGCAAATTTGTTGCTTGTGAGCCCCCTCCATTACGTGCATTGATGCGCAAGGTTGAGTCATAATGGTTGGGCTAGTAAGTGCTATCAGGCTTTTCAGTGCGTTGCTCACGATGTTGGTTATAACCGAACGTCGATCATTGCTAGATTGGCGCACATGACTCGCCTTGCGAGCTTACGAGATCTGAGCTTGCCTAAGGCATGGGTTAAAACCAATACACTGACGCTAGGGATACCGACAGGCACGCTGAGCATCTCATAGGCGACCATTATGTTCATTTTCTCTCTTGGCTATTTTCCTAGTCGCCTTCCCGAGTTAGTTTGCCCATAGGACTCATGCTCATGAGCGGAGGGTACTTTATGACGTCGAGGGTGTCGGCACCCCTCAGTGTCGATGAACCAGGCTGGTTACCAGCTGAATTCTAACCTGTCAGGGTGATATTGGTAAAGTGTGGCTGGTCAAGGTTCTATGCGATTGGTTCCTGATTTCTTAGCTCAACCACGTTTCGTTGCACCGCCTGTGTAACCATTATTCTAATCATTTCCACCAGTTGGCCGTTCTCAGGATTTCACATCCCTGCTTCCTGGTTATTTGTGGCTTGTTGAGTTGGCGACACTGGTGGTCGACACCTAGCAGCGTCTTGTTACACCTCCTGGTAGGTGGTGTCTAAGTTGTCGTAGTTTTCGATGGTTGTTTTTGATCTTGTATGCACCATTGTGGGCTTGGAGTGATCGGGTCACTAGGATTGCTTGCCAGAAATTCTGAGATTTTGGCAGAGACTCTCTTTCTAATGCCAAACTAGAGTGATCTAATCGACCTTGACAGGATCGAAACTGATGTGTGCATGATTATGGGTAGAAAATGACAAAGAAGTTTTTAAAGTAGTTTAGCTAGTTAAACTCTTGAGCCTATGTCCATTGTTTTTTTATTTGCTATGAGAGCTTACAATAATAGTCCTAGAATGATTTACTAACCCTTTCTCATCATTGGAGGTGGTTTATATACAGATTTTATACAAAGGAAATAGCTAAAATAAAAGGATTACAAATAAGTTTGGAATGCAATTTCAATATTCTCACGATTGATCAATGTGATTGCGCAAAGATTGATATCGATTTGATCCTTTCGGAGATATCCGGGATCTGAAGTTATCTGTGAATTAGTTGAACAATTGTAAGGATTGGTCGAGATTAGCTTGTGCTAGGTCGGACAATCGGTAGAGTCGGGCTAGTTCTGGGTCGAGCTATAATCTCGCAATTCTTCAAGCTTGAAAGAAAAATCACACATAACAAAGATAAAACTTGTTGTAAAGATGGATCTTACCTGGATTGCTTGGTGGCTCTTTGTCTTCAATCAGGATTGAATGAACTATTTTAATACTCTTCTCTTGAGACTATGAATAAGAGCTTTTTATAGTTGAGATAAATGCATAAAAGCACTTAATAAAATTCAAGCACTCTCTCTCTCTCTCTCTCATTTTTCCTTCTCCTTTTACACTTAATAAACTCTTTACTAATACACTGCATTGTTCTTTGTCTATTGTATTTGAGGACTAGATTACATTACCTTACTAAAATTATATCAAAAACGAATGGTTATTATATACATTTTACAAAGCTTTTAAAAACGAAAAATGGGAAATGGATTTATAAACGAACGGCCCTGAGTTACTCGGCCTAACCCCCATGGTCTAAGAGTTAAGCAATATTCAATCTTAAAGTGTTCGAGAATATGGGCCAGACTCGGTAATGAAAGCCCAACAAAATCCTGGGAAACGGTAGGCTAGGGCTCGGTCCTGGTCCGAATCAGACTGTCTCCATTTCTCTCCTTCCTCTTTCCACACAAAACTTTCTCATTCTCTCGGTCTGGTTCTGTGGGGGGTTTTAAGCTCGAACGAATGACCATGATTACCGGAGACATTCCTCCTAATCAAACTGTTTACATTAAAAACCTCAACGAAAAGATCAAAAAAGAAGGTAATTTCTCCTCTCTTCTTCTTCCTTTTTCTTTTCTTTTCCTTTTTGGTCATTTAAAAAAAAAAAAAAACCCAGAACTACAAGAGACTATACAATCTTAAACCTCATGTTTCGAATCTCTTTTGCTTTTTAAAAAATCAACTTACCAATTCGGTGTAATAACCTTAACTTAGATTTTATGCTTTTAGGGTTTTAATTTATTTTTTTTTATTATTTTTTTTTAATGCATTGTTTGAGAAATTCTATTGGTGTGATTTTATCAGTTTTATAGTGATTTAAGTATTGAATTTTTAGTGCTGACTAGTTGGTGAAGTGGAAGAAGTTGGGGGAAAAAATAGAAGATGTATGTGGGTATTTAATTTTGGGTTTAAGTTTTGCGTTCAATTTTATTTTTTTATTTTTTTTATTATTTTTTTTTTTTTGAATGCGTTGTTTGAGAAATTCTGTTTTTCTGATTTTCACATTTTTATAGTGACGTAAATGTTGAATTTTAGTACAGAATTGTTGGTGAATTGCAAGAAGTTGGATAAAAATATGGGAGTACATAATTTAGGGTTTATGTTTAATGTTCAAGGTAATATGTTATTAATGAGATATTCTTGTTTTGTGATTTGATAGAATTGAAGAGGTCCCTGTATTGTTTATTCTCTCAATATGGGAGGATTTTGGATGTTGTCGCTTTGAAGACGCCAAAGCTTCGAGGACAAGCGTGGGTTGTGTTTAGTGAAGTGACAGCGGCAAGTAATGCAGTGCGGCAAATGCAAAATTTTCCCTTTTATGATAAGCCTATGGTGCGTTTTTTAGTAATCATATTTGGTTATGCACTCTATATTTATTGAGGTGTTCACATATGGTTTTTCAATGTGCTTGTTAGATTATTTAACATATTGAAATTACGTCCAACTCGCTTGTCTTCTTTCTTGGTCGTGTAAAATGAATGTGTAGATTTTTCATTATTTGTTAAGGCTGAGAGTGGATGTGGTAAGTGATACTAACGTAGTCTTAATTTGATCTCTTCTCTTTCCATTTTGAATCATTGTGCTTACTGCTGTTAAAATTGCATTGGATTCTCAAGGAGCTTTCCTACTCTCATTGTGCAAACATTTATGCGGTAAATAATTTTGGTAAAATTTGGGGAAATGTCTGCAGGAAATCACTTAATTCAGTTGGGTGGTTATTTGTTTGTAAATAAAAGTCATGTTAATTTGAATGGCCAACAATATGGAATTATCATGCACTTTAGGATGGTATATTTACGTAAAAACAATGGATGTAAACATTTGCAATCTTGTGATTCTTCTTCTGCTAGATCTTAAAAAGAAAAAAAATGATTTAGGAGAAATTTTCTAGGAAATTAATTATTTGATTTATGGTTATGGCTACCATTCATGCAAAACCTTCTTCCAACTCCTGCAAGTACTTCTACTAAGAGCTGACATTATTATTAATAGAACTGATCTTCACAAAATAAGTTAACTAGAGTAATTCGCAGTGAGATTACAATCCTCTCTGAATTAAGTACTTGAGCTATCACATGAGTAGATGGAATTCCTTAGAAGATTGGGATCTTGCAACCTGAAAACACTTGACCACTGATGTTTTTATGAACATTCCTGATGCATTTGCACCTAGCTAATAACAACTTGACAAGTAGAATCATCTGTAGATAAGCTTTAAACACTATCACCTATGCATTCATCTATAAGGGCAGCCCTTCAATGCTTCATTCATAAAAAATTAAAATTTTGATATTTTATCAGATAACGCCAGAATCATACATCTACTGGTGTTCTATGTTTTGGAACTTTTTGACTGTGTTTTTCTGCATCACCTGTACTCTATAAATTCTTGAACTTAAATGAATGGGAATTTCAGTTATTTCTTCAAATGAATCTAGAATATCTACTAGTACACAGGATTGTACTTTAAAGCTTGATGCCTTTATCTGCAAACGCATCTTTGCAGTAGTGGCGGTGTTTCTTATGATGAATTTTATATGCAAAAGTTTTGTCGACTTGATAGTTGAATTTGACAGTGCACTAATTGTGTTGCAGAGAATACAATATGCAAAAACAAAGTCAGACTGTGTTGCTAAAGCAGATGGAAGCTTTGTTCCAAGAGAGAAAAAGAAGAAGCAAGAAGAAAAGGGTATGTATAACCTGATATTCTGTTTTCTATATTGCTGGCATTTATCACTGATATATAAAATGTTTTTATTATTTGATGTTTGATAATACTTCCCTTTCTTGAGTGGCTGAGTAAATATGGTGGTTTAACTCTGTATTTAAGGTTTAGCGTTCAAACTGAACTGATATATGGACGGATTGACTTGAAATTGGGTTATGGTTGTAAGAACAAAGAGATATAATTGGATGCTCCTTTTGAGATTTCTGATATTTAGTTAAGTTACAATGCTTGGTCGGCCATAGTGCCTAATTGATTATATGGCAATATGCATTGAAAGAGGCTTCACTGGGTTTTCTTTTGTTAGGACATCATTATCTTATAAGGCAATTCAATTATTCCTTTTCATGCGGAAATTTTTTATCATGATTCATGGACCTCTGCTTGCTCCAAAAATGTGTTTGAGCTGCATATTTTACAAAATACAATTATATTTTTGAAAAGTACCTCAAAAAAAGAAGTGGTGTACTGATATCTTTATTCTGGCAAAACATATCTTTGTTCTCTCGCTAGCTTGTAGTAAAATGATAAACATCTGGTAATTTTTTATCTTCAGTTTTAACAGCTTGTATTATTTGCAACTTTCTTGATTTAACTTGCATCTGCAGCTGAACGAAAGAGACGCACTGAAGAAGCACAGCAATCTGGTATGGCTAATGGTGCAGGTGTTGAAAGTAATGGTGGCCCAGCTGTAAGTCTATTATTTGTATACTTTAATGCTACTGTTCATATCCGTTGTACGTCTGTCTATGCTTCTGTGTGCTTGTGATCTGAGATGGATGGTAGAATACTGTAACTTTCAAAATTCTATTGAAGATTAAAACATCACCTCACATGAGTATCATTTGCCTGAGCCTGGAATGAGTTTATAGAAGATAGTTGTAAGATCATCATTGAGTGTACCAATAAGCTCTAGATGACATGCACCAGAATGATAGACCATAGATTTCACCTGCAACTTCTACCTAGTAATACATCAACCTTGACTGTAATATCCAGATTTTGAAAGGAGAAGGTGTGCATGCTTGAGTTTGCTCCTTAAACAGTTTGCTTATGATAGATTTTGTGTACTTGCAGGCGTCCTTCAGAAATGCAGGTTCACAAGAAGCTGTTGCACCAAACAATATACTCTTCATACAGAATTTGCCCCACGAAACCACTGGCTCTATGCTTGAAATGCTCTTCCAGCAATACCCAGGATTCAGAGAAGTACGAATGATTGAAGCGAAGCCAGGTATCGCTTTTGTAGAGTTTGAAGATGATGTTCAGTCTTCCATGGCCATGCAGGCCCTTCAGGGTTTCAAAATCACCCCCCAGAATCCCATGGCTATCACTTTTGCCAAGAAATGATGAGTTTATTTTCTGTACTGTTGCTTTTATTTCTTCCCTAGTTTCAGCAAGGATATGTAATTGTTTTAGAGTTTTTAAACATTGTAGTTATGTAGATGTTGGTTTTCCAATACATTTGATTTTCGATTTTACATGGAGGTAACAACCAGCTGCTGCATTGACAAATATTAGAATATTGTTCATTCTACAAATGCAATTCTATAGTTGTATTATATCATTCCAGTCAATTTGATGATTTAAATGGCTTTGGGGGTATTTATATCTAGAAAAATGCTACGGACATCGACATTTTGCACCGAATTTTTTCACCGAACGATGTGTCCATTGAATCGGACGAGTCATGTATCACGTTAACAAATATTTTGCGAATGATCAGTTGTTCATCAAATATGGACAATTGTCTATTGTTACTGGACGGTCGTTCATTTTAAATGGACTCTCATCCATATTATATGGATGGTTGTCCACCTATAACAGACACCTATCCATAATTTAATGTAAAAAAATTTGAAAACAAAAATCATGGATGACTATCCATATATTATGGACGGGCGTTCCTACTGAATGAATTGGCATCCTTATTAGATGGATGTTCGTCCATTGTTTAAATTAAAAAAAAAAAATAATGGACGGGCATCCTCTTAGATAGACGTCTATCCATTTTCCTATTTAATAGCACATGTTTCTTTACTTTATTTTCATGGCACCTGGTTCTTCACTTTTTTTTCCATGGCAGAATATTATTTCTGATGCAATAATCACCGCTATAACCACCACCACCATCGGAGAACCACATCCATGAACAGAGATGATGAAAGTAAATAGAAATTGGAGTTTAGAAGAAGGAAACAATTGAGATGGTGATGAAAGAAAGAGACGAGGAGCTGGCTTTGTTTCTTGAAATGAGAAGACATGAGAAGGAAAGAAGTAATCTTCCTCTTCTTCTTCACAAATCTGACAAAATCAATAGTAACATCAGACCCTTCTTCACAACTAATGGATAAGCTTCATATCCCACAAGCCACATCAACATTTCAAGTTGGCCAGTCAATATTTCCCTATCTAATGGACGGCCATCCATATAAGAGGGATGCCCTTCTACTACTTTTGTTTTAAAAAAAATAAAATTTTTTAAAATTTTTTAGACGGGTCCGTCTATAGTAAATATACACTCGTCCATATAAGATGGATGAGCGTCCATTATTTTTTTTTTTAAATTTTTTGGACGGTAAATAAACATCCGTCCATATAATATGAACGAGAGTACATTAAATATGGGTGGACGTCCATAAATATTGGACGGCCATTCATTCACAAAAACTCCAGCGTGATCACGTCTGACTAGTTGTCATGTCCTTCGATACAAAAGTTCGATGTAAATTTAAGTGTCTGTAGCATTACTCTTTATCTATTGTCCTTTTTGTAAGTTTGGTGGAAGTTTACCCCTAATTCAGTAATTCTATACATTTTGCAGTCAACTTCTGAATTTTTCAGGAACAATGAACCATATCACTTCATGTTCTTAAAACATTATTTTTAGACGGTGTGTTTGGCTTACTATTTATGATATTTGGGCTCCAATTTTCAAAGTGTTTTATTTTAGGGTTTATTCCGCATAGTATTAAACTCATTTATTTCGTTGGATAGTATTAAACATCCTTGTAATTACAAGCGATACTAAAAGTAATTAGAAAAAAAAAAAAAAAAACCTTGAAAACATCAAACACCAAATAAGAGGGATGTTTTTAATACTTTTTAAATAATAGATGAGTTTAATAGCAAGCATCTCATAAGAGGAAATTAAATAAATCATTTTTAATAAAAGTAATATCATACGTATAACATAATGTGGTAAAAGATGATAGGATAAAAGTTTATTTGTAATTTAAAATCAACAAATCATCTTTTGTCACATATATATAGTATTATGTTTAATAATAAGCAACGGTAGTTAATAATGAAATTTTTTGGTAAAACCCTTGTCTACTCTCAAGTGTAGATGTCTAAGAAGTTATTCTAAAAATTTATTTGATGTTTTAACGAAATGAATATAGAAAAGAAAAGATTTTCGTTCAATACTACATTTACAAAGAGTTTATACAAATCTTGATATCAAAATATGAACAAAATTGTGTATTACCTCTTAGTAAACGTAATATTATTGTTGGAGAATGTTCAGTATAGTGTATTAATTTTTTTAGTAAAAAATGGAGAGAATGGAATTTTGTATTTTCCGAAAACAAAAGATAAAAAGGGGCAAGTGCATATTTTACATTTAATGAATGATAGGTTTCGTTTGAAAGCATTTTCATAAATGAAAAATAAAAGTAATGCTTGTTTGAGCCAATCACGAATTAGAAACTTTGATTGGTTCGTGACTTACGACGCCAATTGAGCGCGTGGTTAGAGTGTTTAGATTATATTAATAGCCGTACCATGTGCATCTGAATTTGTCCTTCCTCAAATGATGCTTCCCCAAATGACTTCGTTCCTTTTCTGTCTTCTTCCTCTATTATTAGTATTTTCTCTTTTATGTCCTTTTTTCCTAAAATACCCTTCCTTCCTATAATAAATTCAAAAAAGCTTTAATTAATTGTCTATCAACACATTCCTTAATTAAATCCATATCATCTACCGATAAATTTATGCCACTTATTAAATTCAATATACTTTAATGAAATTTATTATTATTATTTTGTATATAACCGAGGGTTTTGTTATGGGAATTTATTGATTTCCAAAAGAAGGTCAATTAAACTCAAAGTCTAGTAGAGTAATTTGACATAAGCCTTCTTCTTGTCCTTCACTGATATTTCAACGCAACCAACTCCCCCAACTCACCCACTGTTTTCTGTTAACGGCTACATCAATGTATCAGAATCTTCAAATCTCATTACTTAAAACAAAGTTGTCCATGTTCTTCATTTAATAACTCAAACTCATTTCATGATTCCGATTCCTTAATCTCCATGAAAAAACCAACCAAAATGGCTCAACCACAAACTTACACCAATAACCCTTTTGATATTCTCACTGAAGAGATCATTTTCACCATTCTTGACCATCTTAACAGTCACCCTTTTGCTAAAAAGTCATTCTCTCTCACTTGCAAAACGTTTTACTTGATTGAGTCTCGTCACCGGAGAACCCTCAAACCTTTCTGCACACAACTCTTGGAAAGAACCTCATTTCGTTACCCTTTCATTGCACAACTCGATCTCTCGCTCTGTGCACAAGTTGATGATAATGCATTGAATATTGTTTCATCCTCATCCACATGGAAGTCCAGTTTGTGGGGCGTGAACCTTTCGAAGTCAAGGTTGTTTAGTGAAGTGGGGTTGTCTAGTTTGTGTGTAAATTGTGTGAATTTGGTTGAGATAGACTTGTCAAATATGTCAGAGATGGGAGATGTAGCGGCTGTAGCGATTGCGGAGGCTAAGAATTTGGAGAGCTTGTGGTTAGCGAGGTGTAAATTGATAACAGATATGGGGATTGCACGCATAGCCATTGGTTGTAGAAAGCTGAGGTTACTTTGTTTGAAATGGTGCTTGCGTATTGGTGATTTGGGGGTGGGGTTGGTTGCTTTGAAGTGTAAAGAGATTAGGACTTTGGATCTCTCTTACTTGCCGGTAACTAAATTAGTCTTTCATGTATTTTGTTTTTGGTTTTTGTTTTTTCTGTTTGGTGCCTTAGAAAGTTGAGAGAAATAAAGGAGAAAAGTGTACTTGTTTTGATTCCTTTGGTCTAGTGTTAATTGCTTTTTGATTCACAGTAATGTCTAGCTAATGAACTGATTAGGAAATACTTTGCTTAAGTGTTTGGTGTTTCATTGATTGCTTAATCACTCTATTTGCATTAATTGAACTTGTTTTGCCGTGAGGACATTTATGTTCATGAATTATGCCGATTTGATTGATATATTCTGCAATCTGTTATCACGACGATTCATTTTCTTTTAGACTAACTAAACTGAGTGAGCAAGTCAGGTTTCAACAGGGATTGAGATTCAGGAATGTCAAAAGTAGAATTCAAGTTTTGGATTTCGGGTTCACTTAATTTGCTCTGTACTGTTTTAATATGTAATGTGGACTTCTTGTTGTCGTTTACAGAGTTTACTTCTTAATCTAATTCTTTTTATCCAATATGGGCTGATTATGGCATTAATTTCTTTGTTATCATTGCAGTCCTGGAAATGTAGATTTTGCTGGATAATTTCTTTAGAAGTTTCAAGCATTAATGTCATTTCACATTATGCTATTTCAATTAAAGGATTTTCATCTTTTTCTTTCTGAATTTAGTCATCAATTTTTGGTTGTCGGGTCATGATCATATAATATGATTTAGTGTGGAAAAGAAATGATATAGACTTGACAAATCGTTATTCAAAAAGTTCATTGATTATGAAAGATAGCTACATATTGGAACAAAGGCCAACCACATTTCAATAACGAAGCGAAGGGTAAAGTTCAACTATAGGATAAGCTAGAAAGAGAATTTCTTATAGTTGTTATAGGGATTAAAGACTATTGAGGAGTTGATAATAAATGTGTTGGATTAATTTGTTATCTTCACAAAACAATGTTTTGACGTTATTTTAGTGTGTGCTGAGCAACTAATTATTTAACCTTCTTTTTACTCTTTCCAGTTAGTAGGCACCTGATCAAATGGAAACTTGAAAGTTTAGTTTCTTTTGTATTGTAGATCACAGAGCAATGTCTCCGGTCAGTCATGCAACTACAATATCTTGAAGATTTGATTCTTGAGGGATGCTACGGTATTGATGACGATGGTCTTGCTACACTTGAACAGAGTTGCAAGCCCCTAAAGGTATACTTTCTTTTCATTTTTGTTGATTATAGTCCATACAGCAAAAAATTGAATCATTAGTTAGGTCTTGTTTCAAGTTAAAATTCTATGTTCTAAAAAATTTTCAATTCTCAAAATTTACAGGTTCTCAATATGTCTAACTGTCAAAACATAAGTCATGTCGGTTTTTCTTGTTTGACAAATGGTGCTGTTTCCCTACAGCAGCTTACTTTAGCATACAGCTTTGCAGTAAGTATGAGACTTCTATAGTCACTTCCCTATTAACTACAACGTGATTGGTATCTCATTTTTTGCATCTTTAATGATAATACAGTTCACTGCTGATCTGTCAAAATGTCTGCAAAATTTCCCGGCATTGCAGTCGGTTAAGTTTGATGGTTGTTCTGTCACTTGTTCCGGGATAACAGCCATCGGAAATTGGTGTGCTTCACTCACAGAATTGAGTTTAAGAGCATGCTCAGGATTAACTGATGAGCAGCTCTCTTTTGTTGTGCAATCACATAAAGAATTGAAGAAGTTAGACATAACCTGCTGCTGTAAGATAACATATGTCTCTATTGATAGCATTACAAATTCTTGCACCTCACTCACTTCTCTGAGGATGGAATGTTGTAGCTCGGTTTCAAAGGAAGCCTTTGTTTTGATTGGACAGCATTGCCGATATTTGGAGGAATTGGATGTCACAGATAATGAAGTCGATGATGAAGGTTTTACCTTCGTCTTTACCTTTCCTCTGCTGTAATTAGATATTCTGTGAATAATTTTGTCAATATTTCTGCAGGTTTGAAGTCCATCTCAAGATGTTCTAAACTTCTGAACTTAAAACTAGGAATTTGCTCGAATATAACTGATAATGGACTCACACATGTGGGTAAAGGTTGTTCAATGCTCAAGGAGCTCGATTTGTACAGGTTAGTATCCTTTATACTCTTTCCTGCACAGTTAGCTAATATTACATATTGCAATGTTTTGGCACTTTTCTTCTGCATTTCCTCCATAACTGCATATGCCGCATAGTATTTCTTTTCTGAAATGATATCATAGCTGTTATTTAATATAGGTCCACAGGAATAACCGATGTGGGTATAGCAGCCATTTCCCATGGTTGTTCCTCACTTGAGGAGGTCAATATAGCTTATAATGACAGAATTACAGATGCCTCTTTAACATCATTGTCTAAATGTTCAAGTTTAAAAGTTCTTGAAATTCGGGGATGCACTCATGTCTCATCAGTGGGTCTATTATCCATTGCCATGGGATGCAGGCAGCTTACAGTGCTTGACATCAAGAAGTGCTTCAACATTAATGATAATGCGATGCTTCCACTTGCTCTATATTCCCAAAACTTAAAACAGGTTCGCGATTCCCGTTATCTTATGTATTCAATAATTAAAACGGACAAAAGAACTGACCATAGTGATTCATTTCTTTTATTGCAGATAAACTTGTCGTATTGTTCAGTAACGGATACTGGGCTCGTAACACTGGCTAACATCAACCGCCTGCAGAACATGACTATATTGCATTTGATGGGTTTGACACCAAATGGTCTGACTGCTGCTCTGCTGTCATGTCGAGGGTTGAAAAAAGTGAAGCTCCATGCATCCTTTAAACCGTTACTTCCTAGATCGTTCCTTGGTTACATGGAAGCCCATGGTTGTGTGTTTCAGTGGAGAGACAAAGCATTCTAGGTGCTTCCTTATTGCCTTCTCAGCACAGCTCAAGAATATCTTGGTAATCGTTTATATTAGAACTTTCACTTGTTAAGAGATCATAATTCTTAGCTGTTCTGGCATCTGCGGATTTTTTTCAATCTTCGCTTACTGATAAGCTTCTTAATTATCTAATCATCATAATTAAACTCCATGTATGAAGTCCTTGTTTGCTCTTAAGACTAAAGGAATCCTCGCACTGTTGGCCCCAGAATGGACTATAGATAATCCTTTTATTACCTGACGCTTAGCAGAGTCGAAAACATATAATTCCGATTTAAATGTTTGCACAAGAAATATTATTTTGTGCTAATGAAATCAATATGGTTGAAAATGATTTGTATGAGTTTTGATGTTTCTTCTTTTCTCGTGTTTTTTAAGAGGTCGAAGAATATGTTTTAAGTGTTGTGATGTACGGAACAAATTTTGACAGACTCAGCAAGAGATTAAAAATAAAAAATAAAGCTTGAAAAATGTTGGACTATTTTCTTCTTGCTTCAGACCTTCAAATTTTCAATTGAGTGCACTCTTTATCTGTTGAAAAGCTTAAATTGTCTTGGAAAAGTGGGTGGTTGGATTATTTAACTAAACTGGCTGAGGCTGCTTAGATTAGTTAAATAAATGGGAGACGCCTTTTTGTTTGTTGCTTTTTGTGACCAAGTTGGTACAGTCTCAGCTGGGCTGCTTGAATTTGAAAGCCGTATTCAGCAAGTGTGAAGTTGAAATTTGTGATGTTTTATTATAAAATAAAGAGTTAATAACATAATACCCAAATAATAAAAGGTTTATGGGGTAACAAAAATCTCTTTGAGGTTTCTATAATAACAGAAATTCTATCGTTAAGTTTTGGATGTTAAAATAAAACAGTACCAAGAGAATTTGATAAAAATTTATTAATTCATAATAGTATAAATTCTAAAGGGTTACTAATAGTTAACTAACTATTAAGAAAATTTTGTTATTTTAGAAATTTTAAAGGGATTTTGTTGTTACGTTACTTTTAACTCTAAAATAAAAATATAAATTTGAAGCAACTAAAGAAAGAATATGTAAGCACGAGTAAGACCTTTTCTGATAATGCTTAGGTTTCATCTTATACAAACCCATCAATCATTGGCTTCAACCATTCAACTCCAATTGTCTTTACTTTGACCAAACCCAGCTTCATTTCTGGTTTAGGATTCTTTCTATTAACCACTTTTCTTACTGCATCTTCAATTAATACGCAAACTCCTGCAACTCATAAAGAGTTATAAACGTCAAATTTGTATAATGAAACTTACTTTATGTAATTCCATCATGTAAATTTATTTTGCTAAAACATCCCAGCTATAGAAAACTTTTATTTGTACGTAAAATCACTCCTATCTATCCCAAGCCACTATTAGTAACCAACCACCAATGGTGGATCTAAAAATTTTTTTTAGTGTGAGCCAAAATAAAAAATAATTACATATTAATATTTTTGTTAGTGTGGACCAAAATCCAAAAATTATATATATTAATATTTAAAAAAAAAAATTTGAGGGTGGGCCAAAAATGGGCTGGATCTCCCCCTGCCAACCACCACTGTTGGCCGTCGTCAACAGTAGATGGAATGGCACACGACTGACCGTATATGGCCGATTGTGTGTCAACAAATTCATGACTATTTCACAGTCAAAGATGTGGCCGTGAAACGACTAGATTTAGTCGTTTTCAGCCATAGATAAGGCCTTACCGACGCACAATTGGCCAAATCCTACTGGTTGTGCACCATTACGACAACTAATGTCAACGGTCAACAGTGATGAGTAACAGCCAGGGATGATCTTGGATGGATGGAGATATTTTGTTAACTTTTAAACTTTTTTATGGTTGAGGTATTTTAACTAATTTCTTAAATATAAGAGGACTGGATAATTGTTATTTGGTAGACATTTGAGGACAATTGTGTCCGAAATGATATTTAACAAAAGATAAAACAGGTATAAAAATCATATTCCCCGATAATCTTTTAATTGCAAGGGTAGGGGTATTGGATTATCCTATATTGTCAATAGTAAATATTATTTATAATAGAAGATACATTGTTAATAGTAAATATTATTTGTAATAAAAGATGTTTGTAATATTTTATCACTTACAAAAATTTTATAAAATAAATAAAGATTACCCTTTTATCCTATACGCCACGATCTAGACGCACCCATAACGGGCCATAAGAGATTCTTTTATGTAAAGGTATAATTTTTAAAAATCGTACAACAGCGTTTCATTTTCATGTTAAGATCCCACGTGAGTAATAAAAATAAACATTATCTATTTAATTAGGAAGACAGGTGGCGTTACAGCTATATAGCATTTTTGGAACCTTCTATTTCTACTTATCATTTACGAAATATTTGGCATGTAGCCACTGTATACCAAACCAATACAAGAAATCAACAACATTTATCTTAGATTTTGATAGCCTTTTCCAATTTTTTTTAGGGAGGGCAATTTTTGTAATGTAATGACATTAATCCTTACTAGATATGATGTAATAATAAAAATCTAAAATGTTTGAAATAAAAGAAAATATTCTTATCATTATAGATCATTAATGAAGTGTTAAAATTTACAAATTATAATTAATAAATATGTATAATCAAATTATCTTTATATTGTTTATTTTAACACCTAAAATCTCAGGAATTTAACTCTATAATGAGTTCAAAATTTATGAAATTTTAAGTGATAAACATGATGTATAAATGTTGTGCTAAAGAAACATTAAAAAATTGATTTTATATATATACTATACGTTTGATATTAATAATAACTAATTTTTATATGAATGGGTAAATATCAGAATCATGGGTCCCCATCTTAAAAACAAAACTTTAAATTTCCAAAAGAAATGGGTGGGATGGCGTGGACTATAAGAAACAGCCCCCAATTACACGTTATGGACTTGTTATAGTCTCCTCCACCTTCTAGATTCTTTAGTCTTTACCACTTTCCGTCTCCACCAATTATAATTTCCACAGCCTGAATCTAACATCTATTTCTTTATCTCATCACTTTCTATTCATTCTATTAACGTTATATTATATTTTGTCAAATTAACATTTATTATGACTATATTTCATCATCAAACGCGTTCTCAAATTATATATTTATAATTTTAAAAATATCGGTTTTAGATATACATATATAAAAATGTTTTCATTTTTACGTTTTCGAAATATTATTTTCAAGTTAGCAAATTATTATTGTTTAATATTTTCAAAACACATAAAATAACTTTAAGAAAAAACACACACCCCCTTAAAGTATCATAAAAAATTAAATTAAAATATAGTGCTAGCATAGATAATATTATCATCAATCACCATAAATTTTTTAGATGATAATAATGAGGATGGATAAATAATTTATAACCAATCAACAAGAAATCAAACACATTAAATAAAATTTTAACAGTATTTCAACCAAATTCCTAAAATAAAAAATTAACCTAATCATCTGTTTTTATAAAAAAAATTAGCCGTCCATAATCTCAGCGCAGCAAAAGGATAAGAACCATGTCGGCATGTCGTCCCTGAGGTTTATCTAAATAACTTATAAACTAGTATGATTTCTTAATAATTGTGGGTCCCTTAGGTTTGGTTTAAGTAACAATTTCATCCCTGAGGCAGTGAGGTTTGTTAATGATAAGGAATTAAGGACCAAGAACGTTACTGAGACTAAAACTTTTCTAAAAACTTCTACTGGAGTAAAAGGTACTTTGAGCAAACTATAGGAATGAAATTGTTTTTCACCTAATAATAATCTCATACAAAGTATTACGTGTGCCAATAAAAAGATATCTAAGTTTGAGATTGAGAGGTCAGCCGCCACCCAGTCAAACCCACGAGCTTTGACCCAAACTCAACTCTTTAAACACATATAAACAGCCCCCCAATTTTCAACGGTCAAACATTCACTTAGCTTCCCAGAACCCTCCGAAATCCAATTTTTGATATGTAATTCACCAAATAAATTTATATCTTCTTCATTACGTGACCAACTTCTTTTCGTCTTCTTCATATTCATTTGAACGCTGCACAAACTCAACCCTCTCCCCTCCTCTCTCTGTAATAAAGACTCCCCTTTCATGGCCTCTTCTTCTGGTAGCTTAGATACTATTGCCAATTCTTCTAACTTCACTTTCTCTACACATCCTTTCATGTCCGCCACTTCTTTTACTGATCTTCTCGCCTCTCCAAATCCTACCGATCACGATAACGATTATGAAATCAGCAACACTCGTGGCTTAGCCGATAGAAATGGCTCCGGTGTCCCCAAATTCAAGTCTATTCAACCTCCTTCACTGCCCATCTCCCCCCCTTCCATGTTCTCTCCCTCTTCTTACTTCTCCATCCCTCCTGGCCTCAGCCCCGCTGAGCTCTTGGATTCCCCCGTCTTGTTAAACACATCTAACGTAAGTTGAAAATTTTGTAGAAGAAGATGATTTTACTAACCTTACAGCTAGCTTCTGTTAATTTTCTTTTGATTATTTTTTTTGTGTTTTAATTCTTCGAGAATCACTCGATATTTATGGGTTCTAAACCCGTGTTACATCATTTTTTTTTTAAACCTTACTGATTTAGTTTTCTAATTACATCATTTTTCCTAAATTAACTAGAACTAGAAATTTCCTTTTATCCTAAAAGTCTAATTATTTTTCGACTAAGATTACAAATTATTTTTCCAACAATTTTTATATATGAATATGTTTCAGTTGTGTGTGGTTTTTTGAGTTTAATAGTTTATGTAATTATAAGAAATGAGCCTCTTTCTTAGGGGAAGACTTGGTTGACTTGATAAATATGTATGGTTTAATTATAAGATTCTGTTTTCTGTGTTGTTTTGTTGGTGAATTATTGATTTTTTTTTCTTGTTGGGTATGTTTGATTGGAGTTTGTGATGATTTGTTAACTTTGTTGGCATATTTTGGTTTATGTGTACAGATTTTGGCATCTCCAACAACAGGAACATTTCCATCTCAAGCCTTCAATTGGAAGACCAATTCTGGAAACAATCAGCAAAATGTCAAAAAAGAAGATCAAAACTTCTCTGATTTCTCTTTCCAGACACAAACAAAACCCAACTCAACCATGTTTCAATCTTCTACAATCACTGTTACAACTGTATGTAAATTAACTCAATTTTCTCTCTTCTCTTATCCCTTTTTTTTTTTTTGTTAATTTGTTGGTCTTAAATTTGTTCTTTTCTTCACAGGCACCACCACCGCCCCAGCAACAACAGCAATGGAGCTACCAAGAATCAACAAAGCAGGATGTGAAATCCGAATACGCGTCTTCGATGCAGAGGTTTTCCCCTGAGATTGCAACTCTTCAAACCAACAGCAACCAAAGCAATAATGGGTTCCAATCAGAATATGGGAACTACCATCAGCCGGGTCAGTCCATTAGGGAGGGTAGAAAATCTGATGATGGATATAATTGGAGAAAATATGGACAAAAACAAGTGAAGGGAAGTGAAAATCCAAGAAGTTATTACAAGTGTACTTACCCCAATTGTCCAACAAAGAAGAAGGTTGAGAGATCTTTAGATGGACAAATAACTGAGATTGTTTACAAGGGTAGTCACAATCATCTGAAGCCTCAATCGACAAGGCGATCATCGTCTTCATCGGTTAGTTCTAATGCAGTTCAACTTTCTGGTGAAGTCCCGGATCAATCACTTGCCACACACGGCAGTGGACAAATGGATTCTGTCGCAACCCCGGAGAATTCTTCAATATCGGTCGGGGATGACGATTTCGATCGGGGATCACAGAAGAGTAAATCTGGAGGAGAAGAGTTTGAAGATGATGAACCTGAGGCCAAAAGATGGTAAATTTAGAAACAATTAATTATATTGTGAACTTGTTTGAGATGATAATTAATCTTAATTTTCATTTACTTATATTCAGGAAAACTGAGGTGGAAAATGAAGGCATTTCAGCTCCTGGAAGTAGAACAGTGAGAGAGCCCAGAGTTGTGGTTCAAACAACAAGTGACATTGATATTCTAGATGATGGATATAGATGGAGGAAATATGGACAGAAAGTTGTTAAAGGGAATCCAAATCCAAGGTAAATTTCACTTCCATTTTATAACATAATGTTTTTTCATTGCTTGAATACAATACATAGGAAAGACATTATTCATAAAATGTCATTACTTTATGTATCTCACAAAATGGATTATATTTAAAGTTGCCTGTAAAGGGAATGCTTTATTCTTAACAGTTACTTAAAGCTACTTGCCTACTTTGCATCTTGTTTCATCCCAAGTTTTCGGATTCACTTTTTAAACCAAATGTAATTATGAACTTAGCTCTTTTCTTTATTCGAATTTCAATGAAACACCCGGGACACTCTTTAGATTTATCTCTTATCCACCTCAAATAGTGGAGCTCAGAGCACATCAGTCCTGATTCGTTTTGTTGCCTAATAAATCATTTTACTTTCAGGAGCTACTACAAGTGTACAAATCCAGGGTGTCCTGTGAGAAAGCATGTTGAGAGAGCATCTCATGATCTCAGAGCAGTGATCACAACCTATGAGGGGAAGCACAACCACGACGTTCCGGCAGCTCGTGGCAGCGGCAGTCGGGTGTTGCCGGACAGCAGTAACAACAACAATAACACCAATGCAGCCATGCCAATGAGGGTTCCAACTGTGAACCATCACACTAATAACTCCATCAACAATCCTCTTCGCAATTTGAGGCAACCATCATCAGAAGGCCAAGCACCCTTCACTCTGGAAATGTTGCAAACCCCCGGGGGCTTCGGATTTTCAGGTTTCGGAAATTACAGGAATGAGGCACAAGCCACAGACAATTTGATGTCAAGAGCCAAGGATGAACCAAGGGATGACATGTTCTTTGAGTCATTGCTATATTGAATTAGTGGTTAATTAGAATAAAAAGAACAAGAAGTTCAGGTTCATTTGTTGATTAATTTTTATATTCAGTTTCTTTGTTGTATATTTTTACTTCATTTGGATATGTATATTCACAAAAGTGTAGGGCATAGAAGTCTCTAATACTTATTTTTTGATTGCTTTGTGGCCTCTCTTTGCCATAACTAGAGAAGCCTCAATTCACTTTTTGTATGAAATATGTTGGTGAAAATATTTTCTTGGAAAAGGAAAATTGTTGTTTAAAGTCTTTTTGTTATCTTCACATTCCAATATATAAACAAAATATAAGGTTAATTTACGGTTTTAATTTTATAATTGACACAAAAGTCTTGACCGTAAATGTATGGTTCCACTCACGATTTTTATAAGAATAAACCATAGACTTGACTCACAATTTTTATAAGAGTAAACCATAGGCTTGACCATTCCACAAAACTTTCACAAGTTTATTGTTATAATTTATATTAATCATAAGACTTGTTATATTATGGTATTGTCACATTATTAATTATATTAAGTTGAGATCTTATTATTCAATTTATAACACTTAAATATTAAAATCAACAAAAATTTATGAACCCATATTAGCAAAGGAAAAGAATATAGATTTATCTCTATATATAGACTATAGTTACAAAATAATATTAATTTAAAATTTTATAATATATTATATTATACGCAATAATATGTGAGGATATACGTCATCAATGGTGAGGGAGATGTGGTTATTGGTTACATGGTTTAGGAGGTTTGACTAGTCAAAATTGGAAGCTGAAGATAACTTGGCGAACAAGCTGGTCCAGTAACTTGTTTTTTATAAGTGTAGCTTCCATGTGGTTCCCTTTGGCGGGCCATCTTTTTATTATTGTGAAATTATATTATCATCCTTTGTTCACATTATTATGTAATTGATGGAGCCTTGGACCACGAGTGTCAGTTTTGTACACTTACATAATAAGGACAAGAGTTATTTATTCCCAGGATAATTTTTGATATCCCCTTATAGTTTTATAATTACCATGAACTCCCTATACTATTAGATATATTATTAACACCCTTTTCATTATATTTTTGTTAGGTTACTTTTATTTGGTTTATAATTTAAAGTATAAACTTTTTATTTTAGAAAATGGTATTGAAAATATAAGAAAAATGTGTCTGGTTGAAATGTTTAAAAATAATTTTAGCAATTTTTAAATATGAGAAAAACTTAAATATTATAATAAAATTTTTAAAATTTGAAAACAAATAATGATACAACTCAAAATTAAGAATTGTATATTATATGTTTAGAATCATGTTTCAATTATTGAGCTAATCCGCTCTTTAAATGTATGATTTTTTTTTGTGTTATATCATAATGAACTCTTGCGTTTCAACTCTTAATTTCATTTTGTACCTCAAAAGAAAATACTTATACAAATTAGACTTAAGGGCTTGAGTTAAATCCTTTTTCAAACATAAGAGTAACTCTAGTGAATCACTCTTGCACTTTAAGGGTGATTGTACTTGTGCGTCAAAACTTGTGTAGATATAACATTGAAATGGATATAGAGTTATTTTTGTTTAGAAATCTTAATAACAAAACCATATGTGAATGTAGTCTTCAAAGAGGGTTGCTCCTTAAAAACAGAAAACAGGTCCATCTCAAAAAAATATAAGGAGTGTTAGAATATTAACCAAAACATTAAGAGTAAAAGTGATATTTGTCGATTTATTCTGTTAAAGAAGAGGTGAAGGGACACTTACGTGTTGAATACGGTGCATTTGATTTTTGATAAGAAAAGAAAGTGATGCAATGGGTCCCACATCCCGGCCAACAGAACACCGACCCACCTAACAATCCACATCTTTTCTATCTCTAACTTAATGTTTATTAAACTAGGTCCCACTCATTCTTATATTACATGTTCTCATTTTATATGTTTCACGTTTTATGCTATTTATTTGATATTTTGATTGTTGATTTAATGTTTTTATATTTGATATTGAAACGAGACATGTCCCGCGCCTCCCAGTATGTTTATTTAATATTTTTGAAATAAATTTATTCTAACAAAATAAATTAATTAGTTTAAGACACAATAATTATTAAATTATACAAATTTTTAAGTAAAGATAAATTTTATATGTATACAAAGTTATGTTAAGAAAAAATTAATAATTGTATTTGTATAATTATTAATATCAATTATGGGTAGATGTCTTTAAATCATTCATTTAACTTAAGAATATCATATGAATATTATATGGTCTAATTATATTTTCAGGATCATCATCTTGTACAAGTGATATTATTTTTATAGACATGTCTTTGATATTCGATGTCGGTATTTTGTAGTGAATCATATATGATATTTAAGATCACCTTAATATTATTAAGATTAACTATTTAAACTTAAAATTTATATTGACCTTCTGCAATTTCTACAACTTATATTCATTTTTAAGGTACGTTGCACCGGTATGTTTATTATATATATATATATATTTTTACATTATTTTGCTTCTTTTGTGTTTTGAATATATATTTTTTATATTGAAGTTCATTTTATATTGAATTGATCATTATAAAATTAATAAATAAAATATTCACAAATTGAATTCAAAGTCTATATCATCATGGTTCTTCTCAAATATGTCACCATTTGAAATCTGCAACCAAAGTTTAAAACTTTTTTAGAAAAAGCAAAAAAAAAAAAAAATTGTAGGATAACCCACTGGGTATTATTAATAAGTCTATAAATCAATCAAAAAAAGAAAAACATTGTTGAAAAATGTGAAACTTTTAAGCAAGAGACTTGCACAGCCAAAGGAAAAAACTGATTTTGATTGTTGAGAAGAGAAAATAAATTATTTTTATTATTATTATTAATTTAGAAATTAAAAAATAATTAAGAATGTTGAGAAGAGAACTCACATAGAAAGCAACAATAACTCTAACAGTATAATCTAAATGCAACTTAATTGAAACATTGGAGAAACTATAAAGATAAATGTCATGTGATACAAATTTATTTGCTGCAATTAGAATTGACCACCATTTAGAGCAAAAAAAGCATTTGATGATAGCATCCTAAAGAAAGACGGTAATTGTAAAACTCACAAATCAAACAATAAAATCAATCCAAAAATCAACAAAAAGAGATTAAACAAATACAATTAAAATTACGTATCAATATTCGTTTTCCCTTGTCATCACTAAAATTGAATTTATTTTATGTGTGTGATGATAAAATAAATGGCTTAGCAACAGGTCTATAGTTATCCTAATTCATCATATAATAAATCAAATTAAATCTCTATCTTTCTAGTTTCCAAAGATTCAAACCGTTCATCAATTGGATTTTTATTGAGTAAGTTATGGTTAATTTACTATTGACTGTTAAGTGGAAATCGATAAATAGAGGAAACTAAAATTTGTATGATAATAAAAAAAAATGGTTCGATAATGGGGCTATAATTATCTAAATTAAGCTTATAATATATCAAATTAAATCCCTATCTATCTAGTTTCTAAATATTCAAACCTCTCATCAATTAAATTTTTATTGAGCAAGTTATGGTCAATTTACTACTGATTGTTCAGTAGAAACCGAAATGTGTATAATGATAAAATGAATGGTTTGGAAGTAGGGCTAAAGTTATCAAAATTAAGCATATAATATATCAAATTAAAGCCCTATCTATCTAGTTTCTAAATATTCAAACTTCTTATCAATTGGATTTTTATTGAGAAAGTTATAATCAATTTACTATTAACTGTTCAGTGGAAACCGAAATATATGTGATGATAAAAATAATTGTTCGATAGTAGGGCTACAATTATCTAAATTAAGCGTATAATATATCAAATTAAAGTCTTGCCTGTCTAGTTTCTAAAGATTTGAACCTTTAATCAATTGGAGTTTTATTGAGCAAGTTATGGTCAATTTACTACTGATTATTCAGTGAAAACCTAAATGTATGTGATAATAAAATAAATGGTTTACTAAAACTATATGGTTCAGCATCAAACATTAATTGATATTTGTTAAATAAATGAAATTAGTTATATTCAGCAACAATAATTTTTTATGATATATGTATGTAACATAAAAAGATATCAACAAAAAGAGATAGAACAAATACAATTAAACTACATATCAATATTTGTTTCCATTTGTCATTACTAAAATTGAATTGATTTTATGTGTGTGATGATAAAATGAATGGTTCAGCCACAAGTCTATAGTTATTCAAATTCATCGTATAATATATCAAATTAAAGCTCTATCTTTTTAGTTTTTAAAGATTCAAACCGCTCATCAATTGAATTTTTATTGAGTAAGTTATGGCCAATTTACTATTGATTGTTCAATGGAAATCGAGAAACAGGGGAAACCAAAATATGTGTGATCATAAAATGAATGGTTCGGCAGTGGGGCTATAGCTATCTAAATTAAGCGTATAATATACCAAATTAAAGTTCTATCTGTCTAGTTTTTAAAGATTCAAATCTCTCATCAATTGCAGTTTTATTGAGCAAATTATGATCAATTTACTATTGACTATTTAGTGGAAGCCAAAATGTGTGTGATGATGAAATGAATGGTTCGGCAGTGGGGCTACAATTATCTAAATTAAGCGTAAAATATATCAAATTAAAGTATTGTCTGCCTAGTTTCTAACGATTCAATCATTATATCAATTGGATTTTTACTGAGCAAGTTATGGTCAATTTACTATTGATTGTTCAATGAAAACCGAAATGCATGTGATGATAAAATGAATGGTTTACTTGACTCAAATTTAAGAGATTATATATCATGACTAATAAGAAATATTTCAAATAACACCTATTAATTGGAAAACGGAATCAGCAAAAATTAATTCATTTAACATATATACTCGCACATCAGCAGGACATAAACAATTAATCATTTATATAACAAATTAAAATACACGAATGTTTTTACAGAAAATATATTCAACACAAATGAACCGTTTCTACTAATATAGATATGACACATATTCACAATTCGGCTGACAATAAGATCATCCTCGATTTGATCTTAGTAAAGTATATGAACATTTCCTTGAAAACAAACATAACAAAATTTAATCGATCTTTATGTTAAGATTGTTAAGGAACAATTATTCATTCATATAATAACTGTTACCTGAAAACGAAATCAACAAAAGTTAATTAATCTTCATATTAAAATTGTTAAGGAATATATTTACCATTCAGCAGGACTAACACAATTAATCATTCAAATAGACTGACCGAACAAAAATAATCATTTAATCAAATAATGACCGTTAAAATAGTTAGAAGATATACTTACAATTTCGTATTAAAATAGTTAGAAGATATACTTATAGTTCAAAAGAACGAGTCAAAATAGACTGACCGAACAAATAGACTGACCGAACAAAAATAATCATTTAATCAAATAATGACCGTCAAAATAGTTAGAAGATATACTTACAATTTCGTATTAAAATAGTTAGAAGATATACTTATAGTTCAAAAGAACGAGTCAAAATAACAACTTATTTAACAATGTCAATCAAACATCCTTCTTTTATTCTATGACAATTCATGAATCTTTGATCTGTAAACAACAACAAAAACATAAATAAATAAAAAATCATCGATTAACAAAATCATGAAGAACAGACGTATTATTGACACAAACTAACATGACCTATAAACAATTAATAAAAGATCAAACGTATTGTTGACACCAACTAACATATTGCGATAATGCACAACTAAACAGATATCCTTTTTATAACCCCTTATTTAAACATTTTGAATGCCAACACAATTAAATACAAAAGTAGGTTTGCCATGTCAATATAATGCACCTATATAATTATTAATAAACAAGTATGCTTTTACTATCAATGCAATGCACCTTTGTAATCCAATCTTTATGTCTATTTATTTAGACTTTGAAATACTAATGCAGCAATTAATATTGTCTACATCATCACCAATAAAATTCAATCACAAATCTAATGTGTCATTATGGTTATACCATAGAATGCTAATACAATACACCTATATTATTATTATTAATTATTAATACAGATCCCTTTTTTTTAATTAATTCATAATTATAGATTGAACAATGAATATTAATTCAACGTGTCAAGATAGAGCAATTTGATTGGCTTGTCAATCTATTATGTCAAAATAGAGCAATTCTAGAACTTCCAAAATGTGTGACGTGTCAATCAACCCATATGGGTATTATATATATATATATGAAATTTATAAAATATTTAGTGTAAAGATGGAGAGATGTGAATACTTTTATTAAGAAATATTTTCATGTATAGTTTATTTTTATTAATTTTAATTCTCAAAATACTAATATTTTATTTATAGAATAAATTTAGCCATAAAATCATATCATTTGCATTTTAGAGTAAATGACTTTTTTCTACCCAAGGTTTGCCTTATCGACACTCTTCCATTCAAAAAACCACTTTGTCACATATGGTTTATATTCTGTTAATATTAATTTTGGATGGAAAAGTAGTAATTTAAAATTTTTTGGGTGAGAAAGTATAATTAAGGCAATCTTGGGCGAGAAAAAGTCATCTACTCTATAATATTATTCAGAACTTATTAGGTAATAAATATGAAATCTAATATTACCAATTTGATGTTTTATAATATCAATTTAGTTATAACATAACTTTTTAATTAAGATATTATTGGTTTATATCTATCGAGTTGACTATACATTTATCTATTTATTTTATGCTACAAATTTGTATATAATAAAAGTTTGTCTCTGTTATAATTACAATTTTGGCACTACAAATTATTTAATGAAAACGAGATTCCACTCCGAAGAATGCGGCTTAGATTTAGATGACAAACTGTTGTACTAGAAAGCATAAAATGGAAGTCAATAGAAGAGAACAAAAGTTGCAGTTGTTTTTATGTCCCTTCATTGACATTCAAATAAAAACTTCAATCCAAAGCAAAGACTGGAGTGGCCCAAAACACTTCAAAATGTAGCCAATATTAAATGTCTTCTATTTGGAGTTTAATATGATACCCAAGCCAAGATGTCTGTAGCTCCACTGAGATTAGGCATGGCAATGTTCCCCGAGATTTCGAGGACCCGTCCCGCCCCGCCCCATATGGGGCGGGGAAGCCCCGATTTTTTTGGGGATAGGGGCGGGGGTGGGGGGTGTTTTAATCCCCGTCCTCGGGGATGGGGCGGGGGTGGGAATGCCTTTCCCCAGGCCCGCCCCGTATATAATATACAAAATTAAAAAAATGTATATATATATTTACTTTTCATTAATATCCCTATATTTCACCTAATTACACAATTATCCTTCCTATATAAACCCATATTTTTCTAATTTTCCTCACCTCAAACAATTGAATAAGAACAAACCCTGACCCATATTTATGTATAATTAATTATGTTTAAACGATTAATTTAAGTGTTTGTCATGTGGACGAGAATTAACTATTGTGTTTGGTAATGCTCAAATTAATTTATGTTTATATAAAATTAACGGGGCGGGAACGGGCCTCCAACATTCCCCTTTGGGGCGGGGAAGGGGAATTCCTGTCATCCCTGTAATGGGGATGGGGCGGGGGTGGAGAATGGTTTTGAGGGTGGGGATGGGTACGGTGAATGAGATCCCCACCCCGCCCCGCCCCATTGCCATGCCTAACTGAGATTGAGATTATTATTATTATATTTAATTTTCAGTTAGTGAAGTAGTTATGATGAGAAAATAATTTTGGAAATTAGAGAGAAAATATAATGTATTCGATTTTCTAAGTGAATAGATTGAATTAGAAGGCCCATCCCTTATTTATACATGTTTGATGTATTTTTTAGCCTTAAATTTCCAAATGATATTTTTGGACTCACATTTTGACATGTTTGATGTTTCCATGCTTAAATTTATTAATTTAATTATAGAATAGAGTAGACAAATCATGTGATTGGAAGTTGAATTTAGTAAACAATTATTATTGCATTGACATGTGTTTTCTCTTTGTACCATAATATTGGAATTGTATTTTATTCACAAGGCTATGCTAGTCCTTATATTTATTTAAATAAATTGGGCAAGTCAGCATAAATAACAAGATAAAGTGTTCGGTGGATCATTCTGAACACGTAAATGAAATATAGCGATTAGATGAATGCATATATGTCTGTCGTATCAGAGCACAACATTTTCCTCTCAGTAAAGAATATTCAAATGCTAAAAGTATTGAGAATACTAATTGTTGGACCCAAAAGCAAAAGGCCTAGCCCAATTAATGAACAAAGAAAATAAGAGGCTCCAGCTTAAGGGCCCAGAGAAGAATAGGGATTTCATGGTAATAAGCCCATGACTAAAAATGGTGCCCCCTAACACCCAAACTGTGGTGCCCTATATAAAGCTATGGAATCTAAAGGAAAAGGACAAGTCCATTTTTATGCTTATGCTTTGTATATGTAATTGTGATTAGAGTGGCAATATAGAATCTTATCATTTTTAGGAATTACAATTTTAGCTCAAACATTTAAATATAAATACCCGAAAATGATAAGATTCTTATTGACTCTGTAATCACAATAGTCAATAGGTACATAGAATCGGGTTTAGCTGAAAGGGGTTGGAATTAATTGAATTTTATACCATCTTGTGTTTCGTGACATCCGAGACTAAATGAATAATTAATTATTTAAAGAACAAAATTATTAAAATGTTTTAAAAAATATATAAATAATACAAAATATCTTAATAAAAATTATTTAAATAATATAAAATATCTTAAATAAAAATTTCGAAAAAAAAAAATTTTAACTGGTTAACAAGTTGCCACCATCAGCATTGTTGTGTAGATCACCAACCAATCTATCCAACAGTGCAAAACGAAGAAGCTATTGTCGACGGTGTTTGGCTGTAAATAGTCGAAAACATTTTCCACTATTTTTGGTAATGTCTTCAATGACGACTTTCCCATTTGCACCGTTGGATAGATTGACCGATGATTTGCCCAACAATCCAAATGAATAATACTACACATACATCATTCCCATATAACATTTTTAAAGTTAAATTTAAGTCCATCCTTTCCAACATGAAACCAAACACACAACAATTTCATATTAATGCAATTTAACCCTTTAATGAAGTACAATATTGATGCTTGATTTTGACACCAATGACCTCACACGTGCAAAGTGTTAAGCAGGTCTTAGAAATTACATGTGATATGATTTGTGAGTTAGGACAAGGTTATAAACACAGTTGAATGTAAAGACTTAATAATAAACAAGACGGTGAGAATTTTATAGTGGTTCGGATGCTTAAAGCAATTCCTACATCCACTGTTTCTTTTATATAAATGTATTACAAGAGGTCACGTATTGTTAGAGTAGATGCCGTAGAGCCAATCAATTATTGTAGAATTGACTCTTTGTAATAATGTTCATTAATCAATAATAAAAGGCATTTTATTCTATATCGCGTAAATCATTCTTATTGCAATATGTATTGATATATGTCCCTAGAATGGTAGAACCGTGACGAGGGTATCAAGTGTTTCAAATCTTGATAGTGAGAACCCTATGAGCACATATGGTGGCCATTCTAGAAACGTCCGTAGCCCCGATATTCTCAAGTAAGGGCACGAGATAATATGGTAAGGCTATCATAGTGTTGAACGACCCTGTCGAAAGGCAGTGACTGATCTCACTTGTCAAGGTTGTTTGGTGACAACCTGATGCAACACATGAGTGTTTGCTGTAGGCGATTATATCGCAGCAAGTTCACTGGAATGACCCACTAGAGGATTCTATATGGATAGTAACCCCAGTGTCTATGGAACAAATCCTCTAATGAATGGTAGTGCATGTGATCCTTAGACTTGAGATCACCGGAGCGCCTTGTGCACCGATTGGTGTACTTTGACACTAGCCTAACGCAGTCCTTTTCAGAGTTGTCAATACGGTGGTGATTGGCTGCATCGAGGAGTATATCAAGACTATGGTGGATTGACAGAGGATTCATCACTCCCGTGCGGAGAAGTTATCTCACGGCGCAATTCAGTATATAGCGATGACACTAAAACTGTGGCCACAGTGGGATTGAGTTGTTGCTCTATCCGGATTATAATAAAGGTCATTGGTCCAGAAACTAAATACATAATATCGAGAGTAACCGGAGGTTGACACTATTTCTATGCCTTCGTCTCGTCGAGATAACGAATGATGAAAGGATCGTATTGTACGGTAACCATATCGTTGACAAGTAGCTACTTTGCTGAATCCGAATCTATCGGGTGACCATGATGCCTTGCTAGGGGCCAATCTTGGTCTGTGTATAAGTGAGACGATTAATTGATGTTAATCGCGATACTATACACTACCGGTATGATGAGGAGCCTATGGGTCACACACATAGAAGATAATTTAAAAGCCAAGAAGAAAGAAGGGAGTTTTCGTCTTTTTGGGCGAAAGGGTATTTTGGTAATTTCACAGTGCAATTGAATTTGCTGAGGTCGTAGCCTTTATTTAATTTGTTAGAAAAATTAAATAAGTGAAATTCGTTTAAATATATGTTCGCATATATTTAAATAAATTATCATTATTGTTAAATGTTAATATATATATTAAATATATATTAATTGATTTTAATTGAAATAATGATGAATTAAATTAAAATATCTAAATGGGAGTGTTTGGCAAATTTGGGGGTATTTGGGTTGGAGCCCAAGCCCATTCCATATGAGAATAGGGCAACTTAAATTGGACTATAAAAGAAAAAGTGTTAATTGAAGAAGTGTGTGTTATTGTATTATTTCATTCTTCAATTGAAAAAGGAAAAACCCTCAAGCCCCAAATACTCTCCCACGCCACTTTACTGTTTGATTGAAAATCAAACACTTTCTTTTGTTTTCTTCTTGATTTCTTAAGGTCAAGGAGGATCTAGCAAATCCCTCCTTGGTTCTTGTTGATTGTCTTCATGTGGACCTCTACGGTTCGATCCTACGCTTGGATCGGTAGCAAACACGTTCAGAGACAATATTGGTGGAGCCTCCAAACATGGGTATGGTTTCTTAAACCTTGAACTGATTTTTGCAGATTTGATTATTTTAATGTAAACTGTGATTTTTGTACCCGGATCTTGGTTCTAAGGAACGATCCATAGAGTTTATGTTTTTGTTTTCCGCTGCGTAACTGGGTCGTTTACTATCACGTATAGCGAACAACGAACAAAGGTACAAGACTGTATATTCAGAGAGAATATTAAGCTAGTCTCTATTTGGTAGGTTGTCTTTGCTTTTGATTGTTATGAAAAACAGAGATCGGTCCCGAATTTGTGAGGGGGAGCCCTCAATTTATAGTTGCTAAATTCAATGTGATGATTACAAGTCTACAAGTGAGTAGGTGTCGTGTAAGTCCTTTCTTGCCTCCCATTGGTTGATAACTTAGGAATATATCATCAAATTATTTGGGGCTTGGACATGTGTGTAGTCCCCATTCATTTGTAGACAAAACCTGAATCTGCTGGGTTGGTGACAACCGTATTCTCTCTGTCTTGGGGCGACGTGACAGATTCTGGACAGCGCAAAGCCTTCCTGAATTTTGATTGGTGCTTGCTGATGTAAGCTTACGACAGTCCTTATTTTTTAGGTATAATAGAAGCTCCACAGTTCTTAACATTCAAGGAATTGGATCTTGAGAACTTCATGATTATGCTGCGACCTGACTTGTCTTCAGAAATGTTTGCTCGAGCTGAAAGCTGAGAATAGTCACATCATTTCAGGCGATCTGAAGCTGAGTGCTTGATATGACTAGTGAATTGTGTGTAAATTGTGATCTAGATCTCAACGACCTGACGTGATCGTTTATAGAGGTTCGCCGACCTGAGTTTGATCTTGTCTTGTGCTATCAAGATGTGTTTTTAACCCCAATTGTCATGCACGTCCTAAAAACACTTAGAACATTTTACTGTTGAAAATTGAAAACCATCTTGTTCGGTGTTCGAGTCTAACATGTTGACATAAGCTTATGTCAGCCTTGATTTTTAGGCATAACAATGTTGCTTTCGTGTGGACCGTGAGATTGAGAGAGAGAAACGAAATTTCCAAAGAAAATATATGAGAAACAGAACTTAATCTTTCATTTCTTAAACTGATTAAAGAAGTACAAGCTACATTTGTGTTCTTATACTTGGAAAGGGAAAGTAAACAATAAGAGTAAAATGACACCGCTTGGTTCAATTACAAAACGACACCGCTTGAGCCTTTTGTCAATGTTCCCCCTTGAACTGGACAGGTTTATACTCAAACATCTCAATATTCCCCTCTGAACTGGACTGCCCATTTTGAAGCTTTTGAACATTTCCCTTGCAACTTTACTCTTGTATCTCATCATCACCATTTAACAACCAAATGAAAAATTGAACTCAGCAGCATGAGTTCAAATCAGCAGCAGCATTAATTCATCAGAACCAACAATTTTTTAACAAACTAAGCTCAGCAGCAGCATCAGTTCATCAAATGGAAAACCAAAATCAGAAAAAAATAAATAATAATTATTAAAAAAAAAAAATCAGCAGCACCAGTTCATCAAAATGCAACCCTTAACAAACTAAGCTCCGCAGCAGCATTAGTTTATCAAATGGAAAGCCAAATTCAGCAGCACCAGTTCATAAAAAAATCAACCCTTTTTGAACAGCAGCAGCATTAGTTTATCACTGACACCAATCAAATAACACAAAGAATTCTCAGCTACATTCAGAGCAGTATAGCAGCATTAGAAAACTCAGTTATTTGACTACGGTTCCACTATGAATATCAACAGATAAAGAGGCATGTGCTTTTTCAAGTTCGAGACTCATGGTTTTGTAGCAAGTGCTGTGCTTCTTGAAGAGAAATCTTATTGATTTTAGAGTTCACATTAGCAACCACAGAATCACAATCAGAACCAAGGCCTTCTAAAGTATACAACAATCATTCGCTGTAACTCATAATCACACCAGTTGTGGTCTTGTGGACCTGTCTACTGATTTCATTTTTAAAACATTATCATATATGGAGAGAGATCCTTTAGTGCTGCAAGTATGCAACAGATGCCTTGTATACATAAGTAAGATTTAGAGTCCGGAAGACTTGTTTGTTCCAATGTTTTCCAAACTTCTCCAGCAGACTGACATTTAGCTATGTGGCCAAAAACTGATTTAAAGATTGAAGACAATAGCCAAACTAGTATCCTCTTCAGGATTAAATATTCTGGATTTGCCTGTATAATTGTCTCTAACGAACTGTCTACCATTTTGACATTGATGTAAGGAGGACAAATTTTTTCAGTAGTGAGAAAAGATATAACGAACAATACGGTCCACTTAACGTTAAGAGGCAACAAGGATTGATTAAACTTAAAACTAGTATCTTAAGCTAGGAATTACTACTTAAACATCAGAGGCCATGCATGTGTTTTTATGTTAGCATTCATCTTTAGTGGTTGATTATTAAAAATTAAGATAAGATCAACGTGGACAAAAAATCTCAACAGAACAATTTTTTCCTCAATAATACTCTATAATCAAATGTAGATAAAGTCATTTATTCAAATTAACAGCGTTTTCAATGCAACTATGAAGAAGACAATTTTAATTTTAACCGTCAAATAGCAAAGGTTATATGAACATTTTTATGTCTTCAAAAGACAGAAGAGTTACCGTGAAAAAAAGACTTCAATAATATTGAAAACTCACCCCATTAGGAAGCCACCAACACGAGCATATGTCTCCAATCTAGAGAGATTCAGCCAAATTCTTCTCCGAGAATTGGCGACTGAACCCGTGAACTCAGCATCGCAATGCTTGTTTTGTCCTAACTAACCTCGCACAAGGCTCGATATGAGTTCATCGGGATCTTCCCTTACTATTTTAATCAAACTACAATACAATGTGATACTCAACTCTATGCATCAAGTCTTATCGAATCTACTCCGGTCAATTTTGGTTAAATAAATCAATCCTAAGAAATATATAACTAATTCAACTAGTTAATATGAAGATCTCTAAAAATTGTATGTGTAAATCTTTTTCTGAGAAATGGTTTGATCTATACCTGAAATTTTTGAGTATATAATAAATTAACGGTGAGGAAAGACACTTTTAAGCGAGCAATTTGACCTCGTACAAGGCAAATGGTGAACATATTGATCCAAGAGATAAACATTTATGTTAGAAAAAGGAGTTACAAAATTAACTTGGAATCTGGGAATGTAAAAATTAATGGACAAAAACGAAGTAAGGCCAAATGAACATATATATAATATATTAAGGTGTAGAGATTAAGAAATAAGGGATGTGAAATTATTGTCTAATATATATTTTTATGGGAGATAGAGAAGAGGGAATCCATGTGAAGACTGAGTTATTAGATGCCAGCTTGTTTTGTGTTTATTTTTATGTTAGCGTGTAGATGTCGCTGCTTGTGAACTTTTGGAGTCATGCTATTTTTTAAGGAATAATCAAAGAGCTTGGAGCTTTTGGTCTTCATCCGACACCTAGCATGCATTTTATTGTCCTCAATCAAACAACTTCTCTCTCTCTCTCCCTCTAATCCGTCAATTAGCTCAAGGAATGATTAAAATCAATGATCTTTATGTTTGAAGTAATAATAATTATCATCTTATTTGTCATAAGGCAAACATTTGCTGGGTTCAGTGCCAACATGGAAAATGCTGGATAATTTTAATCAACAATATCTTTAATTAAAATAGATGGCTCAATCCTATCACATCTCCAAAATAATTTAAGGGTCAGTCATTAAGAAATCGTGTATTGGTTATGTTATTTATTTTAAAACAACCATACCCGATATTCCCTCTTTTTGTTGGCTACCGAAATGACTCGTTTGTTTAAGCATCTTTTGACCTTTTAAATTGAAACTAACCATTATTTTCTTAGTAAATTAATCATAAATGGCTTCAATAATATAAATATAACAGCCAACCCACGCTCAAATTCTTTGTACTCAATTCAAATATTAACAACTGGTCGTCAATCTGAGTGGCATGACACGTTGTCAACCCACGTTAACATAACTATAATCAATCACACAATTTTCAATAGAAAATTGAGTTATTAGTTGGACAATTAAAGTCAGCTCAGCTCTAAGTTAAAATATCTATTATTAATGTTATGCCCATGGTAATCATTGAGAAGATCTAACTTTAAACTCCTTAATTGCCATCAACCAGGGAAAAAAAATTAAGTACCTATAAGAAGTGCATTTTCTTGACCTTGAAAGACAAACAATTTCGATCTTAGTTTTGGTTTTATTCCTAAATCAAGTAACAGTTAAAGACAAGTGTTTATTTATAAATTATCAAAAGCCAAAAGAAATAGAGCTTGGTAGAATTATTAAATAATGTCTCCCCAACCACAAAGATAAGCATATGAATCTCAAATACAAACTTAAAGAAATATCACAAAGTTATTTGGAAACGATCGAAAGAGAAAATATGGGACGATTTTTTTTTTTCTTACTTACAAATGGAGGGTGTAAATACAATTCCATTACTAGGAATTTTAACATTTCTCTCTTTGTCGTGAACTTTTGTTGAACCAAATGGATCGATCATCACCTCATGAGTGGTTGAAATTCCGAATCTGCCATAAATTATATGCAGACCCCGAAAAAACTAAAAGAAGTGAAGCAAAATATATCCACAAAACATTAACCACACATACATTAAAAAAGAAAGAAAAAAAAAGAACATCCCCATTGAATAATCATCCCCGGAGATGTGAGATTCCGGTACCGGAAAAAAAATTGTTAGTCTTCTGAAATGCTTTCCAGATGAGGCTGCCATACGGTGACACGCCCGCGGTTGCGGCGACCTCGACGTGAAGACTTATTTTCTGAGATAACGTCCGTTAGGTAACGGTCACAAGGTGAAGTTTGATCAATAGTGTAACATCTTTTGGTCTTTTTTGAGGGCTTTTTTGTTGTTGGAATTGCATTTTTTCTTGTTTTCTGGTAAAGAAGAGGATGGAATCAAGAAGTAAATGCTACCTCGTTTGAGCTCGGACTCGGGCGAAAGGATTACGATTCTTCTGACGACTCCTTGAGAAGAAGGTTTGCTCAAGACGTGATTAGGGTTAGCCTTAAGAATCTCACCGGCTGTGAGTGGACCTGTCATTTCTTCTACAAATCCATTCAAATGGACTATACGGATCAAGTCGAGAGCTCCACATGGAAGAACACAAGCCAAACAGCACCTTAAACTATTTCCCATCTCTTTCTCTCTTCAATCTTAAACCTTCTTCAAGTTTTGATGAACTCTTTTATTTTTGTTTCTCTAACTTTTCCTTCTTCTCTTTTTGAAGGTGACCGAGAGTGGACGATTTGTTATATAGGAACAACCGTACTCATTTTAGAAACAAGGAAAATTTAATTATATTTTATTTTTGTTTTAAATTACCAATGTGTCCTCTAAGTGCTTTAAGTTTCTTTTGGTATTATTATAGAGATAATTATGGGATTTGTTTCCTGCACTACTAGGGTCTAGGATAGCCATGATTTTAATAGATATTAACCTGTGTTCATGTAGAATGGATAATTCACTCATACACATCAAGACGTAAATGTTGTTTTAGAATTAAAATTTTATTAACAGTTATGGCTGCCTTTGGTTCAAAATTTGGGGGTTTTGGGAAAAAGTTTTGTGAAAAAAGTTAAAAAAAAGTTAAATTGGATGGGTATTACGAGGTAAAATTTATAAATTAATAAAATCTCCTTTATGTTTGTTTTTTTACAAAATACCCCCTATAATAAAACATTAAAAGTTAACAAAAATACCCCTAACCCACCCTCCCTCAAACACCCCCGGCTCAGGCGACCACCACCGGAGGTGGCCGGAGTCGCCGTATGGGCGCATGACCGGTTGGATCTTGCCGGTCATGCGTCGCTATGGCCTTTTCCGGCCAGATCCACGGTGGATCTAAGTTAAAGGCCGACTACTACGTATCTGTCAACGGCCGATCGTAGCTCTCAACGACTAACCAACAAACGGTCGCTTGATGGTCGACAACGACCGCTTTGTTGGCCGTCAGATCGAGTAGCGTTACGGCCAAAGATCTGGCCGCCATCTGCTGATCTTTGGCCTTAGACTCGGCCTTTCCGGCCGGATCTACTGGATCCGTCCTGGAAAAGGCAAAAGTAGATCGGCGCATGACCGCCGCCGATTCATGCAGAGTGCGCCATTCTACTGATTCGGCCATTTTCCGGTGGTGGTGGCCGGAATCTGGTAAATGTGGATTATTGGGGTGTTTTTGTAATTTAAAAAAATATATTTAGGGGTATTTAATTAAATTATCAAATTTAAGGGGTTTAAAAAAAGTTGAATAATTTTGGGAGTAGTATTCCCAAAAATCTGAAATTTTGGGTATTTTACTGTTTAACTTTTTTGGGAATACTAAAAGTAGTATTCCCAAATGTGAAACAAACGCAGCCTATAAGTTTGAGGGGGATTTTCCTAATTTTTAAAAGTTTAGAACCTTTACTTTAGACCAAAACCTCGTGATGGATTATATATATATATATATGAGCTTACTTGTATGGGTAATTGACTTGGGCCGCCTTGTGGAGGATTAATGTAATAACAGTGGGTTAGGGTTTTTTAAATGAATTGTTATTATTAGAAAGGTTGAAGAAATTAGTATCCCACTTGACTACTATATGGGGATACGTGCTTTAGTCGTAAGGAACTAGGCCTTTTAAATTTAAATTAATTACATGTCTACAGTTAACAAATTAAGGCAGGTTTTCATTGTGTGAAGATTAATTTAATTATAGCAAAATTTGATGATATTATCTTGATCGATTAAAGGCCAACTTCAATGGCATTTTTCTTCAATTTCCCTTTAAATTAATATGTTGATTAGAATAATAGAGAGTTAGAGATGCATAATCATGCACAATTTAATTAACATTATACTGAGTTACTTAGATGGGAAAACACATAAAAAAACAAATCATGGTCACAGTTTTTTATATGAAGTTAGGACGTGAACCTGCAAATGTTAAGTAACAATTAATTATCATGAACAACTGACAGTGTAACTCAAACTTGTGTCCTTATTAAATCGAGACACGAACCACATAGAGACAATTACGATGATCCAATTCATTAGATTCCTCATTTTAAATATTTATAAATCTAGCAAAACGCGTTTAATTTAATTATCATATTTAATTACACAATACATGGACGAAAATGACTTATCTGTTATTAGTATCCTACTATCAGGGATGACCTGAGGGGTAGACAAGTGATTTGAGGCTCAAAATTATTTTATGATTTTTTTAAATAGATTTACATAAATATCATTGGACCTAAAAAAGTTTATAATTTTTTATCCAAATTGGTTCAAAGGGCCCCAAAAAGGCCAAAATTCATTATATTTTTTTTACATAAATTTACCAAAAAAAAAAAAAAAAAAACCAACCAGGTTTCATATTTTCCATTCACACACACCCCTAAATTAGCTAAACTAGTTATTTAAATGTCTAAAATTTCAAAACACCCATTCAATCCCTAAAATGATGAAAACATTGCATCTCCACCCCTCTACACCGCCATAGTGTTGCTATCGGTGTTAAAGTGATGATTCCGATCAATTTTCTCACTAAAATCAACCGAATTCATCACTTAATCATTTTCCAAACGTTTTCCCAGCCTTTAGAACCCCCAATTTGGCCGATTTTTGCAACCCATTTTCATTCTTCACCGCGTGTGACAGCCATTTCTAGCATGTATCCGTTGTCGTTGACCTTCCCCGACACCACCATCTTTGTCCCCTCAGCCCCCTCCCCAAAACCCCTCACTTACCTGACCTCGGTAGCCCGCCGTCCACCTCTCGCCCTCACAAGAAAGATTATGTAATTTGACTATATTATCAATTGAAAAAGATTTGGTTTTTAAACTTGAATATAAAAATTTAATTAGTGATTTTTCATCTCAAAAGGCAAAAAAATTAAATTTGAAATAATTTTTTAATATATGCTTATATTATTAAAAATGCCCTAAAATAACTCTTGTCTATCGTCACAAATATTCTTGAGACAGCCCTGCCTACGATATGTGATATATATCCTAAGATACAATTCGATAAGGGTTACCAACGATACATATCAGAGAGTGTATCCTAAATATTTCGATATATTGATATGTATTTTACGATACGATACGTATCTTTAAAAATATTGATACAAATCGATACGATTTTATTAATTTGGACCGAAGGCCCTAAAAATTTTTTGGGTCGGATCTGGGTCACCCAACCCAGTTTACTAAAATCCGCCTAAATTTACAAATTTTGCATGCAGAAAGTGAAGAGGAAGATGCGTTCGTTACCCATTTTGTATGATAATAATAACATAAGTAGAGATATAGATATTGACATTGATATTGATCTTAGAAATGATATGAATGGTTGAGAGAAAATTATATAAATTCTTAATTTTGTAATTAATTTTGATTATGTAATACCTTAATTTAAAGACAATAATATCACAAAATTCGTTAATTAATTTTGGGAATGATATTAATTTTTAGAAAAATTTTAGTATTTTATTTATTATTTTTTTTTTTTGAAAAAGGCGTATCCTACGATATGATATACGATTCAAAAATTACGTTTTCGATACATGATACGATACGCAATTTGACAATCATAAATTCTAACTCCCTCTGAGTAACTGAGCGGTTCGATAGAGACTCTTGGGTATATTTAGGGGTGTTAACGAGCCGAGTCGAGCCGTAAATTTTATGGCTCGGCTAGGCTCGGGAAAGAGTTGGGAATATTGCGAGCCGGCTCGCGAGCTTGCTTATCGAGCCGAGTTCGAGCCGGCTCGCGAGCCAACTCTCAAAAATTCAATTTTTTAAAGAAAAAATCTTTCTTTCTTTTTTCTTCTAGCCACTGCCATTCTTCTGGCCACTTCATGCACTCCCTTTTCAGCCCAACATTTTGGCATAATATCTCCTACGCCTTTCGAAGTGAGATATTCAATGAACAAATCAGAACTACAACATGGCATGAATTTTGCATACGGTGGCACTGGTGTTTTCGACACATTGGTAGATATCAACCAAGGTTCAAATCGATAATCTTCAACAACAACTTGATCAAAATGTTTACAACACACAGGACCTTGATTCCTCCATTGCTCTCATTTCTCTTGCTGGCAGTGACTATTCCACTTTCATTCTTAGTAATGATCATTTCTTTACTTCGCGACCATTTTTTACTTCACGACCTTGATCAAAATGTTTACACTAAACAAATTAACTATATATATTCTTTACTTCACGACCATTTCTTAGAATCTGATCAATCTCTGCACATTTATTAAAGTTTGCAAAATCAGAGGAGTATCATTCAACAACTTTCAATCAACCTGAAGCGCCTTCATGCCATGCGAAAAAAATAAACCAGGAATCGTGGCCAAGCATCGACGAGACTTCAATGGGTCTGACGGCGACAGCTCTGCGATGCAAATCCGATGAAGAAGACGTGGTTCACGGCGAAGAGTTGACGGCGAATCGGAGGTGTGCTGGTGCTGTTGACAAACTGTGTTGGGGATCGATGAAATTTAGGGATTACAGCGAAGAGTTACGGCAAATGAGAAAGTGTCGTGGTTTTAGGGATTAAAAAATCACGCGTGGGGGGAGGGATTTTTTCATTTTTTTAAACTTTTGTTGTTAATTTTTTTTTAATCCCCTGTACTTCAGAAAACCTAAAAAAACCCCCCATTTTTTCGTGCCAGGCTCGACTCGCTAGCCTAATGAACCGAGCTGAGTTGACCCGTTATCTGACGAGCCGAGCCGTTAACGAGCCAGACTCGAGCTAAGTCGAGCCGGCTCGCGAGCGGCTCGGCCCGTTAAGCACCCATAGGTATATTACTCTCGAGCCAAGTCGAGTCAGCTCGCGAGTGGCTCGGCCCGTTAAGTACCCTTAAGTGTATTACTCAAGAGATCCTGAGTTCGCATCTATCATCGGTTGCTAATAGTGGTAGTCACTGGAATTCTTATCCGACTAATAGTTTCAGGGTCCCAAATGACTAGTTGAGATGCATATAAGCTGAGCCGAATACCCTGAATCATAATCATCAAAACAAAAATTAAAAAAAAAAAAAAAAATGTAACTTACCTACAATGGATTATTAGATTGATTTCTTATAATGTTAAAAGAGGATAATATCCAAATTTTTTATTTTTTTTTTCAAGAAAAAAATTCTTAAAGCTCAAACAAATTAAAAGAGACGACCGAATATATTTCCACCTCTTGCGGCCAAACTCTAAGATATTTGCCAGTTTTTTCATGGACGTTAGATAGATCAATTCGTGTCAATCTTAGGACTTAGACATTAACAATGTCGCCGAGCACGCCTCCAATCATAGTGGCCAGCGATCAACGACGACCGCAGTCCTAAGTTTTCTAATTTCATAAAAATGATTTTATTAAATCAACTAATTTAACTTAATTAATTAACATATATAAATTTAGTAACTTCTATTCATATTTAAGGGTATAATTAAAGATTGTATGAGCTAAAAATTGAACTTAATAAAAAAAATCTGATTTTCTTATTGAATCAGCAATGTTTTTAGTAAATGGATTATTAGATTGATTTCTTATAATTTAAAAGAGGGACTATCCAATTGATTTCTTATTTAAAAAAAATAAAAAATTATTAAAGCTTAATCCCTTTATACATTTTCCTAAAAAATTAAAACATTTCTTCAGTCTTAAGCATTTCTTATAATTAGTATAATTTAATGAATTTATATAGAAGTTCTTTCCGAGTGTGGCTCACTTGTGATTATTCAAGAAACCATTAAGTTAATTAATTTCTTTTTCTGGTAAACAATTTTTTTTTTTTTTTTTAATTTGTTTCAGTAAATAATATAAATTAAAATAACAGAAGTCTTGTCATTTCCATGCCCGAAAAAAAATTCTTCTCATTTCCCACTCTTTAAACCCAAGAAAAGTGTTTCTTAGTATAAATATTTATAATAGGGTTTCAATATATATATATATAAAAGCTTTAAAAGAAACCTTACCTGATTACTAAAATTGATCATAAACCTTATTGATATTTTAATATAGGAAATTATATTAAATAATCCTTTTTTAGGATATCAATTCAGAAATAACTCATTTGTAAACGTTTCTAGACAAAAAATAGTTATTCTAAAATTTTAGCACCCTTTAGATCAAATTTCACTTTCCTAACTAAAAATCCAAAGTAATTGATCGATATTGGTCATTATAGACCTATCAGATAAAGTTTGCTTTGTTTTAGGATTCTTTTGGCTGAGTGGTAGGGCTCAACACAAAAATGATCCATAATTGTGCTAGGGTTTAGCACAAAAATGATTGATAGTTAACAACCATCAATAAATGTCTATAATAGATTATCAGTGGCTTCGGATTTTTAGTTAAAGAAAATGTAATTTGATCTATTGGGTACTAAAATTTTTTAATAGGACTACTTGGTGAGAAACTTTAGAAAGCAAGTTAGATTTCAATTAATTGATATCCCAGAAAGGAGTTATTTTATATAGTTTCCTTTAAAATTTATTGTTAAGGAAATCTATAGAAATTATAGAAATCGCATGTACAGCATATGATTGTAACCAATTACAAAGGTACTTTGAAATTACGTTAAATGAATTAAGATAAAGTTAGAATTAAGAAAACTATAACCTAAATAATTAAAAGAATATAATTAATTAATATGGTTGGGTGTGTTCAGGGCCTCAGGCTCAGTTTTCTTCTTTTTCTAGTTTTCTTAAAATGTATCCTGCACTTCTTAACTCCAATATTTTTTTGCTTATTTAAATTTATAAATATGAAGATTCGTAGTTACAAGATTGTACATGCTCTGTAATTTCACAAATGCATAACATATTTGCTATATAGTAAAATTAAACGATGAATAATATTTATAATTTTGAATATTACAAAGAATTATATAAATTGTATAAGCGGATCCCTAATCTCTGAATTGAAAAATATTCTTGAAATTTCTCGCACTCCAATGAAAAACCAATACGAATAAAAAAATTTGTTGGCTAACATATATGGCACCGACGGATATTTGAAAGTAATAAAGGAAGAAGTGTGAAATAAATTTAAATAGTTTTTTATCTCAGCATAATTAATGTTTCCTCTTTATCTACGTTGTCAAACACGTGCTCCAAGTAAATTTGTCTTTATTTTTTTAACTGATCGAATGATGCTCTCCAGGTTTAGTTTTATTTTTTATTTTTTCAATTTTATAATTGTTATTCTCTCTCTCACTCTCTCTCTCTTTTTTTTTAATAATTTTGTTCTGGGTTGAATAAAATCTAGATTTATGTGCTTCTATAATTGTACCAAGCGCCATGAACCGTACTTCACTAGTGCCGTAGGCCCGTACTCAAAGTACAAAGAAGACTGCACACTTTTTCTTTAAATTTCATATTCATTTCTACATTACCTATTACATTTTTTGTAACATTCATCTAAGTTTAATAAATAAATTATATGAATGAATTTATATAGTAATTAGTTGATTATTAGAAGATCATTTTAAAGTAAACTCTTAACGAACTAAAGTTTTAATTATTTTAAATTATCATACTTTGACAAAGAAACATGACCTATAATAAGATTGAGTAAATCTCTTCCCGTCAAAAATTAATGTCATCACTTAACCATTAGCAAAATTGTTATGTTATCCTTTTTTATTTTAATCAAGGTCAATCACTAAGCTTGGAATAGTGGAGGCCCCTAACTTTTATGAAAGTTAAGACCCCTCTATGGCGTGGTCTTAGACTGGTTAGTCGAGATGGACTAATGTTTCAAACTAGAAGAGATTACAAACCTAGAGTGGGTATGTTTCACTACCACGAAGTTGAAGAAAACGGCAAGCTCATGGTGAGCACTTATACAATAGAAGAGGGAGTGGGAGGAGATCGCGTTACAAAAAACAAGAAGTTACTAAGTTTAATGATTCATTTCTACCGGTGATGTTCAAACAAACTTATTAAAGTAAAGAAGTTAAAGAATTTGAGACAAGATTGTTTTTATTTTGAAATGGCAAGGTATGACTAATTACGTAAATAATTACCTAGTATTTAGCGTTTATATTATGATTTTATTGATGTTTCATATCATATTTATGTGCATAATAGATGCAATTAATTCACAAAAGAAACATTTATTTCTATTTAAATTAATAATTTATTATATATCGTCTAAGTTCTATGTACCAAACAATTAAAAAAAAAAAAAATAGGTTTCTTAATTCCAAATGTATTTTAACCAAAAGATCATAATAATATTAACATCTAAAGCATTCAGTAAGAGATTTAGAGAGAGAATAATATGGTGAATACGAGAATTTTCCCAATTGAATAGCGTGACAAGTAATTAGGAGTGTGTTTGGTTCAATATTTTGGATAGAATTTTGGGTAGTTCGATAGGGGAGTATTACGAAGTAAAATTTAAAAATTTATAAAAAAACCCTTAGGTTTGCTAATTTAATTAAACACCCCAATATGTAAAATGACAAAAACACCCCCACCACCTCAGTGCCAGATTCTGGCCACCACTATCGGAATCTGGCTGAAAAATTGCGTTACGACACAGACCAGTCGAATTTGTGTAGTAATGCGTCGATCTGGCCTTTTTCGACCAGATCCACCATGGATCTAGCCGAAAAAGGCTAGATTTACGGCCAAATGTTGGTGTAAGCCGTTGTGACAGATTCCGGCTACTACCGATGGTGATTGTCGGAATCTGACAAGTATGGATGGGAGTGGGGGTGTTTTTATTAATTTTTAAACTTTTTTTGGGTGTATTTAGTAAAATTAATAAACTTAAGGAGTCTAAAATTAATTAAAAAAATACACTAATATTCTGGAATAATGTGTCAAATAATATTTTAAAAATATGATTAAAAAAATGGGTTGAAATATTGAACCAAATATACCCTAAAAAATTTTGTCCGGTATCTATGGAAGTGAGGAAGGAAGGTTCGTATCATGGAGGTTTCGGCCACCGACCATATTGGCACCTTTGAGCTTAATTAAGTTGGTTTTAAAGCAAGGCAATACTGAGATGGGGTACCAGATTCCATCAAAACTGAAGAACAAGTTAAATCTATCCATTATTGAACAACGTGAGGCAACTCTGTCTTCGCACTAAAGCCAAGGTATAACCCATTTTATTATTATTATTATTTTACTTTCAAGAAATTAAGTTGATAATAATCTTCAATATTAGTTGATATTAAATATGACTCATTAAATGATCATCATTGAATTAATAATTTGCATTTTGATGTGTTTATTATCTCTAGACTCTAGGTATGTTGATTTTGAACCATAGATTTGTCTGTAACTTTGTATAGCTGGCAGCCTGCCGGGGTTGTACACGAGACCTCCTACATAGAATCTGTAATTAAATTCAGCTCTCTATCTTCCCGCGGATATTCATTTTTTAAGTTTGTAGCTCTGAGTCTGAACAACGAACTCATATATTGACAAACCGCTTCCGATGACAGGATTCGTTAGAAACTCCAATTTCGAATTTGAAGTTACGATACAAGTGTCGGAGATTTGAATATTAAAAAGAAAAAAAGAAACTCCCTTATTCATATATTAACATTATGCTTTGCTGGTTCCAACTCACAAAACTTCCCACATGGTCCCTAAAACTATTTTATGAAATGTCTACTAGAACCATCTATCTAACCATTGATTATTGGTGCAAAACACAATAAAAATCGCAGCAGGGGCCATCTAAGAGTCCACCCGCAATGACTAGTCTATATCATACATACATTTTTCATATGGATCGATCTATATCAATAAGTTTAATTGGCTATATTTGATATTATATTTTATTTTCACTATTTTCCACGAAAACCTTATAGTCATCATTCAATGCTCGAATAAACCGTTTAAATTATTTGCATTTTGATTTTAAAAATCATAATAAATTTATGAAAATTGAGCTGGAATTTCACATTCTAATATTAAGTCATAAAACTAATTCATGAATTCTCTCTTGATTTCAAAAAGCAAAATAGGTTTAAACAAGTGACCATGTGATAAACATAACAAGCTGCAATGAATTTCAATAAATAGACAAACCCTTATTTTCTCAATGGCAACACAGTACAATCTTTTTAGCAGATATTTTGCGAATAAACTAACATGCATCGAAACTTTTTTAGGTGGTAGTTCAAACTTCTTAAATAAGAACAATGGACTTCAAACTTGGTTAGGATTTTGCAGATTTCCTGCAAATTGATTTTAATTTAGAAATCTTGAGTAGGTGAGATATAACATTTCAAATTCAGTATTATATTCATTTTTCTGCATATAAGTTAGAGTTAAACTCAAGCGTCATCGAACTGCATGATGCATGAATTATTTTTTATCTTTGCTTCATGTTTCCGGACATCGAGTAGGATATAATGAGAGATTTGTTGTAATTATAAAATTTTTAGCTCAAATAAATATTCTTCAATTTTGGGTTTCCGAAAGTTTTTTGGGTGTATGGTTATAATTGATTCTATTATAAAACTTGAAAATTGAATCGATCAATATGTTTCTGGCATCGATTTTCTGGCAGGAGATCTCTTATATCATAACCTCACGGGTGCGATTTAAATAAGTCATTAAATTCATGATCTCATAATCTTGTTTTATTAGTTTCGTGCCAGAACTTCAACTTTGAATCAATATTTACTTGTCAGACTGGTCAATAGATAAACTAATTAATGAGTTGTAGTAGGTTGCAGATTGATCTCACGTTTTTTCATCGTGAGGAGATTTTTTAACATCATAAAAGTACAATTGATTATTAAAATCAAAATCACTATAACGTTGATTTTCCATATACTTATATTCAATTTAAATATTAATTTTAAGTTCATATTTATTAACTCAAACTTTTAAGTCAAGTGATATAATGCTTAATGAACGACAAGGCCAGAAAAATTAGGGGGTTATTGTAGATGCAAAAAATTTACTTTTACGAAAATAGGGTATGATCCTGTGAGGTTGAGGTCACTAGTAATCCGTTGTACTTACACACGCAAGAAAACAAACGTGAATTGAACAAGAAACATTGGGGTGGTGTTTGCCGCAGATACTCTGATGCTCAAGTCAGCAAGGCCGAATGAGGCTAATTTAGTGAGGGTTAGAAAGACAGAAGGTTGATAGAAGTCTAGTCGAAGACTATAACTGCGGCTGTGATGCGAAATTCATGAGAGTGAGAACTGCGGGGTCTGAAGTTGTAATCTCTTTGTCCCTTGTGAGAGGGTTGACCTCTGTTTAAATAGTTACTGTAGGATCTTCGAATCTTGGTAGGATTGTGAATCCTTAAAGTTGAGGTTTTTGAAAAAGGAGAACCTTTGGCTCCCTTACCTCAGTAGGAAAGGGAGTCCTAATGGGTTTAAGACACGGATCTTAGATGAATTAAGGTAGCGATGGACCTCTTCAATAGAGTTCAGGTAATACCAGGGTAAGTGGGCGAACTTGGGCTCCAAGTAGATTCTAAGTCCAGAAGGTGGTCTAGGATCACAGGGCTTGGGCCCAGATAAACTGGCGATGAGGCCTAAATGAATCGTTCCTCTACTGATTGGGTCTAAGTAGTGGGCAACTGGGTAGGTGTGCTGAACGGACTTGGTGGGCGAAATCGGTTGTCAGCCTAATCGGAATTGGGCCATGACTCTGAACTTTGTTAAAGGTGTCTTCGTCTTTGGGCCTATTTGGGCCGAAAACATTTTTTGGCCTTAACAGTTTGCCTCCCATTGTTTAAGTTAAAGAGTGCTTAGCTTAGAGAGTAGGCGTTGCGCAGAGGTGTACTTAGTCGACCTTTTCGACCGACTGGTTGAACATGTGAATGTGTTGCTTCTCTATGCACGGAACCGAATAATATAGGTTTTATTATAGGTGACGCATTCGATACACCAGGTCGAGCAGGTGAAGGTGGAACATGATCAAGCCTTCCCTCGATGTATTTGACCGAGTGAGGGAGTGAAGTTGACATTGATGGACTCACCCGATGCATTGGATTAAGAGGACGCACGAAAAAGTCTGCGAGAGGTATCCTTTCTCGGTGTGTCGACCTCGGTGGGAAGATATGCGAGATGTCCTATGAAGGTGTCCTCACTCAGCGTATCGGGCTGAGTGAGAATCGTTAGGGTGATTCTGGTGGTGATGCCATCAGTTGATCAATTGAATCCGAACAAGTAGATGTATGTGCACTTTCCTACTCTTGATTGACTCGTTCGGTCAGGCTGATTGTGCTCTGTAACTTCTTGGCAAGGTTTGTCATGGGGTTGAAGGGCTGGGTAATACTTCTAATCATTCCGTTTAAGGTCGAGCATGAGGTGATGGTCATGAGATGTGTATACTAGAGGGCCGGCTCGAGTGGGTGTGAAATGTTAGAATGTCATAAGAGATGAATAGTTTGTATGCTAGAAACGCCTACTCGATCGAGTTGGCTGAGTGATTATGTTGGGTGCATGCATAGAGTCACGTCTTTTGAGTGCACGTAGATTTGCGACATGTGTGCGATGGAGATCGCCCCTCGGTTTGGGGGGAAAACGAAAAGCTGCTCTATTTCATAACCAAATCAAGGCTGCCACATGTCTCTTTTGCCAGCCTTTGTCTATAAAATCGAGGAGGCGATTGTGTATCTTTGTTTCATCTCTCACTTCTCTTTCTTCGCGTTTTCTTTCTCTTTTCAAGTTTTTTCAACAACGTGGATGTACTTTCATGGATTCCAGCCATTTTCACAGTAAACATTAGTTTCTTGCGTTGCTTTTTGTTTCTTTTCTTCTTCTCTTTGTTTGTGTAGTATTTTTAGATAGATTTGAGTGAGATTTGGTAGGTTTCCTTTTACTTTTTGGAAGGGTTTGACAAAAACTAGGAGATGCCGTGTTTCTTCATTTTGAGTGGGGTAGATTTAGGGGCGACTTAGGTTGTTTGGTTTGAAGTTTGGGGTGAACAAAAATTTTCATTTGGGTTCAAAAATTCTGGGTTTGGGGAAGGTAGAAGATGAAATTAGTTTACGTTGGTTTCCTATTCAACTCGTCATGGTCTGCTTGACCGGTCGAGTGTGGTGCTTCGAGTGAAGAAGCATGGTTTTTTGTAAGGGCTAGCCACTTGGGTCGCCTGGTCTTGCAAGCCGAGTGGTGAGGGATCTGCATTAGGGGTCTTGAGGAAGCATGTATTTGATCGCCCAGATCGAGCCAAAAGTTACTTGGAGGTTGAAAGGTTAGACTGATTTGAGAGCCAGTCGGTCAATAGCTTTGGGTGAGCGGGGCTTCTAGAGCTCGAGTGTTTGACTTGGTATTGAAAACTAATTGGTCGCTCAGGTCGAGTGGATGAAGGGTTCAATGTCGTGGTCAGAGTCGAGCGACTTGAGTGGGGCGGATATGGAAGTTGGGAATGAATATGAGAAAGCCCCAATGATGGTGGTGACGCCAGAAGGTGGAGGCATTTTAGTTGGTATACCATATCTCAGAGTCTATCGAAATTAGGGTGCTGAAGTCATATGAAAGGGTCGACAAGGAGGCAAAAGGTTAGGTGAGTGCCTATGAGAAATGGTTCCATAACGGGCTAAGGCTTCTCAACACTGATCTTGTCTAGGAGGTCTTGAATCATTTCATGATTGCATTGACCCAAATTATGCCAAATAGGTGAAGATTGTTGATGGCTCTGGAGGGCCTCTGTGTGTGAAATCAAGAGATGTTTGGGCTGTACGAGCTGTTATACTCATATTTTCTGAAGAAAAATGACAAGGTCAAGGGCCGATATCTAATCAATCTCAGGCACAATCGGGCACACCTCGTGATCAACTAGAAAATTAGAAGGAATGTTTCTTCTTAATGAGGGGTGAGGCAGTCTTTGGGGAGAGAAGCCAGGGTGAGATTCTATACACCTAGAGATCGACTGGTGAGAAACTTAGTCTTTATTCACGCTTTGATTATTAAAGTCTTACTATTTCTTTGTAGATCTTGAATTCAATCATGCTGGGCAGAGTGGGGATAGCTTGGACATACAGACCAAAAAGATTCTTGCTATTCCAAAGGCGTAGAGGGATTGACAGGTCGTGTTGGAGGAGGCAGTCACTTTTGGGCTGGAGTTGGTGCAATTCAGCGAGGTATCTCCTTCCCTTCACTAAAGCAGACTTGGAGTGTGCTGCTCATCTGCTACTATCATATTTTGTCCGGTAAGTCTAGGCTAAACCCACTAACTATTGAGGAATTTATGACTGTAGAGAAGCTTATGAAGAAGTTGACTATCTCAAGTGCGAACGAGTCTATTGCAAGACGTTGCAAGAAGCGAAAGAGGGATTCTTCAACCAAAAAGGAGACAAAAGTGGAGGATGTGGTCGTGACTCCACTAGGATAGACACCTGTGTTCCGGGCTAGGTCATCCAAGACGGTGGTCTTGGATGAAGAGATTGAGATGCTTACCTTCAGTATCCTAGCTTCCGCGTCGAGTTATCGACCTATTCAGATGCAACTTCCATGAGCAAGCTGACTGATTTGTTCCTATTCCCAACGGATGAGAGCCATCTCAAACAGATGGGTGCTGTCACGTCTGTTAACTAGGGAGTTTCCCGCGCTTTTTAGGTATGAGCTAGATTTTTTCCTTACTGTACTTATAGTGATTTTATATTGATTGAGCGGTTTTATCATGTAGGCTTTCAGAAGCGGCTTGCACCTCAGGAAATCCATCATGTTGTAAGAGAAGAGGATACATGATGTGTCTAAATCCAACGCCAATCTACGACACAGAGAGATAGTAGCCTAAAAAGCTAAGTAGGAGAGCCAGCAGCGACTGAGAGAGGTCAAGGCCAAGCTGGAATGATTGAAGAAGAAGCTAGTAGAGAAGAATGCCGAAGTTGAGTCGCCGGGGGAGCAATGCCTTAGTATCACCAAGGATGCCATTATCAGGGCTAGGGGAGAGTTGATGCTAGAGTACAAAGCTGAGAACACTTCCTACTAGAATCTGGATGAGGACATCCAGCTCTTGCTCGAGATGGAGAAGGAGGCTGCGGGTCACACAGATTATGCAGAGGAGCAAGTTGGTCACCAGATATTCGATCTCATTAGTCAGCCAGGATAATTGGTTACAGAGGATGCCAACAATTAGGCTGTAGGGGCAACTGCTAGGGCCAGTGATAGGGTAACTGAGTCGAAGATGGGTGAGATGATCACATTGACGATATGGGCCATGGTGCCCTTTAGGTTTATTTTTTCCTTTCTCATGTATTTTTGGGGCATGTGATGCCCTTTCATGGAGTATGTGCCTTTCTTGTACCTGATAATCATCTGCCTAGGCCTTTTTTTGTTTATCTTATATTTGGTCATTTAGGGCTTTGTGTTTCAGCTTGTGTTCCCATTTTACTACTTTCTTCATGGATGGATAGGATGAATGCTTGATTGCTTGTGATGTGTAGGGGTGGAACCCTCTTTCCTAGGTAGTTGCCTTGTAGGTGTATCTTGTCTATGGTGGGACGTTGTAGCTGAGACAGCGTGGTTCGTTTCGAGTGAGCGAACTGAATCAGCTACCTCAATTGACCACTCGTGTTATGATGCAGATGAAGCCAAGTGGCTCAATTGCTAGTGTCACTTCGAAAGAGATAGGAGCATGTCAGTATGGCCGACTGGGGATGTAAGCCATTGAGTTGTTTTGGGCAAGCTGGACCGACCAAAGGTGTATGTTTGTGTGAATTGTTAGATTGGTCTGGGCCAACTGATGGTGTAGATCTATGAATCGGTTCATGTCGATTGAAGGCGTGCGTTTATGAATCAGTCTGGACCGATTGATGGTGTAAGTTTATGAATCAGTCTGGGCCGATTGAAAGTGTAAGTTCATGAATCGGTCTGAGCGGATTGAAGGTGTAAGTTGATGAATTGGTCTAAGCTGATTAAAGGTGTGAGCTTATGAATCGATCTGAGCCGATTGAAGGTGTAACTTTATGAATTGGTCAAAGCCGATGGAAGGTGTAAATTCATGAATTGGTCAGAGTCGATTGAAGGTGTAAGTTCATGAATCAGTCTGAGCCAATTGAAGGTGTATGTTGTTATATCGCTGAACAGTTCTTTTATTGAATTAAGGCCACGAGGTTGACTGAAGGTGAAAGAGGTGGACAGACCCATTCATCTTTTTTAAACAAAAACACGAATAAAGAATTGCCGATGAGATAAGTCTAACTAAAAGTAGTAATGTTTGAAATGGATTGCATTCCAACTATCGTTGATGTCCTTGCCCACGGGGGTTTGAAGTCTGTAGGTGCCCTTCTCTACTTCCTTGGCGATCTTGTAGGGATCCTTTCAGGTAGGGCCGATTGTCAGAGTTGATATTCCTAGTGTTTTGAAAGACTTTGCAGAGGACCCAATCGTCTTATTTGAAAGTTCTTACTCATACATTACGGTTGTAGTGTCAGGCGGCCTACTACTAGTAGATTACGTTGCAGATGTTCACCCGCTCGCTAGTTCGTCGACTGTGTCCAAGTTATGACAAAAGTTTTAGCTGTTTGCTTCTTCGTCTGACCACTGGAGTCTGGCTGAATGGAGCAATACTTTGGCTGAGATGACTAGTTCAGATCCATATGTGAGGGAGAAAGGGGTTTCACTAGTAGATGAGTGGGTTGTTGTTCGGTAGGACTAGAGGACCCTAGGTAGTTTGTCTGCCCATGTGCCCTTAACTTTCTGGAGGCGTTTCTTTGAAGTCTGTATGATTGTTTTATTTGATGATTCTGTCTGACCGTTTGATTGGGGTTGTGGGGGGGTAGAAAAGTTGAGTTTGATCCCCCACATGTCGCTGAAGTCTCTGAAGCCTGAGCTATTGAATTTGGATCCATTGTCGGTATTTATTTCCTTCGATATTCCAAATCTACAGATGATGTGTTTCCAGATAAAAGCTTTTACCTCTTGGTCTCTGACTTAGGCAAGTGCTTTGGCTTCGATCTACTTAGTAAAATAGTCGATGGCCGCCAATATAAAGACCCATTGCGTAGGTGCAGTCGGGAGTTTTTTAACTGTGTCGATCTCCCACTTCATGAATGACCAAGGTGTGAGGGTGGAGTTGAGTTGCTTGGGTGAGAGGTGTGAGACATGGGCGAACCTTTGATAGCTATCACATTTCTTTACATAGGCTACTGAGTTAGTGTATATAGTTGGCCTATAGTAACTAGCAGTGATCGCCTGGTGGGCAAGGCTACGTCCTCCTCCATGGTTTCTGCATTCGCCTTCATAGAGTTTGGCGAGAACTCACTTGGGTTTTTTTGGGCTTATGCCTTTAAGGTAGGGGTCAGAGAATGACTTCCTAAGGAGTTAACCCTCGTATATGGTGAATCTTGTAGCTTTTGCACTTAGGCGGCTTGCTTAATTCTTGTAAGCTGAGAGCTCATCATGTTCCAAGTATTTGATTATTGAGGTCATCCAAGAGTCAGCCGGTTTGACATCCATTACTTCTTTGGGCTCGTTCGAGTTGGACAACTTGTGTGTTAGGTGTTCCTTCCAGTTGGCTGGCCATTGGAGGAACAGTTGTGTGATGGATGATTGGGAGGAGCCTTGAAGGGTTAAATCGAGGTTAGCAAGGGCATCAGCATGGGTGTTCTCCACTCTTGAGACTTGGGTGATGGAGAATTCTTCAAAGGTGGACTGCATTTCTTTAACCAAGTTCAAGTAAGTTGTCATCTTTGAGTCTCGGGCTTGGTAAGTGCCTTATAGCTGGTTGACTACGAGTTGAGAATTGGACTTTAACTCCAGCTTCCTTACTCCAATCTCCTTGGCTAGAGAGAGTCCGAAGATAAGAGCTTCGTATTTGGCTTCGTTCTTTGGGCACTTGAATCACACCGTATGACCCTCTGGATGATATCTCCTTCTGGTGCAATAAGTACAATGCCAAGCCTGCTTCCATTCACATTGCTTGAGCCGTCTACTAAGAGGGTCCAAATCAAAGATGATATGCTATACATGCATAATAACTCTTTTTTTGCCTGGATGGTAGTGTTCAGAGTGAAACCAACAATGAAGTCGGCCAACGCTTGGGATTTGATGACGGTGCGTGGTTGGAAAGATATATCAAACTCATTAAGCTCTACCGTCCATTGCGTGAGTCAGCCTATAACTCTGGCTTATGGAGTATCTTCTTGAGTGGGAAGGAGGAGAGGACGACTATGGAGTGTCACTAAAAGTATGGTCTGAGCTTCCTGGATGCATAGACAAAAGCGAGCACCAATTTCTCCAGTTGACTGTATCATGTCTCAACATAGAGGAGTGATTTACTTGCATAGTAAAGTGGTAGTTGCTTTGCATTGTCTTCTTAGACTAATACTGCTGAGATGGCTGTCTCCAAGACCGCCAGGTTGATGTAAAGCTTTTCCCCACCCAGAGGCTTGAAAAGAAGTGGGGGAGAGGTTAGGTACCTTTTTAGCTGTTGTAAGACCTCCTCACAGGTGGGGGTCCACTCAAATTTATTAGATTTCTTGAATGTGGCAAAGAAGAGGCGACACTTGTCAGTAAATCTGGATATGAATGGGTTTAAGGCAGCTACTAGCCCCGCGAGGCGCTGGACGTCTTTGATGCAAGTTGGTGATGGTATATTGAGGAGCTCCTAGATTTGGTCTGAGTTAGCTTCTATCCCATGCTGAGTTAATATGTATCCCAAGAATTTTCCTAATGAGACCTCGAACGAACATTTGGCTAGGTTTAGCTTCATATTGTATTTCCTTAGGACGACAAATGCTTGACTGAGGTGGTCAAGGTACTGCTCGGTCATAAGAGACTTGACGAGCATGTCATCAATGTATACTTTCATGGTGTCTTCGAGGTGTTCGGCAAATATTCTATTGACTAACAACTAATAGGTGGCCCCACCATTCTTAAGATCAAAGTGCATTGCTTTGTAGCAATAGGTTCCACTCTCTGTGATGAAGGTTATATTCTCCTGGTCGTCCGGGTGCATCAAAATCTAGTTGTATCTTGAGAAGACATCCATAAAACTTATGAGTTTGTGACCTGCTATCGCATTGACCATCATGTCAATATGTGGGAGTGGGAAGGAGTCCTGGGGGCACGCTTTGTTCAAATCCGTGAAGCTTACCTAAACCCTCTAGTTTTCGTTCTTTTTCTTCACGGCCACAACTTTTGCTAGCCAGCAGGGGTAGTGGACTTGTCTGATCAGTCTGTTGCTCAATAGTTTGTCAATCTCTTCATTGATGACTCTGTTGGGTTCTGGTGCAAACTTCATTCACCTCTGCTTCAGTGGAGAGTGATTCGGATCTACTTGAAGGTGGTGGACGATTGCCTTAGGGTTGACTCTTGTCATGTCCGCATGGACCAGGCGAAGCGGTTCTGATTTTGTTTGAGGAAATCTATAGATCACCCTTTTATCTCGGCCTTGAGGCTTGAGCCTATTTCGGTCTTTCAATCGGGGTGGTCTGAATGTATCTGTACTTCATCCAATCTTCCATGGATGGTTCATCTGGCTTGGTCGGAGTGGTTGGATCAGATTGCAGTTGCTATGAAGCATGACCTTTGCCTTTAAATGCGTTTTTGTAGTAGTCTCTAGAGGCCTTAATATCGCCCTTGATTTTCTTACTTCCCATTTTGTTGGAAACCTGATTGTTTGATGGAAGATAGATGAGACAACTGGCATGTCGTGGATCTAGGAGTGACCCAAGATGACATTGTATAGTGAAGAGCAATTGAGCACTAGGAAGATGGTTTGCTTGTTGACTTCGTTGGCGTAGATAGGCAAGGCGATTTCGTCGATAGTGTACTTCTGCTTAGAATTAAACCTGACAAGTATGGGTGGTCGTCTGTTGATGTTTGATTCATCCAGTCCCATGGCCTTCACTACTTCAAAGAAGAAGATGTTTGCCGAGGATCCCCCGTCTACGAATACTCTTTTGACTAAGTTGTTGATGATTTGAAAGGTGATGACTAGAGCATCGTAATGAGGGGTGGCAAGGGTGGCTGGCTCATCATTGTCAAACTGAATGACTTGGTTGATATGCGATCGAGGGGATTGATGAATGGACCAGACTTCTAGATGATGGTTGGCTCGGGCGTAGCGCTTGGCTGAGGAATAACTCACCTTATTAATTTCTAATCCTCCAGAGATAATGGAGTAGAACCCCTTATTGGCTCCCGTAGAGGGGGAAATATTTCCTTCAAGCTTCTTTAGCCGACTATATTCTTCCCTTCATCCGTTAATAAGTCTCAGAGATGTCCCATTTTTAATAGTGTTACAAGTTCCAATCTTAGGGCGATGCAATCGGTAGTGTTATGACCATGGTTGTTGTGGAATTTACACAACTTGGTCGTGTCTCTCTTTGAGTTGGGATTGAGCTTGGCTAGACATTTCACGGTAGGTCCCATTTCTTTTATGATTGCTACGACATGGGCTGGTTCGACGTTAAGGTTGTACTCTAGAACCTGGAATTGGTTTGATCCAGGTGGTCTATTTTCGATCTCGTTGGTTGGCAGTTGTATGGTTTTTTTATTCTGTTAGGATTGTGGGGAGGGGGTTGATAATAAATCTCAAACGATCTGGACCCTAGCCTTCTTTCATTCTGCCTTTGGTGACGGTCATCATATATGGCATGCCTTATCCGGTTCACCTCATTTTCCTCCCACCTGATTTGGATCATGGCTTTGGCTAAAGCTGATTGAGTTGTTTGGAAGGTTAGTGTACCATTGAAGGGTGGGTCCGGAGAGGCTTGAGCTGAAGCTCTTACACATGCAGGCTTCCCTCAGTGTTCGGGGTATCGAAGCGGCAAACATCCACTGCTTGTATGAGGTTATATGGTCATCTGGGTCGGTTGTGCAATCGTAACGCTTCATGTGCGGATGCGAATTTGTGTGGTATCTCGGCTAGCACGATTGCATCCATAAAGGGTGAATTGGCATAACAGTGAGGTTGACTCTTTTTGGTTGGGATTGATACTCCAGGTATATGCCTCATCATTGCCTCTATGTTAGCCATTCTTTTGGCTAATATCTGCTTCATAGGCGACGCGGAGACCACCAAGTCGGCCTGGCTGGCTTGGTTGGTCATGTGATTCGCACTCGATATGTTTCGTTGGGTCAAGTCATATGGGGTAGCCTGACAAACTATTTTGTCGTGTGCTGCTTAGTAACTCAGATCTCTATTCATTCCCTCTAGTTGGGTGGTTCCTATTGTGAATGTTCGGGTGTTTCGACCACATGGACTGTAAAAAGGGAGTCGCTTGGTCCGTGGGGACGGATGGACTCAAGTGGGGTGGATTGAAGGTCAGGGAGCTCGCTCAACCCACGAGGATGAGTCAAGTCGAGTCGAGTGGGGTTTGGGTAGGAATGGTTGATTGGAATGAGACGAGATGGCAATGATGGGTGGCTCTTATTGTGGTGGGCTTTCTGTTACTTGGATGTCTTGATCTCGTGCTTGAAGCGGGTCAACCAAGAGTGGCTCTATTGGCAGTCCCTGCTTAATTAGATTCAGGGCTGAATCATCCACTGGTGATGAATGGAGTTGTCGGACCTTGTATCCGAGATCGTTGGTCTATGATCTAGAGTCTGGAGAGGCTGCATGGATGGAATTGATGCGCAAAAATGACTGAGTTGTACTTGACAAGGCTAAGTCTCAAGGTCATAAAATTGATTACCTTCTATTTCAGAGAGTAGTTTTCGGCCTGGATGGAGGCATTTTCGTTCCGAATGGCGGTGTTTTCAGCTTCCAGTATTGCCACCTTCTCTGAATGTTGTTGCATAAGTGTAGTAAGAGCTTCGAGTCTGGCCTTAAGGCCAAGATTGTTGTTATCTGAATTTTTAGTCATAGGGAGTTTCCTTACGAAACAGGGTTTGAAAGATGAATGATTGCTAGAGGCTCCATGGTGGGCGCCAAAATGTAGATGCAAAAAATCTACTTTGACAAAAATATGGTCTAATCTCGTGAGGTTGAGGCCACTAGCAATCTGCTGTACTTGCACACCCAAGACAACAAGCGTGAAGCGAACGGGAAACACCAGGGTGGTGTTTACCATAGGCACTCCGATGCTCAAGTTAGCAAGGTTGAGTGAGGCTAATTTAGTGAGGGTGAGGGAGAGAGAAGGTTACCAGAAGTCTAGTCGAAGACTATAACTACAGTTGTGATGCAAAATTCTTGAGAGTGAGAACTGCAGGGTCTGAAGGTGTAATCTTTCTGTTCCCTGTAAGAGGGTTAGCCTTTGTTTAAAGAGTGACCATAGGATCTTCAAATCCTGGTAGGATTGTGAGTCCTTGTAGTTGAGGTTTTGTGAAAAAGGAGAACCTTTGGCTCCCTTACCTCAGTAGGAAAGGGAGTCCCAGTGAGTCTAAGACACGGATCTTAGACGAATTAGGATAGTGATGGACCTCTTCGATAGAGTTCGGGTAATATTAGGCTAAGTAGGCGAACCTTAGGCCCCAACTAGATCATAAGTCTAGAAGGTGGTTTATGATCACAACGTCTAGGCCCAGATAAACTGGCAGTGAGGCCTAAACGAACTGTTTCTCTGCTAATTGGATCTAAGTACTGGGCAATTAGGTAGGTGTACCGAATGGACCTAATGGGCGAAATCGGTTGCGAGCCCAATCGGAATTGGGCCATGACTTCGAGCATTGTTGAAGGTGTCTTCGTCTTTGGGCCTATTTGGGCCGAAGACATTTTTTGGCCCTAACAGTTACAATACAGGGACTAAAGTGTTATATAGAAAAATTGAGGTGGGTAGAAAGGAAAACTAAATTTGGATGGGGGTAAAACGACATTTCTTATTACAATTTTTTTTTTTTTTTAATAGGACTAGGGTGGCAATGGCCCAAACCAGCGAGTGGTTTCACCATATTGGACTTTGTGAAACTCAAGTCAATGGAGAGCTTATGAGAAGCTTCAATGAAGATTAAAAGTATGGATCAATGGAAAACAAACTTCAACGTGTGTAGCGTTTTTAGAGAGTATATAGACAAGAAGAAGGGGAAACCTTAATGAATGAACGAATCGCTTAAAATAACTTACCATAACTTAGGATTGCTTTACAAACAAACATGTTATTTATATACCTTTAGGGTGTGTTTTTGGCCAGATTCATGGTGGATCTAGCCAGATTAGCGCTCGATTGACTAGATCCGGCTAGTTGTGTGTCGTTCCAGCCACACCGATGATGGTTGTTGGCAGGCGATGGGGGGTTTTAGGTGGCCTACAATTTGTTTTAAATATAAGGGCATTACTATCAACAAACTTAATTAATTGGGGGTCAAATTGTAATGGCAGATTCATGTAATTAATTTCAAAATGAGGGTACTATTGTCCAAAATTTTTATTAATAAGGGGTAAAATTGTAACAAAATTAACATTACTAAGTAATCTTAAAATACCTAAGAAAATTAAGGTAATTAGTTTACCACCTAATCAAATTTAGCAATTAAGGACAAGTTCTTTGCTTTAGAGGTGCTGATCGGTCTTCTAGAGGAAGGGATTTTTGTGCACTTATTACCAATAGTAATTACAATTTGTTTTGAAAGATTTTCAGAACCTTATATTATTTATGAAATGATCATATGATATAATAAGCCTTTAATATGATCATTTGTGCCACTGCCTAATTGGCTCTGATACTATTTGTAAGAAATTTTAAAATAACACACGATATAATACCAATGTTATCAAGCTTGTAGCTCAAGAGAGAGGAAAAAAACCTGTCGTCACATTATTTTCTTCTCACACATAAACTAACAAACACACTTCTTTACATTGAAGATAAACCCTAATTCTGATTAGACTAGCTAGGGATGCTAACATTAAACAGTTAAACCAAATACTAAAATTATTCTATTTAGATAACATTATTCTCAATAGAGATAACACTAAAAATAAGACTTCTAATAAAATTGATATGCTTGATTTAATTTCCAACAATACCTCCCTTAAATCAAGCTCTAATATTTAAGGCTCCGTTTGGTTCATTATTCTGATAGTTTTTAGAATAATCTTTTGAAAAAAGTTAAATTGGGTGGGTATTACGATGTAGGATTTGGAAATTAACAAAAATATCCTCTATGTTTGTTTATTTACTAAACACCCCTATAATAAAATATTAAAAGTTAACAAAAATACCCCTAACCCACCCATTAAATACGGATAGCCGGCCACCACCGCTGGAGGGTCGTCGGAGTGTTTTTGCAATTTCTAAAAAAAAATTTGGGGGTGTTTAGTTAAATTAACAAATTTAGGAGGTTTAAAAGAAATTAAAAAATATAGAATAATATTTTGGGAATAATGACATTTTACTGTTTAACTTTTTTGAGAATACTAATTCCCAAAAGCGAAACAAACGGAGCCTAAGCTTGTGGACTCGCCCACCCAAACTTTTGATGGCATTGTCTCTTTACTCGTGTCAATTCTGTTTGATCCAATACGCTCAATCCATTGGTATCACACTTTTATCTATAACAGAATAAATTAACAAGGTAAAACTTTTAATAAAAGTCATATGCTTGACTTAATTTCCAACAATACCTCTCTTAAATCAAGCTTTAAGATTTAAGCTCGTGGACTCGCCCACTTAATTTTTTTTTTTCTGGCATGGTCTCTTTACTCTTGTGTCAATTTGCTTGACCTATTGTGCATGATGCATTGACATCACACATCTTGATTTACTAATCTATTGACATAGTTTGCATAGAACTAAGGGTTTGACTCCTATATAAAGAAGTGTGTTTGTCAGTTTATATGTGAGAAGAAAAGAATGAGACAAGTTCCAAAAGGAATTTATTACAAGTTGTATTAGAGCCATATAGGCAAAAGAGATCATATCAAACGATCATATTAGAAGCCAGTTAGGCGTCGAGACGATTAGATAAAAAGCTAATTAGGTGTAAAGGTATCATTATGTCATAGATGATCAGTTTAAAAGCCAGTTAGGGAAAGGCATCATCATATTATGATAAGAAAAAAAGAAAAAAAAGTCAATTAAGAAGAATATTGACATCAACATTAGTTAGGCACGGTCATAGCCAAAAAGGCCAAAGGTCATCTGACGAAGCAACATCTGACAGATTGGCTAATACAAGCCATTCCGATGATAAATATGTTATAAAAATTCCCGGAGAAAGATGTAGAGATTATAATACGTTGAAAGATTCAAAGAAAAATATTTAATATTTTGATCATGATATTTCCCTAATCAATGAGCAATTAGTATTGAACTTGCCAAGTAACAACCAAAAGGTATGATTGAAAAGTAATTTGGTGAAAAGCAAGAAGAAACCAAAAAAAGGTAGATGATGATTTAGTTTAATTTTTTAATATTTTGTCAGGGTATTTAAATAAATTATTTTTGTACTTTAAGTTTTAATTGTATTTTTAATCATTTTATTGTGTATACACAACAATAAAATTTTGAGTATGTCAATGGTTCAACTCCTATTACAACCCCACTTTATTCCACACCCATTGGTTCATTCTAAACTACTTAGTCCAGATTTCAATAGTGAGTTGTGAGTCTCTAGTCTAGATTAAAGCGCTCATGAATTCCAAGAAGACAGAGGGCTGCTAAAATGCCAAATCCCTGAACAAACAAAAATATATAGACAATTCAATGTGAGCCTTCAATCCTCTGGTTTATGCTAAAGGTTTATGGTTCATAGAAGTTATAAGTTCAACCAGACTCTTTTAGGACATGATTAGTTGCTCAATGATTGGTTCATAGCTCAAAATGCACTAATACATGTACATTGGATTCTAGAAATGATTGGTTAATGTTTATATACAAAGGCTTACCTTGAGTGGGATTCACAAGAAACTAAAATGGCCTTTTACATGCATGAGAAAACGCAGCCCAAGTCTAGTTTAAAAAATTGGTCTGAAATCCAATCAAACTCCTGCGTGCCGGCGATATGTCACACCTAAGGTGGGTGCAAATCGACTGATTTACCGATTTGGGCCTTCCATATAGTTTGGGCTTAACCTCTCTTTTTTTGGTCCCAGAGTTTGAATTCAAAATTGATTCAGTTTTTTATTAATAAAATCGATAACTGTTACCAGATATTATTGATCGTTACTGGTTTGTAAATCAATTGATTTTATTTTTATAGGTTTTTTTAATTCAATTTTCGTCAGTTATTTACAGAGTTAATGACAGAATTATTAAAGGAGCTCTACAGCAGTTTGAGCTCGATTTTTTTTCTTTGTTCTTTTGCTGTTTTACTATTCTGTATTTGAGTGTGTGTATATATATGAAGAGGAACAATCTATCCAAGAACATGAATTGTTACATAGTATTATAGACCTCAAGTTAAATCTTAAATTTTTTATTCCAAATGATATATTAATAGCGATGCTGGATTACTTAAAGACGACAAATTTAGGACAAGAATATTTGAGATGCAAGTGAATCATAAAGAGTAAACATGAAGCGGCAGTCGAGGCTCAGGTACAGCAACAAGTGGAAATTTTCTTGGAGTTGATAGTCCAAAAATTTCCTCCATATCCAAATCCTCATGCTTCATATCACCTGGCAATTTCCATGCAAAACCATGTAAAAGATTAGCCAAATTTGATCGAATAACCTTGAGTGCTAGACTATAACCAGGGCACATTCTCCTCCCCGCACCAAATGGCAATAGCTCAAAATGATGTCCCATAACATCAATCTCCTTATTCTCCATGAACCTCTCAGGGCAAAATTCATCGGGTCGACTCCATACGGCGGGATCTCTCCCTATACTCCACACATTAATGAGCACACGAGTGTTCTTGAGGATGTCATAACCAGCAACATTGCAATCTTCTCTAGCTACTCGAGGTACCAACATTGGTGCCACAGGATGTAGACGCATTGTTTCTTTCACAATCGCATCTATGAATGGAAGATTACTAATGTCTTTTTCTTGTACTAATCTGTTTCTCCCAACAACTCTATCGAGCTCTTCAGTTGCTTTCTTGAAAATGTCTGGCTTTTTCAGAATCTCGGAAATTGCCCATTCTAGAGTCACCATTGAGCTCTCGGTTCCACCACCTAAAAGATCCTAAGGTAACGAAAAAAAGAAACAATAATAATTAATACCCAAAAAAAAAAAAAAAAAAGTTAATTATCATGATCTCAAGCCCAATTGTCTGTGCAAGAAACAGGTAATTTAATTATTTGAGATTCATCTACCTGGATTAAAGCCTTAATCTGATGTCTTTGGAGCTTAACTTGGAAACTAGGATCATCAGCAAGCTGCAACAACACATCAACCATATCTTTAGACGTATTCTTCCCCCTACCATCATGCTCATCCAGCACATGCTCATAAAACCTATCAAGCTTCTTCATCACTGCCTTCATCCTCTTCCTATAACCTTGTAAATCCAAAAACCCAACCCACGGAATCGAATCTCCAATATCCAACACCCCATTTAGTAAAAACAATTCTTCAAGCATTTCCTTAAACTCTTTTGGTGTCACAATCTCACTCTCTGATTTCTCTGTGTATTTTTTCCCCAACACCATCCGGCTAATCACATTCAAACTAAGATTAGAAAAATGATCTTTCAAAATAATAGGCTTGCCACATGATTTGAACAGGCCATTCACAAATAATTTTGTCTCTTCAATTCTGATATACTCAAATGATTCTAAACGTTTTGCACTAAACAGCTCGATTTGACACATTTTACGTGCCTGGCGCCAATATGGACCATATGGTGCCCAAACCATATCCGAATAATTGTAGGTTGTGTACTTGCCTCCAGCGGTTTTAGGCCTGGAAGCGAAGTTGTGATCATATGTTTTGAGGAAGTATCTTGCCATTTCAACTGAAGAGCCCACGACCACAGTGTATGATCCGAATCGGAGTTGCATAATCGGCCCGTATTCTTTGGCGAGAGAGTGGATGGATTGGTGCGGAAGTGAGCCGATGAGGTTTAGGTTACCGATGATGGGCCATGGGCTTGGGCCAGGTGGTAGGTTGAGTTTGCGGTGGTAGAAGAGGTTGAGACAAAAGAGGAGAATGAAGAGTAGGGTTGGGAGCCAAAGGAAGGAATTGAAAGGCCAAGAATTCTCCATTTTTAAGTGTTATTAACGTGTTTATGTTGGCGGATGATACAAATGAAGTGGTGCAAGCACTACTTATTTATAAGCAACGAAGGAAAAGCAATAAACATATGGTTTTGATACTTCATCATTTTTTTTTTTTTTTTTAATTTCCATCTTTTATTTCTTAACTGATGTGACACATATTTGTGATAATGACTCAATATAATAAATAAAAAAAATTAATGAAAATATTAAACTGCCGAACCAATTTTACACATGTTAAAGGGGGACGCTTCCCTCTAAGTATATATACTTTGCTTAATTACTAGCTTTTCGAATTTAGGAGTTTAAAGAAATCAAACCCAATTTTTTTTTTTTTCCTATGGCCATAAATTAAGGATTATTGTCCAAATTTCCTTCGGTTTTTGCCAAAGAAATAAAAGAAAAATCATTAGCATTTTCTGATTTGCACAGCATATAAACTTCATTGTTGTTAGAAATAATGAAATATATATACACACCTCTCTTTTAAAACATTTAAAACATGGATAATATTTTTTCTTTAGTGGGTAGTTATATGTCTATTCAATCCAAAATTAAATTGAATAAAAAAAATCACATCAGTATTATTGGAGACATTTAACAAAGTGGAGAGAATATAATTTTATAAAGAATAGTTTGATAGATTTATTTCTTTATTTGATTGCTTCAAGTGACAATATACCTCTCTTTTAAAACATGGATACTATTGTAGAAAAAGAAAAGGAGCATGTGAATCATTATTTCTAATTTTGCAAATTCATGTCATATAGAATGCATAATTAAGTTAAATAAATAGATGATAATGACACAAAGTCTGCTTTTTATATCTTTAATTGAAAAAGACGTCCATTAATAATCGTATATTAATATTTATAAAAGCTTTCTTTTTTATTTAGTAAAGAATCCGATCTCGTGAGTCCTGACCCCAGGGTAAAAATAAACGATACACTCTGATTAATTGAGTTAAGCCTTCTATACAACTTATATTGAACCTTGTTTAAATTACTATTGATGAGGTTAGAAAGATATCATTATTTCTTTTGATAAATTTTAATGTATTTCTAGACCCAGTTAGATCTCTTATATTCTGTTACTTATTTGAACCTCAAATACTTCTTTGAACAGGGATCAGGAAATGCATATATTAAAAAAGGGGAAAAAAAAAAACACTATATTTTTTTCTCCGTAACAAGAGTAAATAATTAAGAAATCAAAGTTGAAAATTTAGACCATAAGTAATATAATAATTGCAAAATATGAAACAAGTGGAACCCTAACCTTTTATCAATTAAAATAATTAAGTAGATTTTTTTTTTTTTAATTTTTTTTTAAATCAACTTTACTTTATGTTAGTTTGATAGTTTTCCTTCTGCACAGGGGATCCTCCTCCTCACGTACGCAACAGTTCATCATCTCCGGTTCATAGATTTCCCTTCAATCCCATCGTTCTCTTTTTCTCTTTCAATAACCGAGTTATTAAAACAAAAAGATTTGTAAACATTAGCTCGCAAGTTTGATTGGATTCCTTCAACAAAATATGGATTTAAAATATTTGCAACATCTCCCAAGAAATTCTTTTCATGAAATACAGTCTCTACCTCAATAAGGTATGTAGTAGCTATTGGGGTTACGAATGTTTAACAGAAGCACCCGGGCTGTCCGGATTTTAAAACTTCCTCCCCATAATGCAATTATGATCGTGGTAATGACATTTTAATGCGAACAACACATGTATATGTATAGGGGTGTAACCAGGATTTTCAGTTAATAGGGTCAAAAGATCTAAGTAGATAAATTTACAAGAAAATGTATATTAAAGTAATAAGCATAAAAAAATGTAATCTAAAAATTTAATTTTAAAAGATATATATACTAAATTATCAATTTTATAACTGTTCTCGACTATTTATATTCTGAAAACATTGCATAATTGCTTTATTGACAATATAATGCCATCAAACATCTCTTTTTTAAATATATGTAATAAAACAATAATTTAATAATTATTTCATTAATAATACCACAAAATATCTCTCTCTGAGTATATGTAATAAAATAATAATTTAATAATTAACCTTCCAAATAAGTAGTATTTCTTGATTAATTCAACTAAAGGAAGAAGTATGAGAGAAGATGAGAGGAATTGAGAAAGGGAGAAAATGTGAAAAAAATACGAGTATTTTTCAGATATTTAAATTAATAAAATATAAAAATATCTTAGTGGATCAATAAAATATAAATAATTTTTATTACGTCAATATAATTTCCGGTGGGGTCAAAATTATAAAATCATAATGGGTTGAAATATGCCAAGCCACTTGTTCACTTTCAACGCTAGCATAATGAGATTCCATGCCACCTTGAGGTAGTGGTACAACCAGACCTGATGAGCCAAAATCCACCAAGATATGCCTCTGGAAGCCTCCGTGGGTCTACACTCTTAAAATACTATTATTAGTATTCCTAATAAAATTAAACATAAAATTAACTTATTTTTAAAATATTATTTTATATTTTTTTTTTAAATCCTCATAAATTTATTAATTTAACTAAACAACCTTAATATTTTTTTTTAGAAATTACAAAAACATCCCAGCAATCCTCCGGCGGTGGTGACCAACTATTCGTATTTAATGGGTGGGTTAGGGGTATTTTTTTTAACTTTTAATATTTTATTATATGAGTGTTTAGTAAATAAACAAACATAGGGGTATTTTTGTCAATTTCTAAATCCTATATTGTAATTAGGGCTGTAAACGAGCCGAGCCGGCTCGCGCGACTAGGTAAAAGCTCGTTTAGAGCTCGACTCGATAAGACTTGACTCGAACTCGATTAGTTAACCGAGTCGAGTTCGAACACAGTGAAGCTCGGCTCGTGGGCTCATGCTCGATGCAGGGTGCTTTGGTGATTTTTTAAGCGATTAGGTATTAAAGCGATAATTTTCGGTAAAAAAAGTTTAAAAAATGAGTCCCCCAAAGTGCGAATTCTTAAACACGATACACCAAAATCCCAAATCAATTTCATCCCAATCCCACTTGCCCTAAATCCCAAATCGCAAACAAAGCAATCCTAAATCCTACTGACGGCGACAGATCTGCGACGCAAATCCGATGAAGAAGACGTGGTTCACGGCGAAGAGTTGATGGCGAGTTTGGCGACAGCTCTGCAATGCAAATCCGATGAAGAAGACGTGGTTCACAGCGAAGAGTTGACAGCGACTGGGAGGTGTGTTGGTGCTGTCGACAAACCGTGGTGGAGATCGATAAAATTTTGGGGATTATGGCAACTGGGAGGTGTGGTTTACTGGTTTTAGGGATTAAAAAATCTGGGGGGTGTTTTGTCATTTTTTAAAATTTAAAAAATCAGGGGGATGTTTTGTCATTTTTTAAAATTTAGGAATCAGGCTCGCGAGTCGGCTCTAGCTCGACTCGAACTTGACCGAGCTCGAGCTCGAGTCTCACTTCTGAGGCTCGCCAGGCTCGAGCTCGATACTATTGTAAACGAGCCGAGCTCGATAAGCCAAAAGCTCGGCTCGGCTGGGCTCGTTTTCAGCCCTAATCGTAATACTCGCCCAATTTAACTTTTTTTCAAAATATTATTCTAAAAAATATCATAATAATAAACCAAACGGACCCTAATTATCATCATTATTCCCACGGTAACGATTACTATAAAATATATAATTTTAAATCATTTCAGAATTTCAATAAGGTCAAGTGACCTCACTAAGTATACCTTGGTTATGCCCCTATATATAAAGAATATAAAATATAGAATTAAGGAGTATAGTTAAATATTACTGACTCGTTTATTGTATTATTTTCCTCATCGAATACTTTCAAGTAACCCAAGTGTGGTACCTCTAAATCGATACACACAAAATCACACGTTCATGGAGATTATCCCACTAAAATGGAATAAAAAACAATTTCTTATTTTAGATGGTAGAGAATATGGAGATTAAACTCTAAGAAGGATGGCAAACATGTTGCTAACCCTGTTGGATATGTTATTTAATTTTTTTTTTTTTGTGGCTAGAGGCCCTAGAGGTGGAACAAATGGGCCGGGTTAGGCGGGTCAACCCTAACCCGGCCCGTAATAAAGAGGGTTCAACCCGGCCGATCGTAATGGCGGGCCGGGTTGAGCCCAACCCGCCAGCAACCCCCGGGTGGGCCGGGTTGCAAAATGGCAACCCGACGGCCCGCGGGTTGCTATTTTGTCCTCTCTGCAGGAGGACCGCCAACCCGGCGGGTTGCATGCGGGTTGGCTGTTGCCAACCCGCCGGGTTGGCTGAAAAGTAAATTAAAAAAAATGTTAAATTATTTTATTTTTTTAAATTACCCTTTCACCTTTGAAATATAGTTGTTTTATAGCCGTTGGAGGGGTCTTTTTCGTCATTTTCTTTCCCCATTTTTTTTTTTCTATAAATTGGCCCTAAGTCTCATATTTTTCTCACAACTCAAATTCCCTCATTCTCTCATATTCTCTAATCTCTATTCTCTCAATTATTCATTTATTCTCTTAATCTTTTTGTTATCAATTTGCTCTTATTTTAATTTTTATTAGTTTTTGCAATTTTCAATTCATATTTTCCAATTTTCCAAATTCCAATTCTCTTTCTTTAATTTTTATTTCTTCTACATTAATTTTTTTTTCAACTACAAGTCTATAATGGATAGATATTTCTCTCCCATCCTATAATGGATAGATATTTCTCTTCCATCAATTTCAATGATGAAGAAAACTACTATCCTAGTCCTAGTCTCGCTGATTTTACTATGAATGCAGGAGATTCAAATAGTCCCGCTGTCCCAATCCCAGTCTCAGAATCCGATACACCTCAAAATATGACGTCGATTCCAACAGCTCCCGATGGTTCTAGAAGTCGTCCTCGTCCAACTCCACCTCAAGTTGAGACGGGTTCATCAACTGCCGTCGAAACCGAAGACAAGCACACATCAGACGTTTGGGCGCATTTCGACAAGTTTTACGAGACAGAAAATGACGTTCAAGTCAAGAAAGCAAGATGCAAATATTGTGCAAATGTTTATAAAGCTGATTCAGGTAATGGTACTAGTACTTTAAAAAGGCATGCTAATAAACATATTAATCAACATGGAAATAGAGAAAGCAATCAAACTCAAATAACTAATATGGGTACTACTTGGCGTTATAATTATGATGTATATAGGGAACAGTTAGCTTTATATATTGTTGCATCTGATCAACCTATTAATATGGCAAAAGATAAATATTTTGAAAGATTTGTTCAAAATTCATTTTTTCCAGGATTTAAAAGTTATTCTAAAACTGCAACTAGAAATGATTTAATAAAATTGTTTAAAAAAATGAAATTAGAATTAAAAAAATAAATTTCATACTTGTCATATTAGTGTGGCTCTAACTGCCGATATTTGGAGTGGTAGAGTTAAACAAGATTATATTTGTGTGACTAGTCATTATTTTGATAATGAATTTAAATTAAATAAATCTTTATTAGGATTTAGATTAATGGATGTGGATCATAGTGGTTTAGAAATCTATAATAAAATTGTTGAAGTTTTAGAAGATTATGATATTATTGATAAAGTGATAAATTTAACTTTAGATAATGCAAGTTCTAATAGTAAAGCTATAGATTTTTTTCAAAATAATTATCCTTTATATAACAATTTGAAGTTTTTTCACCAACGTTGTGCATGTCATGTTATTAATTTAATTGTGAAAAGTGGTATGAAAACAATTAAACAAAATATTGATAGAATTAGGGAATCTTTAGCTTGGATTACTGGTAGTAATAAAAGAAATGCTGAATTTCAAGAAGCTTGTATAAAATCAAATATGTCTCCTAGAACTTTTGCATTAGATATGCCTGTTAGATGGAATAGTACTTATTTAATGCTTGATTCATGTTTACCTTATGCTAATATAATTAGTTATTTTGTAGCAAATAATAGAAGTCCTCATTATTTGGTAGAAAATGATTGGAAGATAGCTAAAGTATTTCATTCTTTTCTTAAACGTTTTTACCAATCCACTTTACAACTTTCTGGTGTGTATTATCTTACTAGTCCATTGGTAATACATACAATTATAAAAATTTCCGAGTTATTTACAAAAAACAAAGGCAATGAAATTTTACATGCACCAATAAAGGCAATGGAATTTTTTTTTTTGAAATATTGGGAACCCATTCCTTTTCTTTATTGTTTAGGTGCTATATTTGATCCTAGAATTAAATTAGCACGTTTAGAAAATGGTTTTGACAATTTAAGTGAAAATTTACAAACCGAATCATATGTCAATCAAATAGGAGAGGTAAAAAATAGTCTTTTCGAAGTATATTTCCAATATGAAAACAGGTATGGGAACCCGCATTCGCAAAGAGGCGAAATATCCAGAGAAGCTGTATCAGAAGAAACAACAAATGAAGACTTATACTCTTGGAATGCACTGAATAGGCCGAAGAGGACCCGAATCCGAAGCACAGCCTCCTCTTCAGAAGCACCACCACCACCACCAACAACAACTAATATACTGTCCTCCATGGAGTCGCAGAGTAATGAACTTCAACAATATTTGGCAACCCCCGAAATGTTTTCAACAGGTCACTTTGATATCTTAGAGCATTGGAGAGCCAGAAAATGTATTTTTCCGGTATTATCAAGACTTGCCTTGGATGTTTTTGCTGTTCTTGTCTCAACCGTCTTATCTGAACAAACATTTAGTGCAAGTGGAAGGATTTTAAATGAAAGGAGGACTAAACTTGCTTAAAAAATGATTGAAGTCCTTACATGTCTTCGAGATTGGGAACGATCGCGCCATCAAGATCAATACGAGGTTATCGACAATACTTTAGTAGAATCATTTTAATTTTGTAATATAGATGATATAGATGAGGGAGGTCCTAGTGAACCACCCCCAAATTAATTTTTTTGTAAAATGTAATTTATAAATTAATTGTCAATTATTGCACTCTTTTTTCTTTACCAAGTTTTTCTCCCATTGGGTTTTTCTTGGTGAGGTTTTTAACGAGGCAATAATTGTTGTAATTTCTTATTTTATTTTTTGATAAATGAATAAGTCTAATTTTTCTTATATTACAATTTTATTGTATTCAAATTGAATTAATATTTGAAATGTTAACAAAAAAAAATTGAATTGAATTGAATTATTGATATTTGAAAAGTTAACTAAAAACAATTATATTTATAATTATTTATTTGAAAAGTTAAATTAAAAAAAGAAAAAAAAATAAAAAAAAGAAAAAAAATAAGAAAATCGGGCTAACCCGGCCCAGACCGCCGCCTAACCCGGCGGGATAGGGTTGGCGGGCCAGGCTGGGCCAGCCATTTTCTCCAAAATGGCGGGCCTAACCCGGCCTGCCTTTGTTGGCGGGCGGGTTAGGCTCGGCCCACCAAACTTCGTAACCCGCCGCGGGCCGGGCCGGGCGGGTTACTTTTCCACCTTTGGCTAGGGCTTTTTTTTATTCCCTTCTATAATTTTTTTCTTCTATTATCTCTTACGTACGATGAACCCTAAGCCTCTTTTATATAGCCACTTACTGTTGGATTAGTAGGCTATCCTTGGAATATCTTATTCTAGTTTAAGTTATTCACAACTAGGTTAACTAATAACTAATCCTAGGCCCATTTGGGTGCTACCCTAATTTGGCTTCACGTTTAATTACTAAACCCATTTATAAAGCTTCCTCATGTGGACTTAATTTTTTAATTAAGTCCAAATAATTTATCCAATTACAAGAATGACCTTTTAACAAATTTTATTAATTAGTCAAATAGTCCATGTAATTGATAATTTTAAGAATCTAGTCCAACTAGGACTCTTCGAAAACTTTGATATTCTCATTAACTCCTTAATGAGAAAATCCCTGATTTCTATTAAGCTTAGAAATCCATAATGTATGTGACCTTTCTGTGTTCATTTATCGATGGGCAATAAGGTAAATATCAACTTTTGACATCCATCTTCCTTACAAACCGCGACTCACACCTAGTAGTATGTCATAGCCCCCAATAAATGAATGAAGCAGGATCATATAGACCTGTAAAAGTGAGCGTCTTAGTCATGTCACCTCATTCCCTCTAGTATCATGTTCTGATCAAGTGCAGACCATGGTATAGTCAAATCCCTAACTTGATTACATAATCTAAGATCATCTTGAGCGTGGAATTGTGTCTCTATGAAACTATTCATAAAACACAAATGCTTTGGCCAATGATCCTCCACATTCGTTGATCCCTTTGAACACTCAAGTTCATAATATCCGAGCCATCAGATTCCTTATTGAATACGCATATGACTCTATACATAAATAATCATGACCAACAAGCACTACACACTAGATATGAACATTCTAGTAATAACGTACTGAAGAACCACGAATACCCATGCACAAGACATGATTGCATCTCAGGTCTAAGGATAAAGTGACACTAATACATATAACGATGATCATTGACTAACGACATTATACCTATGTAATCAATCATCCAACGGTCACGTTCGATGCATCATTCTATAATGAATCATCTCATCATTCGTGCTCTTATGATATGAGTCTCATCACCCAACCATCAACATCTCATGCTAATCAATGGCGGCACATAGTAATGTTGATCTTGTGATAACATTATCCCCGATTATTATCACATCTGATCAAGAACATAATTAAGAGTGAGTCATACCAAAAGAATCTTGATATACTCATATTTTTAAACTCTTTGAAAATGTAATTTTTTTTAGAACAAGCTCAGGGACATACACAACTTAATTAAACATAAATGATACAAAGTAGTGTAAAATAATCGTCATTTTATTAATGATAAAATCATTACAAAGTTTATATATACAAATGTTGCCTAAACCTTACATCTACCGTTGGTTTTAGGGAAAATACACTAACAATAACGTTGATCTCTCTCTCATATTGTTTGTCATTGTCATTCCATTAATTGGACAAATTTAAATTAATTAATTTAGTGGGAACATGAAGTGTATGATTTGAACATAATTCAGTATTCAATGTTCATTCTGTTTAAATTATTTAGTATTGTCGATTTGGGGGATTGGAGATGAAACCGATATGAAAATTATAACCTAATAATTTTGAATTTTTTTTTATGTTAACATACAAACCCAATTTTAGCTTTTTATTATTTTTAATTTGTGAAGTTATGATTTGTATCTGACAGGTTTGAGAAAATGCTCCAATTTATTGGTTCACTAGATTTTTGATAAAATCTCATGTATAGTACTATCTTTAGCATTTTTTTGTTTTTTTTTTTTAAATTGTGAAATGATAAGTTATGCTCTAATGTCATTATTGTTTTACCCTTGAAACTTATAATTTGATAAAAAAACTAGTTTTCACCTTTTTTTTTTAATTTTGATATAGAACTAGGTTTCACTTTTCTTTTATAGCGATTATGATATTAAATCATGTTTAAATGATGGCCTTAAATTTTGATAAAAAAACTAGTTTTCACGTTTTTTTTTTTTTCATTTTGATACAGAACTAGGTTTCACTTTTCTGTTATAGTGATTATGATATAAGGTCATGTTTAAATGATGCCAATGTTTTACATTAGAACCTACAATTTTGATGACTATTTTAAGTCTTTTTTTTTTTTTTTTCTTGTGAAATGATTATATATGTTATCAAATCGTGAATGATACTATTGTTTTCCTTTGAGACTAAAATTTTGATAAAGCACTAGTTTTTAGGTTTTCTTTCATAGTGGTTATGATATTAAATCATGTTTAAATGATGCCAATGTTTGGGGCCTCTCTTGTCGTTGGCTCGTAATCTAGGATCACCCTATGGTTCTTGGGCATGTCAGTGTCGCTCCCTTTGTAAATCATTATTCATATGTCTTGTTTATCTATCGTTGAAGCTTAACCTATCCCTTCGGCTTCGGGTTGTGCGGCCTACTGTTACAGACCTTAGTGAGTGGGAATGAGATCACCTTCATTGTTGGTGCCCTAGAGAACTTGGATCGTCATGGTTGTTGCAACCTTTCGAGTTGATAGGTCTTTTCCCATCCCTCTTGGCCTTCCGTTCTTGACAATTATCCCGATTAAAATTTACTTGAGACTCCTCTCACCCCTCATGATACACATTTTGATTTTGATTTTCGGGGATCGTAACATGCCTGTTGTTGAGGTCCATTGGTTGTATCGCTGTAAAAATGCTTGGGCAATCAACCATTGAAGGAGTCGCGTTTGTGAGAGAAATTTAGTAAGAAGGGTTTGTGAGTATAGTATTATTGTTTTTTTATATTTAAGTTATATTCTCGATATGACTCAATAAAGAAAAGGTCTGCGTCCATCCATCTTGACAAGCGTGTAAAATATGAAAAACAAAATAGAAAGTGTGTAAGGTTTGCAAAGGTGAAGTAAAAATATAATATATGTTTTCTCTGTTTAAAAAATTATTTTATCAAATAATTGTTTTACATTACAAAACGTGAAATCAATTAAGCATGGCTTATATTTAACTGTATTAGAAAGTATATCACATGTTAAATTTTGGTCACATGTATTACATCTTGGTTGAAGCTATATTTTTTCTTTAGTGGGTTGTTATATGTCTATTCAATCCAAAATTAATTTGCAAAAGGTGTAGCTAAAAGGACAGAGCAATATCGATCCAATCGCACCTAGACAAGTATATCAATTATTTATATGTTTTTCAGATAAAGTAGATATTGAAAACACAGAGAAGAAACATTGGTCCTAGTTTAATCTATAAATAGTGTTTTGTATCCCAGCTCCAAAAGTAAGAACATTTCCATACTATCCATCGCATCCTTCAAATCAATAGTTTGAGATTCATTCTTGTTCTCCCAAATGGCTCAGAAAAGTAAGATTTTGATCATCGGAGGAACTGGAAATATGGGAAAATTTATGGTGGAAGCAAGTGTAAAGGCCGGCCATCCAACCTTTGCACTGGTCAGGGAGACTGCCCTTCTCTGATCCTGTTAAGGCAAAACTTGTTCAGAATTTCCAAAGCTTAGGCGTCACTTTGCTCTATGTATGTATTTCCATTCCCTTCAACATTATTTTTTACTACATGTTAACAAAGTAGAACACCTTAAAAGTTGGCACAAAGGCTCCTGAGACCAGAGTCCCAGGCGAATGAGGACCTGACTCGGAGCGCAGGAGATTCAGCATGAATACAGTATAATAACTATTAGTAGACCTCAAATATCACGTTGTGTAGCTTAATGTATCACATTGTTTAACTTTTATTATATTGGGAACTTGGTTTGGATGCAGGGAGATCTTGAGAATCATGAAAAGTTGGTGAAGATGCTGAAGTTAGTTGATATAGTGATGTCAGCTATTAGCCGTTCAGAGATACCAGAGCAGTTTAAGCTCATCGCTGCCATTAAAGAAGCTGGAAATATTAAGGTTGGTCTATTCGTATCATATCCATTAAAATTCTCAAAACTGTTATTATTAAATGGCATAATAAATGTTTAATGAATTGGTACAGAGATTTTTCCCATCAGAGTTTGGAAGCAATGTGGATGCTGGACATCCCATTGAGCCAGCAAAATCAGGGTATGCAAGAAAGGCAAAAATTCGACGTGCTATTGAGGCCGAGGGAATTCCCTACACTTATGTTTCCTGCAACTGCACCTTTGGCTTCTTTCTTCCTACACTGGCACAACCCGGAGCCGTTGCTCCTCCCAAAGATAATATCTTGATTTATGGCAATGGCCAACCCAAAGGTAATTACAAATAAACACATATCTCAATCAACCTCTTTGGTCAATTTTCACTATGGGGTCTATGCATTTGTTTTTTAAACTGTTACAGATCTTAAAATTTACGAGGGTTTTGTGATTTGTTTTCTTTTTAATTGTTGTCATTAATCATTTAGGATCATAACCTTGGGTTTCACTCAAAAAATAAGTCTGACAATTACAAAAGTCTCAATTTTTGAAAAATATGATAAAAAATCTCCAATGGTGATTAAAAATGCTGACTTTACATTGAATATTACTACCTTAAGCTTTTATTATATCACCCTTGGGTCAATAAAACTAGAAGTGCAAAAAAAATTACTCAAAAAATTGAAGTTACAGTATCCTACCCAACCATTATATATTGGTAAGTCTTTCTTTAAAAATTGTCAAGACCATATATATTCACCTTTTTTAACAATCCAGATCTAACAATGATCATAATATATTTATATCAGGACGTCTTGATTAGAAAATTATTTTTATTGTGAACTTTATTAAAAACTTACACTATAGTGGAAGTAAATTGACAATTTTCAAAACCGAAGTTTCTATTAAAAAATTATGAAAGCAAATATCGAAAATTAAGGAAATCTACTCGTGTAATTAATAAACAGAAAAGAATTTTATATGATATATATTATACGTGTAACGAAAATACATGAAAGCATGGCTTACAGTTGGTATTCTAATTTGGCTGCAGCAATTTTTATCAAGGAAGCTGACATAGCAAGCTACACCATCAAAGCCGTTGATGATCCAAGAACATTGAACAAGACCCTCTACCTCAGGCCTCCAAAGAATATCTACTCATTCAATGAACTTGTTGCCCTTTGGGAGAAGAAGATTGGCAAAACCCTGGAAAAAATTTATGTCACTGAGGACCAAATTATTAAGATGATCCAAGGTTATTAAGCACCCTTCCTAATTTGCCTAAATTCTGTAATTAAAAAAAAAAAAAAAATGAATTCCTAATGAGTTTGATTTTAACCCATTATTGCAGATGCGAATATGACAGACAAAATTATGCTACTAGTGAACTATTCAATATTTATGAAGGGAGAACAAACAAATTTTGAAATCGATCCATCTTCAGGGGTGGAGGCTTCTGAGCTCTATCCTGATGTTAATTATGCCACTGTTGATGAATACCTCCATCAATTAGCTTGTTTAAGCAATTAATTGAAGTGTGTATTTATCATTATTATTTAGTGATGGTATTTGTTTGCAATCGTTATCTTATTCTACTCAATTTCTAAATGTAACAATTTAGAAATTCATAAAATATCTAAATAAACTTCGTTTCATTTTAAATGACTCTTATTATTATATTATTTCTTTCTACTCTTCATCCCTCTACTCATTTGTGTCTCTTTGCAACATTAATTTAATGATAACGAATTCATCAAGTTGTGCATAAACCAAATGAAGCTGTCGTTTAAAGCTTAAAGGCAACTAACAGATCTGTAAAAGATCAACAAAATATGAACATAGGAAGAAAAAAAAAAAAACACAGTATTATATGCAGCAGGATAAAGACATAAATTTAAAGAGTTTTTATTTTTGATTATTTTTTAAATTGGGTTTTACATGGAAAATTAAATTATGATTTCATTTGTTCATTTAGGATCTTATATAGTCGTCGCACCATCTTAAAGGGTATAATAGTAAATTACTTGTTAATTGTTGATTTGGTACAAATTGTTTCCACGTCATCATGCGTAAGGATTACCCGTTACTCTTGATTGGGCCTGAGTCCATTTTGTTCATGCCAATTTACTTTAAAAATGGATCTTAAGTTGTTTATCTTCATTTGTTAGATAAGTTCTCAAATCCTCGGCTGTTCATGAGCGTCTTCACAAGCTCCATTTCTTCTTATAACATTTCAATATTTACTATTAAAAACTCTTTTTAACTCGTATAAATTAAGAACAAAAAGAGTTGTTTCTTTTTACCACATTTCATTTAAATATAAATACTGTAACTTTTTTTAATTTTTTTTTAATATATTATAATTTATTTTCAAATAAATAACTTATTAGAAAAAGTTAAATTATACAACTTATATTTAAACATTTAAAATTTATAAAAAAACACCTAAATAAATTACCTAATATACTTTTATATATAATAATTATAGATATATACACAAAAGTTAAATGAGGTCTAAAATTTATTTGCTTAAAAACCCATTTAATATCTTTGCCAATATCGTTCGAAATGGCTGGTAGAATTTGGTTACAGATAGAGAGAATTTGGTGATTGAAATTTTTTTTCTTAGCATGACATAGAAACAATATTAGTACGTAAATGATCATCTTTGGATGATTTATTTAACCATATGATATTTTATACAACAGATGTACGGATTTTCTGAGATCTAACAAAGAAAGTTTGGCACAAAAATTTTCTGTCAAATCTCAGCCAAAATACAATTTTATTGTCCTTAAAAGTTACATAAATAGATAGATTGTTTTAAAGACTATCATGTTGATACCAATATTAATTCTTAAACTCACCAAAATTTTTTCGGATGACTAGATTTGGTTCACTATTTCTAATCTAACATATTTAAGATAATTAATTATTCTAGCTCTCGTGCAATTAATAACACAAATATATAATCAATAATCAATTTTAATTTAATGATATAATTATAACTTATAATGAATATAAATATATATAATATAACTTTTTTTTATAGGATACTCTATATATGAATAATCTCTATGTAGTCATAAAAAATTCTGGTCCTTACTTAAGTCAGTTATAAATAAGAATAAACTCTAAATTGTAATAAATTATAATTTTTTTAGGTTTCGTCTTAAAAAACTTGCTTCCACGTGATAATACTTATTTATATATTGCAAAAAACATATGCTATGTTATATTAAAGGTTTATGAAATAAAATATTAATCTAAAGTTATTTGGGACAATGATTTATGCTTTTGAGTTGTTACAACATCTTTGAATTTACTTGTACGTAATAACTTGTTAGCATGGACACATTCTTATTGAAGTCAAAATATATTTTTAGGTTTTAAGCATGTTTAGAGCTTCTTGACACAAAACTTTTTGTATTTTCGTATTATAATCCTCAAGATTATCTCCAACCTCTTTTGCCAAATTGCAATAATGATTTCTTCTTTAGTTAAAACATAGACAGCTTGTTACTCATTTGGATGATTGAGGAAGATATTAATATCTATTCGATCAGTGTATACTTTACCTCTATACCACTTGCACTAAGGTAAATTAAGTCAAAACAGTAAAATTTGTAACTACAAATCTATTAAGTTATAATCTCTTTATAGTAATAAAATTAGCTTGGTCCTGCCATTATGACTATAGAGAGGTTCCAATGTATTAGTAAAATACAAATATATAAACTTTTATTTATATATTACTAATTTTAAAAAACCAAACAAATGACATGTCCTTATAATTATTAATTATGAGATATCTGCAAAAAACCCCAAATGTTTGTCAATTTTATAGCACCTGGCACTTTTTGAAATGCATGGGTAGCCCCATTTCCGTTAATTTTGTTAGTTATCTTTAATAGATAGCAAAGTGTTTTGAAATTCTTTAACTTTAGGAAGGGCATTTTTGAATTTTCCATTATTTACACAAACCCTAACTTGTATAATTTTTTCTCCTATTACTTCTTTCTCTTTCATTTTTTATTTCTTTTTCCTTCATTCTCTCTCCCTCGGCCTCATTCTCTTTTCTTCTTCTCCACCTAGGTCTCCGTCTCTCTTCTCCTTCGGATCTAGCTATCGCTTGTCGTGGAAGGCTACCGAACTAGACTAGGTTACGACGGCCTTCAATGACAAAATGTTTTTGAAATTCTCTAACTTCTTTTCTTCATATTTGGTTTTTGTCTTTGGTTAGATAGGGTTTCATGTTGGAAGAGTTTTTGGTATTGGGTTGATTTTCTTATAGAGATAAAAGAGTTTGATTTGTTGATGAAGATGGAAGATTTGTGGATGGTGGTCTATTGTATTTTTTGATAACATTGAAAACACACTATGCTAAGTTGGCATCCCACCTAATAACTTAAGCTTGTAGACCAATAAGCCCCTCACATTAAACTTGGAATATTTTTTTCATTTTATTTATTTAGTTTGTATATGGGGATTTGAACTTGAGACATTTGACTCTAATACCATGTTAGAGCTCTTTAAAGCACTCTTTATATGACCCAAACTCTTTATCATAAAGGGTTTATCCATAGAAACAAGAGTCCAACAGACTCTTTATTCTTTAAATATAAATTAAAGAGTAAGTTTCGCTCTCCACATTTAGAGAGTCAAATTTCACTCTCTATCCTAATTTCAAATAATAAATTGCAAGTTTCTATGCATTTTATTTATCACTTATATTAGGAACTGATCCGGTTGCGTAACGAAAAACATAAATTTTACAACAATGGATCGTTCCTTAGAACCCAAAATCAAGGCACATAAATTACAGTTTATATATATTACAAGAATCTGTAGAAAAATAAACATGAGTTTAGATTCATTCCCACGTTGGAGGCTCCACCAATATTGTCTCGACGTGTTTGTTACCGATCCAAGTGTAGGATCGAACCGTAGAAGTCCACACGAAGACAATCACAAGGAACCAAGGAGGGATTTGCTAGATCATCCTTGGCCTTAAGAAATCAAGAAGAAAAGGAAATATTTGATTTTTCAATCAAACAGTGAAAGTGGCGTGGGTGTGTTGTGTGTTTTCCTTTTAATCAAATGAACTAATAAAAATCACCACTTTAATTTCCCACACACATTCTCTTTTATAGGCAAACTAAGTTGCCCTATTCCCACATGGAATGGGCTTGGGCTCCAACCCAAACACCCCATGTTGCCAAACACTCCCAATTAGATATTTTAATTTAATTCATCATTATCTCAATTAAAATCAATTAATATTTAATTAACATTTAACAATAATGATGATTTAATTAAATATGTGCAAACACACCTTTAAACGTAATTTCACTTATTTAATTTTTCTAACAAATTAAATAAAGGCTACGACCCCAGCAAATTTAATTGCACTGTGAAATTACCAAAATACCTTTTCGCCCAAAAAGACGAAAACGCCTTTCTTTCTTCTTGGCTCTTAAATTGTCTTCTATGTGTTTGACCCATAGGCTCCTCATAATACCGGCAGTGTATAGTATCGCGATTAACACCAATTAATCGTCTCACTAATACACAGACCAAGATTGGCCCCTAGCAAGACATCATGGCCATCCGATAGATTCGAATTCAATAAAGTAGCTACCTGTCAACGATATGGTTACCGTACAATTCTTTCCTTTCATCATATGTTATCTCGACGAGACGAAGGCATAGAAATAGTGTCAACCTTCGGTTACTCTCGATATTATGTATTTAGTTTCTAGACCAATGACCTATATTATAAATCGGATAGAGCAACAACTCAATCCCATTGTGGCCATAGTTTTAGTGTCATTGCCATATACTGAATTGCGCCGTGAGATAACTTCTCCCATACTCGGGAGTGATGAATCCTCTTTCAATCCACCATAGTCTTGATACACTCCTTGATGCAGCCAATCACCACTGTATTGACAGCTCTGAATAGAACTGCATTAGGCTAGTGTCAAACTGCACCAATCGGTGCACAAGGCGCTCCGGTGATCTCAAGTCTAAGGATCACATGTACCACAATTCGTTAGAGGATTTGTTCCATAGACACTGGGGTTACCATCCATATGGAATCCTCTGGTAGGTCGGTCTAGTGAACTTGCTGTGGTATATCCGCCTACAGCAAGCACCCATGTGTTACACCAAGTTGTCACCAAACAACCTTAACAAGTGAGATCAGTCACTGCCTTTCGACAGGATCGTTCAACACTATGATAGCCTTAATGTATTATTTGTGCCCTTACTTTAGAATAATATTGGGGCTACGGACGTTTCTAGAATGGTCACCATTTGTGCTCATAAGGTTCTCACTATCAAGATTTGAAACACTTGATACCCTCGTCATGGTTCTACCATTCTAAGGACATATATCAAAACATATTGCAATAATAATGATTTACGCGATATAGAATAAAATGCCTTTTATTCATTAATGAACATTATTACAAAGAGTCAATTCAAAAAAATTGATTGGCTCTAGGGCATCTACTCTAACAATTTATCTCTCCTATCGAGTTTATGAAAAAATATCTTCTCTCTACTAAAATTTAAAGAATCTATTGGATTTGAATAAAAATTTCATTCTTTATACTTAAAAATAAATGAAGATGCTCTTTAAAATAAAGAGCACCATTGGAGATGCTCTTAAGTTGATGCGGGCTTTGCCTATTGCTCTATTGATTCATGATAATTCGACGGATTGTATGACCATTGTGTTGATGACACATCATTCAAATTCAGCCTTATCAACTTTTGATGATAGGATAGAGGCCTACTGTAAGACCCTTAAAGATGCCAAGGGCATGGGCCGGCGTGTGGCTTTCATCCTTGGCCACAGCCTTCCCAAGACAATACACGGATGTATGCTAAACAAGGATGAGAAAGATCAGGTATGAAGTGCTTGAGCGTCGGGACGCCAAGTACTCACTGATGAGATGGCTAGCGGGTGTGGGCACTTACAAGCTGGAACATGTGCGGGTAGACATGTGTTAACATGGGTGTGGGGCGCCCATGGGCAGGCTAAGCAGAGGCACATGAGCTGGGACATGTGTAAACATGCAAGACAAACAACAAGTGGCTGAGTACATGCATGAGGCAGAGAGCAATGTGCGTGGGGTGTATGTGGTTGTGCACTAGATGATGGAATGATCAGACAAGGCTACATAGTTGCTGGACAAAGGGTTGTGGGACGGTTATATTTGTCTAGATAGACTTGTATGTAAGCCAACTGCTATGTAACCGCTAGCTAGGGTTGTAACTACTATTGTAACCTTTGTAACTGCTATGCCAACATGTATATAAGGCAAGCAGGTTGTAAATTCGTGAAAGAGTGAGAGAGGGCAAGGGATATATGTGTGTGTATACCTTGTTGTAACTTGGGTGCTGAATCTATGATTGGGATCAGATTGTAAACAGTGGGAAACATTGTGTGGGTGCTTAAGTTTCCTTGTATTTAGAATATATAATATAAGGTTGGGTTTTCTAGTATATTCTATGCATTATACTTTCATTAGCCTCTCTTGTGTATTGTGTGTGCGATTTTGTAACAGGGATATGCACACTTGGGGAAGGCTGATAAGTGTTTGGTGCGCTTGTGCCGTGCAGTGCCTAGAAGGGAGTTTAGGCCTTGTGACAGTGGCATTGGAGCCCAATTGTAACTAGGTTAGTTCTTATATCTTCCTTATTGTTGTTTCATGCCAACAAGGGTTGAGATGGATGCTTTAAGGGAAAGAGTGACTCGGTTAGAGGAGATGCTGGGTGAAATTCAAGATGGCCAGACTATGACCACCAATAAGAGACTTGATTAGATTGATAAGAGTTTTGAAATTTTCCATAAGCAATTTATGGAAATGGTACACCTGACCAATAAGAGATTGGAGGCCCTAGAGAATGACAATGCCTTGCTGAAGCATGCCCTCCCTCGTAGTCTTGATGGGGGAAGTACTGCCAAGATAAGAGTACTCGAACCAAAGGCTTTTCAGGGTGTTAGAAACGCCTAGGAGTTGGAAAATTTCTTGTGGGATATGGAGCAGTATTTTGAGGCCGCAAAAGTCCCTAATGGGGAGAAGGTCTCGATAACGAGTATGTATTTGGCTAGTGATGCTAAATTGTGGTGGCGCACAAGATGGTAGATGATATGAGTGCGGGTAGACCCAAGGTTGATACTTGGGAAAAACTTAAGAAAGAATTGAAGGATCAATTCTTGTCAGGAAATACATCATGGAATGTTAGGGACCAGATGAAAAAGCTCCAGCAAAAGGGTAATGTGAGGGAGTATGTAAAGGAGTTTAGTTCCTTGTTGTTAGACATTCAAAATATGCCCAAAAAGGACAAGTTGTTCAACTTTATGTCAGGTTTGCAAGGCTGGGCGCAAGTTGAATTGTGAAGGCAAAAAGTTTAGGATTTGCTTAGTGCTATTGCTGCGGCGGATAGGTTGGTAGACTTCAAAAGTAGCAAGGAGAGAGAGCCTGTTGTTGTAGCAAAAGCAAAGAAGAAGGAACACTAGGAAATCAAGGGAAGCAAGAAGAAGAACTTCCACTTGTAGAAGAGAAATTCTACTGGCGAAAAGGGGAAGACAGTTGTTGGCAGTAATTTCTCCAAGGAAAACAAAGAGAGTAAAATGATGTCCAGTTGTTTCATTTGTGGAGGACCACATAGGGCAAGGGATTGCCCAAAGAGAGAAAAGCTTAATGCTTTGATTGGTGAAGAGGGAGAGTCTAGTGGTGAGCAAGTCACTATGAATCTGATGCAATTGATGAATGCTATAAGGGCAAAAACAGATTCAAAGAAGAACAAGGGTGATACTTACCTTGGAGTAGTGAGCAAGGGTGCCGCTCAAAATGCTCTACTGTTTGTTGATTTGAAAGTGAGGGATAGTTAAATTAAAGCCTTACTGGATACGGGAGTAACTCATAACTTTGTGGCAGATAGGGTTGTTTCAAAGTTGGGGCTAGCACTTTCCAAGAGTCCTACAACGGTAAAGGCTGTGAACTCTAATGCACGTGGGGTGATTGGAATAGCTTACAACGTGCAAGTTTGTGTGGGCTATTGGACGGGTAAGATCAACTTGACTACTGTTCCTTTAGATGATTTTGATATTATTTTGGGGATAGAGTTCTTTAAGGCAGTAAAGGTGTCAATGATACCTTACTTGAGTGGCATGATGATAAATCTTGAATCAAGTCCTTGTTTTGTATCTTACTGTTCATTGGGGGTGAGTAGCAAACCAGGATAGGTTAAGCTTACTACTATCTCAACCACGACAATGAAGCGTGGGCTAAGAAAAGGGCAGGAAACGTATTTGGCAGCAATGATAGAGATAAAGCCTGATAGGAAGGTTGAAGTGCCAGATGCTATGGCAGAGTTATTACATGGTTTTGCTGATGTTATGCCACGGGAGTTGCCCAAAGAACTTCCTCTAAGATGAGCAATTGATCATAAGATTGAGTTGGAACCAAGGGTATTTCCACCTGCTCGTCCACCATATAGAATGTCTCCCATAGAGTTGAAAGAACTTCGAAAACAGCTTGATGAATTACTTGATGCAGGTGTAGAGAGACCTTCAAAGGCTCCCTATGGTGCTCCGTATTGTTTAAGAAAAAGCAAGATGGTTCCCTTCGGATGTGTGTAGACTATAGGGCGTTGAACAAGGTTACAGTTCGGAACAAGTATCATGTTCCCCTTGTTCAAGATCTCCTCGACAGGTTGAGTGGGGCTTCGGTTTTCACTAAATTGGACTTGCGTCGGGATATTGGCAAGTCAGAATTGTTGCGGGAGATGAGCCTAAGACCACTTGTGTAACCAGGTATGGTTTTCATGAATTTTTAGTCATGCCGTTTGGCTTGACAAATGCACCGACTACATTTTGCAATTTGATGAATGATGTACTATATGAATTCTTAGATGAATTTGTGGTGGTATACTTGAATGATATTGTGATCTATAGTCGAAATTTGGATGAGCATTTAATTCATTTGAGAAGGGTACAAATGCGGTTGAGAGAACATCAACTATATGTAAAGATGGAAAAGTGTGAGTTTGCTAAACAGGAAATAATGTTCTTGGGGCACTTGGTGAGTAAGGGCCAAGTGAGGATGGATCCAAAGAAGGTGCAGGCAATTATGAAATGGTCAACTCCTACAAAAGTTCCTGAGCTGAGATCTTTCTTGGGTTTGGCAAACTATTACCGTAAGTTTATTGCGGGGTACTCAAAGAAGGCAACACCGTTTACAGACTTGCTGAAAAAGAGGTAGTAGTGGAGGTGGGCAGAATCATGTTCCAAGGCTTTCGAAAAGTTGAGGGAAGCCATTGCCTCAGAATCGGTGTTGAGATTGCCAAATTTTGAGTTACCTTTCAAAGTGCATACAGATGCCTCGGAGAAAGCCATTGGTGGGGTATTGGTACAGGAGGGACATCCCATAGCTTTTGAGAGCCGAAAGTTAAATGGGGCAGAGCAGCAGTATTCTGTACATGAGAAAGAAATGGTGGTTGTTGTGCATTGTCTGCAGGTGTGGAGAGTGTACTTGTTGGGCACGAAATTTGTAGTGTTGACAGACAATGTGACCAATACTTTCTTCAAGACACAAAAGAAGTTGTCTCCAAAACAGGCCCGATAGCAAGAACTTTTGGCTGAGTATGATTTTGCATGGCAACACAAGCCGGGAAGGCACAATCAAGTTGTTGATGCTTTAGCAGGAAACAGGTGGTTGCTTTGCTCTATATGCAATAACTCGGGTGGAATCTGACATGTTGGATAGGTTGCGAGTAGCTGCCAATTAGGATGCTGAGTATAGGGACTTGGTGACACAAGTTCATGATGGTACTATACGGCGTTATTGGTTAGAGGATGGGTTGTTGCATGCCAAAGGAGACAGGTTGTATGTCCCAAATAAGGGTGGATTGAGACGGTTGTTGTTGAAAGAAGTTCACGATTCACCTTGGGCAGGACATCCTAGTAGAGAGAGAACTTTGGCTTTGCTAACAAGGGATTATTATCGGCCTAAAATGGAAGCCGATATCGAATCCTATGTGAAAACTTGTCTGGTTTACCAATTAGACAAGACAGAAAGAAGAAAGGTAGCAGGGTTGTTACAACCCTTGCCCATTCTGGAAAGGCCTTACGTGTCAGCCTCTCTTGACTTCATCAGCCGGTTCCCAAAGGTGGAAGGTATGTCTTTAGTCTTTGTTGTGGTGGACAGGTTTTCAAAATATGCTGTTTTTATGGTAGCACCAGAAGCTTGTTCAGCAGAGATAGCTACTGCATTATTTTATAAAAACGTGGTGAAATATTTTGAAGTACCAGTAGACTTAGTTAGTGATAGAGATGCAAGGTTTATTGGGCGGTTTTGGATTACTCTTTTCAATATGATGGGAATCGAACTGAAGTTTTCTACAGCCAATCACCTATAGACATATGGTTAGACTGAACGGGTGAATGCATTGCTGGAGGAGTATCTTCGACATTATGTTACTGCTAGTGAGCAAAATTGGCTAGAGTTGTTGGATTCTGCATAGTTTTGCTACAATCTGCACAAATCATCTTCAACAGAGCTAAGTCCTTTTGAGTTGGTGTTGGGGCAACAAGCTTTGACCCCAATAGAGATTACTAGACAACCAGCAAAGGGGAAATTTCCTGCTGCTGATAAGGTGACTAGGGACAGGCAAGAGATTATTGACCAAGCTCAAGATAGCTTACGAAAGGCAAGTAAAAGGATGAAAAAGTATGCTGATGCTAAGAGGAGATCGTTAGAGTTTGATGTGGGTGACTAGGTGCTACTCAAGCTCACTCCTCAGATTTGGAAGAAGATCAATAGCAAATAGGTGCATAGGGCATTGGTTCCAAAGTATGATGGACCATTTGAGGTTGTAAGCAAAGTGGGTGCTGGTGCTTATAGGTTGAAACTACCTGAACGGATCAAGGTACATCCCACATTCCATGTGAGCTTCTTGAAACCATTCCATGCGGACAAAGAGGACTCTTCAAGGACCCAAGCTAAGAGAGCTCCTCCCATGATCAGAAAACAGTTTGATGATGAGATTGAGAAGATTTTAGATCATCGGAGGATAGGACAACATAAGAAGAATCGCTGAATTGAGTATTTGGTGAAGTGGAAAAGGGGGAAAGAAAGTGAGGTTTCGTGGGAAAGAGATATAGATTTGTGGCAGTTTGAGAACATTGTACAGGAGTACATTTCCACTATTCCGACGAGGACGTCGGACTCTTCTGGTGGAGGTGATTTGTAAGACCTTTAAGGATGCCAAGGGCATGGGCAGGCGTGTGGCTTTCATCCTTGGCCACAGCCTTGCCAAGACAATACACGAGTGTATGCTAAACAAGGATGGGCGAGATCAGGTATGGAGTGGTTGAGCATCGGGACGCCAAGTACTCACTGATGAGATGGCTCGCGGGTGTGGGCACTTGCAAGCTGGAACATGTGTGAGTAGGCATTTGTTAACATGGGTGTGGGGCGCCCATGGGCAGGCTAAGCAGAGGCACACGAGCTGGGACGTGTGCAAACATGCAAGACAAACGACAAGTGGCTGAGTACATGCATGAGGCAGAGAGCAATGTGTGTAGGGTGCATGTAGTCATGCACTAGATGATGGGATGATCAGATAAGGCTGCATAGTTGCTAGACAAAGGGCTGTGGGATGGTTATATTTGTCTAGATAGACTTGTATGTAAGCCAACTGCTATGTAGCTGCTAGATAGGGTTGTAACTACTGTTGTAACCTCTATAACTGCTATGCCAACTTGTATATTAGGCAAGCAGGTTGTAAATTCATGAGAGAGTGAGAGAGGGCAAGGGATACATGTGTGTGTATACCTTGTTGTAACTTGGGTGCTAAATCTGTGATTGGGATCAGATTGTAAATAGTGGGAAACACTGTGTGGGTGCTTAAGTTTCCTTGTATTCGGAATATATAATATAAGGTTGGGTTTTCCTGTATATTCTATGCATTATACTTTCATTAGCCTCTCTTGTGTATTGTTAGTGTGATTTTGTAACAGGGATACACACACTTGGGGAAGGCTGACAAGTGTTTGGTGCGCTTGTGCTATGCAATACCTAGAAGGGACTTTAGGCCCTATGACACCTACCATGGTGGTGACGGGTGATGGAAAATTAGGGTTCGATTCTAGAGAGGGAGCTTGAGAAACGGCTATACCATATCCAAGGAAGGCAGCAAGCGCGCAAATTATCCAATCCTGACACAAGAATGTAGCTCAAATGGTAGAGCCTAAGCTTTTAGGTGAAATGAAACCTTAACATGGTATCAGACAATATTAGAGGAGGAGGACATGAAATCTCATCAAGAAGATGATCATCGAGTTCATGTGAGCCAACTGCGAACAGAACCTAAGAGCTCCAAAATCTATAATTGTTTTCTTGTAAGCTTCAGACTAATTAATGACTTGCAAGCTAGAAACTAGAGCGGAGGTGGAACCATTTGAAGATTCTCTTAACATCTCCTCTATGCTGTTAAGCGTTTGAGAAGAACTAGAAACATTCTCCGTTGACATAAGTTTAGGCTCTAATACCATGTGAATGTGTAAAGTAACGACAGAAAGAGAGAAATTTCCAGAAAAATATTCAGTTAAAATGAAATAACAAACCCCTTTTACTCAAGATTTTTCTGGAAATTTCTCTCTCTTTCTTTCGTCACTTTACACATTCATACACAAAACATATAATTTTTTTTTTATTATTTTTTTTTCTCTACATTTTCATTCCTTATACATCACAATGTTTAGTATTTGTCATAAGATATCAATAACAAACATATTTTTATTGTTTTTATTTTAGATAATGACAATGAGCCCATTTTCAGAATTTTAAAGTACAAAATTAAATTAATTACTCTTAAATTTATTTTTGAAAACAAAAATATTAAAAACTTAAATGAAGGCTACCCAAATGTGTGTGTGTGTGTGTGTGTATATATATATATATATATATATATATATATATATATATATATATATATATTTCTCATGCGTAGTGTGATGCGTGTTTACTACAACATGCAAAAATAGCAAGTATACTAGTCGCAAAAAGTAATAAAGTGATAAGTGAGTATCGTTCCCACGAGGATAGTGTTACTAAGTACCGATTTTTCTAGCTAAAGTCCTAATTGAAGCAACAATAAATTGAATTGATGGACGATTAACAAACAAAATACAAATGCAAAACCCAACAACTTAACTAATTAAACAATTCTAAAACAAATGCTAGGGTGTTGAATTCACCTAAATACGCTAACCCAAATCATAGAATCTATTACCCAAGTTCTAATTCCTTGATTGAAAATCGAATTCCCTAAGTTGTAAAACATACATTCTCATGCTACATTTCCCTACTTATCCCTATTAAGCTTCCGCACCCAACAAAATGAAGATTAATAGTTCAAAGGATTTTAAGCTTTGTGGAATTCTATCTAGATTTCATAGATCACTAAACCTATCTCTAGCGTTGCTAATCTATGGTATTTATCCCAAGAGGCACAATCACAAATCACTTCTCAGTCTCATTCTGAATAACACACATTTGAATGGTGATCAAGCATCCAAAAGACATTAAGCAAAGAGATAAACACTCAATCATGAAATTAAAACTCAAAGTAATTCAATCCATATAAATTTAAATCATTGTATCAAGATTACATCAAACCCTAGCTAAACAACTCAGTTCATCCTCAAAAACGAAATAAAACAACAAAAACAAACTAAATCAAGATTCATCATTGAAAAGCAAGCAAAAGATGGAGAAATCTTCTCTAATTTGAAGCCCAAATCATCAATAATCTTCTCCTTCCATGAGCTGCCTCCCAAATCACGAACCAAGCCCCTTTTTCTTTCCTTTTCGCTCTAATTTATACCTCTCTCACTTAAGGACGAAGCCCTAGCAAGCCAAAATGCGTCGTTTTATTTTTTACAGCTGCTGCAGTTGTCGCCGCGGCGAAGATTTTTCCTCGCCGCGGCGAAGGATTACAGGCCCAATTTGAGCATGATAGAGTTCGAATCTGGAAAAGTGTTAAACATATGAATTGTAGACCTTTCAATTATCTTTCTGGTCGTTCAAGAATCAGCATAATCCGAGGTCTACAGCTCAAGTTATGGCAGAACTACTGAAGCACGTCCAAAGAACGTTTTTCTTCAGTTCCCAGCGTCATTTTCACGACTTCAAGCCAAGTTTTCACCTTTGTCCAGTCAGAATTAGGAAAAACCCAAAACATGAATGTTGTAGCTCTTCTTCTTAGCTTTCCAAAGCTTCTAAATTCAGGTCATTCCGAGTTTTCAAGCTCAAGTTACACAATTTACGCTCAAAACTGTCATTTATGCTAAAAATCATCGTTTAGGCCTACAAAGACAAATTAATAGAATTAGGTAGCAATTATGGCCCAAATTATATGAAAAGTATCTTAAATCCTATCAAAATTCAATGCAAAATCATAGTATAAAATACGCTTATCAGTCTGCCAAACCCACTTACCAGATTTTATATATTTCTCATGCGTAGTTCCGACCTCAATTAAATCGTATTGGGTCTGCCAAACCCACTTACCAGATTTCTCTTTATTCTTGTACTATATACGCCAAACAATAAATTAGGTAATATTTCAGTTATTTCCTCTTGATATATCCCAAAGGAAAGTCAACAAATACATGTACAACATTAAGTTCAAGATTTGTTTTTGTCAATTTTTAATTTGTCTGGAAGTTAGGAATTGCTATATATTCATATTAGTGAAAATCTGCTTTGCTTTTATGGACGAAGTCTACTCTCGATGGCTTGAGATAGATGTCAATGCTTGCTTCTAATTTCATCACTTAATTCTATATTATATTTAAGACTTAAAAAGAAATATTTTTATGATAATATATTATAAACTGCCGCTCTTGAATTTGAGATAGTTATTCTCATATTCTTAAGTATGGAAACGTGCACTTTAAATAGCTGGAAAAACGTTTTCAAAATTTCAAAATGCAAAATTGAAGTTGCACTTGCGGGATTAGTGGATGACTCCCTCCACTTCCAATCCAGTGCGTAACTGGCCCGCGTAGGGGATGGGGCAACCATTACCCACTGGGTACAGTTCACCCCTGAAATCGGGTTGTAAGGGTGGGATTCGTGGACTCATCCTTAAAACCAGTTTGTAAGGAGAGGGAGTCCAAAGGATTGATAAATCACCCACTGATCTCCTACTCCGGAGATGTGAGATCCTAACTCCTTATGTATTAATATGATTTGTTTTTTTGCTTGTTCTAAAATCATGTAGAGTTACACCCAAAATTATGAATGCTACGGGAAGAAATGCAAATTCCAGATTTGTACTCCTTTAATTGTTAGGCTACTTTCAATTAATGTCCGCATTCTCTCCATATCTGCATACATATTATTATACTGCAAAGGATTGAGAATAATCATCTCCAATTAAGTCAACATATTAATAGTAATAAAGAAAGGAAAGTTAGATTCAATTCATGTATAAATAGGTGTGTTCACTTCACCAAATATTGCACACTCTCGCATTGCAAGTCTTGAGTACTCCAGCCCATCTCTCTATAAATCGTAAGTCCTTTCAATTTTCTAACTAGTATTTCATATCTTTTAGCTAAATACATATAATTTTTTTATATTTCAATTTTTTCATTATATTACTTTTAATCTTGTCTAAAAGTGAAATAAAATTGTTTTTAATTTAAGAAATTTTAATAATGAAGGAAGAGAAGTGTCAAAATAAATTATTATATTTGATGAATTTTTTTTAATAGAATTAAGAGATTCTTTTTTAACATGCAATTATTTCATTTGATAAATTATTATATTTGAAATATTTTAAAAGTAAATTATTTTATTTGATAAATTATAATTTTAAAATAATTAAATACTTTTAAGATATTTCCAATATAATTTTCCCCTTTACTTTAAAAAAAAAAAAAAAAACATAAATCATAAACAGAAAGGAAAGTAAGAATATAATATTGGATTAGGTGGTCTTCCACTTAGTCAACCTCAGTGGTTTGAAATTAGAGTAAGAGCCAAAAGTGCTGTCCTAGCTATCCCATTAGTAGTACTTTTACGTATTGGTTTTCTGCTTTTACAAAAGTGCTTTACTTTTGCTAATTGCTTTAAAGCATTCATACATTAATCCAACTTGCTTTAATTAGTACGTGTACTCTTGTATATTCTTATGAATGAAAGTTGACTCATCTTCCATTAATTTATGTCTGAATATCAAGTTCTATTGTTTATAAATTTATTCTTTTGAGATATTAAAAAAAGAAAAAATTACTTAGACATTTAAATCTCTCAAAACTTCTTTCTACTATATAATTACACGTTGACAATTTGATTTCTGTAATTAAGTACTAATGCAAATATCATCTTGATAACATGTAATGGCCAGTGTGTACAGAAATTAATTAAGGAGAGTGAATTATTAAAATGTGGAGACTGAAGATTGCAAATGGTGGAGATAGCCCATATATGTTTAGCACAAATAATTATGTGGGGAGGCAAATATGGGAATTTGATCTCGATGCAGGCACGCCTGAGGAGCTAGCTGAGGTTGAAGAAGCTCGCCAACATTTCTACAAAAATCGACATAAGATTAAGCCAGCTAGTGACCTACTTTGGCGATTACAGGTATAATTCCACTTAATTCATTATAATTTTAAATTTCAAAGTAGAGACATAGTTTGGACTAATATGTTATTAAGTTTTTACCTACTAGCTTAGTTTACTTATTAATTCTCAGTTGGACAATTAACTAAGAAGATGGAAAAAAATAATTAAACACACCCTATATTTGCTTAAGTAAAGACAACAAGGTACTGCTTAATTAAAAATTTATCATAAATCTTAGTTGATTTAACAAAGGATAAATTATAATATTCTTTCTAATATAAAACAAATTGCACCTTTTTGCTACCAAATACTATGAATAACATGAACCCTTGTTAGGTACCGCATATCCCTTGATCAGTATTTTATTCTACTTAATTGAACAAACTAAATCCTTACACTACTTTAATTTGCCTCTGTCTCTCTGAAAAGAACTAAGTAAAATAGTTTTGAAATTAAATTTACCCCTTCGAAGATTTATTACGTGATGTGATTGATAGGTCAAGCATGTATTTCCCCCTTAAAAGTTTACATAATGTTTAATTTTAATATTTTCCTTACAAATATTTTAATGCTCATTTGTTTGTTTTCACTGTCTTTGAACAAATGCAGTTCCTGAGGGAGAAAAACTTCAAACAAACAATACCGCAGGTGAAGGTTAAGGATGGTGAGGAAATTACATATGAAACTGCAACGATTGCTCTGAGAAGAGCTGCCCACTTCTTTTCAGCTTTACAAGCCAGCGACGGCCATTGGCCTTCTGAAAATGCTGGCCCATTGTATTTTCTTCCTCCTTTTGTGAGTGCTCTTGTCATGCTGATTACTTTTATCTTCTAAAGTTTATCAAAACCGTTGAAAAACTCTACTAAACTTACACCTATGACTATGAGGGATTAGCTGGATGGTCAAGCCCGTGGTTTGCTTTTACAGTGTTTCCAACAGGGTTTTGTTGGGGGCGCCACTTTAGAACTCCGCTTCACCAAGGCCATAATGGCAGGGTTTGTTGGGGCTTCAGTTTTGAAGTCAGGCTTGTGGAGCAAGTGCAGTGGATTTTTTTATTATTTAAAAAAAAAAAAAAAAAACTCTTCTACAATTACAAAGAGATTTTTTTTGCCTCCTTTTTAAACTAGGGATAGATGAATTTGCAATTAAAAACTCCACTGATTTAATTGTTTCTAGCTCCTTTATATTCACAAAATTTAGGCCACGTTTAGGAGTAAAAGTTTTCCTTATCTCTTTATGCACATTGCAGGTCATGTGCTTGTACATTACAGGACATCTTAATACTGTATTTACCGCTGAGCATCGCAAGGAAATCCTTCGTTACTTGTACAATCACCAGGTTCGCAATAAAAAGGAAATTGAATATTCCTTTCTTAATTAATTTTTTGAATAATTCTGCCCTTACAAAATTTTCATACAAAGATACTATGATTGGGAGAGTGAATTTGTAAAGTCAATCTTTTAACTAAAGTCAAATTCACTCTCCCAATCATGGTATGACAAATCACTTTGTACATATATCTTTGTATATGAAATTTGTAAGTGTAGTATTATTCTAATTTCTTTACATTCCCCTTATTTTGCATAATTATAGATGATATCTTAAGTGTTAACTAAATTTAATTGTACTATCAACTACTTCAGCATGAAGATGGTGGATGGGGAATTCACATAGAGAGCCATAGCAGCATGTTTGGTACAGTTTTTAGTTACATTTGTATGCGTTTACTGGGATTAGGACCTGATGATGGTGAAAATAATGCTTGTGCAAGAGCACGAAAATGGATTCTGGACCATGGTGGTGTAACATATGTACCTTCTTGGGGTAAAAATTGGCTTTCGGTATGACCATTATGTCCTAAATATGCTATAGTATTTGAGGAGCAATAATTTTTTTTTATACTAATGTCTTTTTTATATATTGTAACTATGCTACAGATTCTTGGTGTTTTTGAGTGGTCTGGAACCAACCCAATGCCTCCAGAGTTTTGGATCCTTCCTCCTTTTTTCCCAATGCATCCAGGTTTTTCCATCTTAAAAAACTATGAATTCATATATGATAAATGTCAAATGGAATAGTACTATGACCCAAAATTTTGTAACATCAAATTGAAATAAAATTGTCAAATTAAATTCGGATTGAAATAAAATTTTCAAAATGATTAATTTGAAGCCTTTGAAATTGGCAGAGGATTTGCCTTTTTCCCCTTCAGAGCTTCAATCTTAATTGTTTATTTTGTGTTTCTTATATAGTTATTAAATTGGCAATTTTCCTGATTAATGCAGCAAAAATGTGGTGCTATTGTCGACTGGTTTATATGCCCTTGTCCTACTTATATGGGAAGAGATTTGTTGGTCCAATCACACCACTAATTCAACAATTGAGAGAAGAACTTCATACTCAACCTTACAATGAAATCCACTGGAGGAAAGTGCCTCATCTGTGTGCAAAGGTTATTTTACCTCCTAGAAAATACTGGCAAATATAAATTTTATGTATATGTTCTTAACATGTTTTCAATGCAGACCTTTATAGCAATTACATTACGAGTAATATTACACCCATAATCTTTTCTCACAAACTTTCTCTTACAACTTTGATGTGACAGTTCGCAATTTATCAAGTGGGACTTAGGTGAGATTTATTACGAATTGATCAATCGCGAACTGCTACATCGGGATTGTGAAAAGAAGTTTATGAGAAGAGGTTATGGGAGTAACATTTTCCATTGCATAAGGCAACGTTGTTTTACACATGTCAAATCTTAGAAGCACATCAAATATCAATTATAAGTTAAAAAAATATAAAAAACTAAAAAAGAATAATTGAATATTTCTTGTTCCCTCAAACATTATTCTTGTCATAAATAAACTTTACATTATTGTATTTGCACTTGTCCCTTCTAACATTAAATCATGGATATGTCCCTGGCTACAATACATGAAAGGTCTGCATTACTTATGCTGAGAGAGTACTACTATAAATTAATCAAAATTGTTATTACAGGAGGATATGTATTATCCCCATCCATTCGTACAGGATGTACTATGGGATAGTCTTTACTTAGCAACTGAGCCCCTCCTAACTCGTTGGCCTTTGAACAAGTTGATTAGAGAAAGGGCTCTGCAAGAAACAATGAAGTTCATTCACTATGAAGATGAGAGCAGTCGATACATTACCATTGGATCTGTCGAAAAGGTAGCATTCTTTTATTTAATTAGAAAACAAACATAGAAATATATAAAAACAAGTATTATATATAGATATTGAAAATATTTATAAATTGATGATCCATAACTTATACTGCTTGGATTGCATAGCCATTGTGTATGCTTGCTTGCTGGGTTGAAGATCCCAATGGAGACGCCTTTAAGAAGCATCTCGCTAGAATTGCAGATTACATTTGGCTGGGGGAAGATGGAATGAAGGTTCAGGTTAGTACTAATGCGCGCACTACATCATTAATAGATTGAATTCAATTAGTTGTTGATGCTTTTTGTTTCAGTTAATTTAATCTTGTGATCCCTGTTTAGACTTTTGGCAGTCAAGTGTGGGATACTGCATTAGGCCTTCAGGCTTTGATTGCTAGCAATCTGATAGATGAAATTGGACTTACACTCGCTAAAGGACATTACTTTTTAAAGGAATCTCAGGTGAATCTTATAATTAAGCATTGCTTCAATTATATATATTTTTTCATCTTGACATTGCTTTGAACTTCACTAAATCATTCTAACGAATTGTAACTTTGAAGATCAAGGATAATCCTTCTGGTGACTTTAAAAGCATGTTCCGTCACTTTTCCAAAGGAGCATGGACTTTCTCTGATCAAGATCATGGATGGCAAGTTTCCGATTGCACTGCAGAGAGTTTGAAGGTAATCAATCAGTGTTACCCATAATCTTATAAAATGTTTCTCACAACTTTATTTTTTGGGTTTCATAGTGTTGCCTACTTCTTTCAATGTTGCCTGCTGAAATTGTCGGAGAGAAAATAAAACCCGAGAGACTATATGAAGCCGTCAATTTTATACTTTCTCTTCAGGTAAATGTTTGATAGTTCTTGGATTTTTCATTAGATTTTTTTTTCATGTGATTCATTTTATCATTATTTACAGAGTGAAGATGGAGGATTAGCAGTTTGGGAGCGAGCAGGTGCTTCCTTACTATTGGAGGTATGTATCTACATTAACAATATAAATTGACTGAATTTTGGTGTTCTTACGATACTGGGATCTTTTTGATAATGATTTCTTTTTCTTCAGTGGCTCAATCCTGTAGAATTTCTTGAGGACCTTGTTGTTGAGCATACGTAAGACTGGATCATTTCCCTTTTCGTAATTCTACAAAAATTAATTATTAGTGTGAATTCTTGCATTCATGCTAATTAAACCAGTGATTCAGGTATGTTGAATGCGCTGCATCGGCGATCCAAGCATTTGCTTTGTTTAAGAAATTACACCCCCATCACAGAAAGAAAGAGATTGAAAATTTCATCAAAAAAGCTGCACGATACATCGAAAACAAACAAACTACTAACGGTTCATGGTAAATCTTCATTGTTGTGTATACTATATAATTTCAAATATTTATAACTTCTTCTCATCGAATATTTTTTAAAAATTCACTAAATGGACAAGCATGTGTATAGGTATGGAAATTGGGGAATTTGCTTCATATATGGTACTACTTTTGCCCTTGGAGGTTTGGTTGCTGCTGGGAAGACTTACCACAATTTTTTGTGTATTCGAAAAGCGGTTAATTTTCTTCTAAATTCGCAATGTGAAGATGGTGGCTGGGGAGAGAGCTATATGTCCTGCTCAAATAAGGTAATTAATATCTTTTGCATTTATGAAAGTGCATTAGTATTTAGTATGAGTTTCTTCAGTCTATTAGAAAATCTGTAATAAGATTAGCCAAAGATGGGTCAGAAAAGAGTAAGCATAACAATCCATTCTTGTATAGAATGATGTTGTCCACTGTGGGCTTTCCTTGCCAAGAGGGTAAGCATAACTATTTTACCAAGATGGTTTTTGCTTTCAGGTTTAGTTAAAAGCTAGAATATTAGTTGGAAAATTACAAAACCACCTCCCTTGCCATTAGCTTTATTCATTAAAACTAAAATTTGAACACTAAATGACAATATTCCCCTTAAAAATAAACTTTTAAAAAGTCAAAAGAAAAAATTTTAAATTTCAAAAAATTTATTAAAAAATGCCAAAGAATAATTTTTTTTATTGAATTCATAAAAAAAAAAAAATTATATAAGAAAAAAATCAATTAAATTATTTAGGAAAAGTAATTGAAAACCTACCAATTTTAAAAAATTTATCAAAATTATTTTTTTGCTTTGTCTTAATGTTTTAATATTTCATATGTTTTACTTTATTATTATTATTTTTTGAATCTTTGATGTTAACTTAATTATTTTTTTGAAATCTTTAAAATTATATTTTTTAATTTTGTCGAAACTTACTTTTAGGGGTTATTAGGTCATTGCATAAGTTAAATAGGGTACAAAGTTATTTTCAATAGAAGAAACTAACAACATGGGGTTGGTTGTGTAATTTTGATAGCAAAGGGACCAAATGTTGGTTTTGGATAACCTAGGGGTACTAAGGATTTAGTCAGTTTTTCTGAATGTATGAAGTGTAAACCCAAGGGAGGGTTTGGTTTTTCGATTTAAACATATAAAAATGATATATTTTTCTTTCTGATTTTCTTATGGAAGAGTTAGATCTTGTTCTGCCAAACTACGAAACTCTTATTATTTTTTTTTCCTATCATCTTGCTTTGGCAAACTAAGAAGTTAAGTATTGGTGAGCTACATAAAGGAGTGTAACAAAAGGTCAAGGTTTTCGTTAGCTATGTAAGGGGTATTAAGCTTTGATTTGAGTTTCCCACAAATTTATAAACATTTACTCCTTTTTTGAATGTTTTTAATTTGTAAGTGAGAGTTTCCAATAATTTTGTAATCCTCATAATTAGTGAATTTGTTGGATATGGTTTATATTTTGCATGGTCTTGATCCCTACGTAGACGCATTCGGGCCATTTGAGATTGTAATTGCTGCAATGAGAGTTTCCAATAATTTTGTAAGTGCAATTAGTAATTGAACTTGCTATTGTTTTACTAATATTTGGGCCTGAGTCAGGTTAGATTCGGGTAGACCCAAATGAGATAAGGTTTTTTTTTTATTATATAATGTAATAGAGAGAAACCTAGGGTTACAAGAAATAGAGAAAGTGAGCAGCCGTCATTAAGATTATAATTGCTGCAATGTTCTAAAATTTAATACAAAATCTCTATTTGAGTGTTGGACGTAGTTATTTAATCGGAATGAACCAGGGTAAATGAAGTGTCCTATTTACTTTTCTGTTTATTTTATTGCGTGTGTTTGGCTGTGGTTTCAACAGAATTGGTAATCATGCCCTAAGGATGTAGTTACACTTGCCAAACCTCGTAAAACTGTGTGTTCTCTCCAGTTTAATTTTTTTCTTTTTTCTTTATTTATTTATTTTTTTCTGCATCTTTTATTGGTGCTTCTGCTTTAGAAGTAGTATAATTTTATGCTCTTTTTAGTTTTTAGCACAACATACACTCTCATATAGCAAAGTGCAAATTTATCCTATTTGCTTGGTGATACAGATATATACACCTCTTGAAGGAAAAAGATCGAATTTGGTACATACAGCATTGGCTGTGATTGGTTTAATTTATTCAGGGCAGGTCAGTTTATAACTAAAATGCATATCTTATATTTCTAAACGATTCTCTTTATAATCCAGTATTGAATTAATTTTAGTTTTCATATTGTAATATAGGCTGAGAGAGATCCAACACCGATTCATCGCGGTCTAAAGTTGTTGATAAACTCTCAATTGGAAAATGGCGACTTCCCTCAACAGGTAACTATCTTATTCTAAGCTGAATTTCCCTGAAGATATATTGATAATATAAGATGTGGAATTGGTTACATATAACATATAAGATTTATAATAAACTGAATAGTTATTAGTAACATTATATGTACATTTATGAAGTTATATTATCTTGTTGTTGTCATACTAATACCATCTACTTGATTACTTCTAGTGTTTACTAATTTTTAATTTTTTAATTTTGAATGGTATAGGAAATTATGGGAGTTTTCATGAGGAATTGCATGTTGCACTATGCAGAATACAGGAATATATTCCCGTTGTGGGCTTTAGCAGAATACATGAATAAGGTTTTATTGCCCAACAAAAGCACTTAAGTTAATCAAGCAGTGGATTAAAGTTTTAGTGAGTCAAGAACAATTAACGAAGAGTTGTTTATAGATATTCATATATAAAGCTTGACTACAATAATTTATGGATTTCAAAGAAATAAAATTTTTGAAGGTCTAGATTCTGACTCATTTTTGTTTGTATTGCCAATAGAGGCATGGGCGGACCTCCATTGTGAGGAGTGGGGGCTGGTGATCCCACTCAGAAACTTTTTCATTAATTTGGTTTTATTTTTTGCTTTGACCACGGTGCATTTATATAAATTAATTCTTAAGTTCGTCTCTGAATAAAGGGCTGATCAATGAATTATAAGTTGATAATGGAACCAATGCCACGACAAGGAAAAGAACATTTAAATGAATTATACGAACAAAAATGCTTGTTACAAACTAAAGTCTATCACACATTTACCACTCAAGCAAAATGTCATTTACAACAATAACAACAACAACAACAACAACAACAACAAAAAAACTTACAAATAGGTGTTTGTTACACTGATTTATGCCATTGACATTGTTGTGCTTCTCCCAATAAAGATGATTAATGCATATAACACTCAATTTTTTTCTTACATATATTTATGATGACTTAACAATATGCTATCAAAAAAATAATTATTCATCCATGTTGGAAAAATCATAAAATAAACATACATTTAACTCTTCCATTAATGAATAAAAAATTATTACTATATTATATATCCATTGTATCAAAAGAAAAAAAAAAAAGCATAACCTTCTTTTAGCTAGCCTTCATAAATAGTACCTCAAAAGAAAACTATATACATATGTTAATAAAAAAGAACAATTATATTTGTTTACAAGATATTGTTTTTCCATGTTGATGCAAAATATGCATTGACCATAATGTCGAGGCAAGAATCCATATCAACCAAAGATACTCAGTTGATCGCGTTGGAACCGAGCAAGATGGGTGCATGACTCTGGGGTGTTAGTGGGGATAAACCCAAGTAGTTAGCACAAGATCAAAGTATATGGTGACGTTAGCCAATAGTGATAATAAAGAGGCGAGCTTTCTAAAGTGGTTCGGTTGAATCATAGACAATGCTACTCCACTAATTTTCATTGGGATGAGTGAATACAAGGAATCATAAGAACAAGTGGGACTGGTCCTCCCCCCCTTGAGGGTTTAAGTTTTGTATTTATAGGAGGCATAATGACGGTCATTAGTGGGGATATGTTAGTGGAATTATTATTGTTAGCCTGGAAAATTCTTGGCAATTGAGTACATCAATGAATTATTACACGTAATCCCTGTCATCATTGTAATTAACTAGGGTTTGTCAGAAATGACTTGCAGGTTGAGGAAATAGCTGCAATTTAGAACATGGGGTTTTGCTTTGTTGTATCTAAATTCAACTCTGGATTTTTCTTGTAATGTTTGATGATTTGGTGGATTAGCTTCGATTTGGACAAGGTCCCATGGATGTAAGTTAAGAGTGATTTTAGCAGAATCATGTATATACTTGTGTTCTTCACGCTTCATGCTTATGTTTGTTGATTCACACTTAACTTGATAATGTTTAATCAACTTGGTAAAACCTTTTCCACTGTGCTTTAAAAATGGGTACCTAAACGTTGACTAGAGTTCATTGTTAGAGTAGGTGCCTTAAAGCCAATCATATTTGACTCTTCATAATATCATAGTTATCAAATAAAGACATTCTTCTATATCATGTAAATCATATTCTTATATGATTTGATATATGTCCTTAGAGTGGTGGAACCATGACGATGGATGTAAAACCCCCCTCCAATCAGGTATCCTCTGAATATCCCTCAATAAGAATCCCGGGAATACATGTCTGGAAAATGAGTTGTATTTAGAAAAAACCTGTGTAAGGATAATAATAATAATATCCAATACATGCATATAAGATGTCACGCAAGATCCAAACTTATAATTTCAAAAACTTTAAGAATTTATCCGGAAATTACATAATCAAAACATATTTATAGGGTGGAAGCTTCCAAAGGTGTTTCATAAACATATATCATTTACATTATTTACATCAAGATAAAAACATCAAGATGACAATAAATTATCTCCTCTCACGTGTAGCCCTGCTGTCTCTAGCATCCTTCGCTTCTAGTCTACCTGTAAAGCAATCAGCAATGAAAGAGTGAGAGCTAATTACTCAGTAAGGAATGATCCATTTCATTCTAAATGTTCTATTTGACCCTCATTTAAACATATTTGTTAACACACCACTTATCTTTTTCATCTAGCAATATTTCCCCTTTTTTTTATTTCTATTTCATATGATTTTCATCATTTTATCCCATGGCTATATAAACATCAATGCATACACATACAAATAAGTATGTAAACATAGTACACACACATTACATGTCATGATATAACATCTAAATATCATCTAACATAAGTATAATTCATCTCATGATGTAAATAACATCATAACTCATGTAGTGCAGCTAAATGCATATGAAGCATTTAACGTGTAGCCGATTGGACTTCACTTAGCGTCTTAAACACTTCATATCATCTAGCCTCAAATTCATCTAGAGCTCATATCATCGGGAGTCGTGCTTACTCGTTATTTAGCATCTCAAGCATATATTCATCTTTCCTCAACCAGTATACGAGGATATGCTTATGCGTTTTCCATCATGTCTATATACATCTCCATCATGTCTATATACATCTCTAACATCTTATGGCATGTAAATACATATTTTGGTGAGCTTAATGCTTGTAATTCATCTATGGATTATCAATCCATTTACATTACCTCTTGCTCACATACATCATCCTAAAACATGTATTACATTGCATCTTCATACCATTTCATAACATTAATCATGCATTGACATCATGACCATGTATATCTCTCAAAGATCATCTAACTAATGGGTAAACATTAGTACATGGCTTAATCACGTCAATATATAATCAATTCATAATCATAAGAATTAATTATGTTAAATCTTAAACTTTAATAACTAGAAGCTTATATTTCAGGCCATTTTCCATCCATTTTCTAAACGAATTGGCTCTTGGCCTACACATTAAAGTTGTAGGGCTATCTCTTAAATTTCTAGTGCTTCAAGAACTATCTCATTTCAATTTTTATAACTCAAGTTATGGTCGAAATACTGAAGCATGTTTAACATAACCCCAAGCTTACCAAATCCAATTTTTTCATATTAAACTATGCCACATCAATTCCTATTGACAACTAACCAATATGTCAACTTATGGATCAAATAAAACTCCCCTTAATAGTCTTTAACATCTTAAAGGAAGTGTAAAATCTCATTCCCATAATCATCCAATATTGTTATAACATTGTAAGCTAATGCAAACAACACATCAACACTTCTAATAGCAAACATTCAACATCATGTGGCCTCCAATACTACAAGTTTTGCCACAATCGGCATCCACACTTCATTTTCTTCAATCAAACATAACAATTAATAAAACATAAATAGCAATAACTTCATGTAGAATGAATTCAAGGCAATAAATAGAATAAATGAGTTCAACTACACTTGCCATCAACTAATTCTATGCCTTAAAGCCTTAATTTAAGGTTTCATAAAAATCTGCAAACTGTAGCATAATCCCTAAAGTCATGGGAGGTTCTTCCTTACCTTTTTAAAGAATTCCTCCAACAAATCCTTTGCCTTTGTCTTCTTTTACACCTTAATCCTAAATATATAACATTATACCTCAACATCTACTTCAAATCTTCAAATCACATCAAAACTAAGGTTTTTAATCCTTACCGTAAGCCCTTCAACTTGAAGATCCAAAGCTCCTATCTTGTTCTCCTTGAAAAATTATGCAAAACTCCTTTAAAACTTAGAGAGAGAAGGCTTGTTTCATGGAAGAGTTGAGAGAAAATGGAAGAAAGGTTGAAGAAATGCTCTCTCCCTTGGCTTGAACGAGTTTCCTCTCATTTATAGGAAAATATTTCATTAATTTTCCAAAATTATACTATTGGCAAAATTATACTATTGGCCCAATTATTTTAATTGTATAACTCATAAGTCTTTAATTCTTCATATAAGGGCGTTTTGGTCATTTCACACTAAACATAATTATTACTTAATTAATGCCATTAAATGCAATTAAGCCTACTCATCCTTGACTTTTTTAATGCTTATCCATAGGCAAAATGACTATTTTGCCCCTAATGCCTTTCTATGGATAATTGATTCATACCGTTCCAAATGAATTGACTATTTTGCCCTTAGTTAGATTTTATGCTTTTTAACATAAAATTAACATCTAAAGGACTATTTTGAGTTAGGAACATACCTTTGACATCTTGGGTATTACAAGGGAATCAAGTGTTTTAAATCTTGATTGTGAGGACTTTATGATCACATATGATGGTCATTCTAGAAATGTCCGTAGTCCTAGTATTATTTTGATCTAGGGCACATATAATTTGATAAGGCTCTCATAGAGTTAAACAACCCTACTGAAAGGTAGTGACAGATCTCACATGTTAAAGTTGTTTAGTGATAACTTGGTGCAATGCGTGGGTGACAATTGGATTAACCCACCAAAGGATTCTATATGGATGGTAACCCTAGTGTCTATGAAACAAATCCTCTAATAGATGGTGGTGCATGTGATCCTTAAACTTTAGATCACCGGAGCATCTTGTTTATCTATTGGTGTAGTTTGACATTAGCCTAACATAATCTTATTTAGGGCTATAAGTACGATAGTGATTGGCTGCATTGCGTAGTATATTGAGGCCATGGTGGATCAATATATAATTGATCACTCTTGGGTATAACAGAGATTTATCCCATGGCGCAATTTGGTTAAGTGGACATGACACATAAATCTATGGCCATAGTGGGATTGAGTCACCGCTCAATCTAATTTTAATTTGGTCGTTGATCCGATAACGAGATATTAACACATTAGGATAACTTCTGAAGTTGATACTATTTATATGCTTTAGCCTTAATCGTCTCACTACACACAGACCAAGATTGGCCCCTAGCAAGGCATCATGGCCACCCGATAGATTCAGATTCAGCGAAGTAACTACCTATCAACGATATGGTTACCGTACAATTCAATTCTTTCATCATCTGTTATCTCATCGAGACCGAGGCACAAAAATAGTGTCCATCTTAGTTACTCTCAATATATATATATATATATATATATATATATATATATATATATATATATATATATATATATATATATATATATATATATATATATATATATATTCAATTACTGGACCAATGACCAGAATAATAAACTAGATTGAGCAACAACTCAATCCGATTGTGGCCACGGTTTTTGTGTCATTGCCATTTACTGAATTGCGCCGTGAGATAACTTCTCCCGTACTAGAAAGTGATGAATCCTCTATCAATCCACAATAGTCTTGATACACTCCTTGATGTAGCTAATCACTACTGTATTGACAGCTCTAAATAGAACTGTGTTGAGCTAGTGTCAAACTACACCAATCGATGCACAAGACGCTCCGGTGACCTCAAGTCTAAGGATCACATGCACCACCATTCGTTATAGGATTTGTTCCATAGACACTGGGGTTACCATCCATATGGAATCCTCTTGTGGGTTAGTCCAATGAACTTTCCTACAATAAGCATCCATGTGTTGCATCAAGTTGTCACCAAACAACATTGACAAGTGAGATCAATCACTGCATTTCGATAGGGTCGTTCAACACTATGACTGTGTTACCGTATTATTTGTGCCCTTACTTCAGAATAATACTGGGGCTATGGACGTTTCTAGAATGGCCACCATATGTGCTCATAGGGTTCTCATTATCAGGATTTGAAACACCTGATACCCTCGTCAGGATTCTACGATTCTAAGGACATATATCAATACATACAATATGATTTACGTGATATAGAATAAAATGCCTTTTATTGATCAATGAACATTATTACAAAGAGTCAATTCTACAATAATTGATTGGCTCTAGGGCATCTACTCTAGCTCGGATGGTGATGCATGTGGTCCTTTGACTTGATATCATCAGAGTGTCGTGTGTAAATATTGATATGATTTGACACTAACCTAACATTGTCTCCTTTAGGGATTACCAAAACGGTGGTGATTGGTTACATTGAGAAGTACACTATGGCTATGGTGGATTAACAAAGGAGTCATCACTTCTGGTTATAGGAGATCTTATCTCAGTGAGATAGTTGGTTAAAGAACTATGATCTCAAATCCGTGGCTGCGGTGGAATTGAGTTGGTGCTTGAATCCAATTTTTTAGTTGTTAGATTCAAGAACAAAATATATAACATGTCAAGGTAGCTTTTGAGGTAGACACTATTTATGTACCTCAAACCTTGACGAGATAAAAGATGATGAAATCCATCAAATTACACGATAACCATACCGAAGACAAGGTAAGCCTAAATCATTGATTCTTTACTTAATGGGGAATCATGATGCCTTGTTAGAGGCCAATCTTGATTGGTGTACGAAAACACTAATTGCTTGATGCTTAATTAGTTATCGAGACATTGCCGGCAAAGTGAAAAGCCTTCAGGTCACACACATAGAAGGTTGTTAAGCGAGAAATGGAAATGGAAGGACAATCTTATCCTTGGACCAAAAAGGGTATTTTGGTAATTTGGGAGTTCGGGGGCATTTTTGTCATTATGAAGAAAATAGCACTTTGGTAATTTTGCTAAGAGGTTGATGCCATTATCCAATTTATTGGAAGAGTTTTTAGCAAAATTGGATTCATATTAATTTTAATTAATATGGAGATATATTTAATTTAATTAAATATATATTGAAACCTGAATATTAATTATACATATATATAAATATATATGGATTAAATAAATGTATTTATTTAATTATTTTATATATATATATATATATATATATATATATATATATATTTTTTTATGGAATTATATAAATAGCTTTATTTATTTAATTAAAGTATTTGATATTTAAATAGGATAATATCTCTAAGAGACATTATCCTTTCCTTTTAGGATTAGTGGAATCCTTCCAAAATAGGGGTTCAAGGATTGTAATCCTTATTGAATTCCTATTTGGATTTACACTATAAAAGGAGGAGGGTTTTTAGTTTAAGTATGAGAATTCTTTTGGGAAAAATAGTTGAATAAAATCAAGCTATTTTCTTTCTCTCGCTCTCTCTCCCAATTCATGCCAAAAACCCTAGCCACCCTTAAGAGTTTTCTCTCAATTTTTCCGCCACCTCCACTTAAGGCATTTGATTGGTCTAGCAATCAATCTCAGGGTGATCTCTAGCCTGCCTGGACTCGATCCTATGTTGGATTGATAGCAACTAGTTGGAGAGATCCCAAGGAGGAACCGCCAACAGCGGTAAATCACATAACCTTGTTTGGTTAATCTTTATGTTGATCAATTTAGTCAAAATCATGATCTTGGCTAATGGAATCATGGCATGGCAAGGATTTTTTTTTTTTTGTTATTCTGTGCTTGCCACGACATGGTTCCTTCACTTTGCTCTCAAATTCTCTTCATAATTTTTTTGTTGAATGTAACGAGTGTTGATTTCTTGATCAATGGAGCACCAACAATCCTTCAGTGCCGCATTCACCAAGCTGCAAAATCAAAGAAAAGATCAAGGGAAGGTCAGACCTCTCAAGTCATTAAAGGTGAGCACTCAACGTCCTCCAATGAGAACACTCCTTCGGCCCCTCAATCAATCTCAATCTCTCCGAATGCTAGTTCTTCGTCATCTGATGAGCAACCAACCAAGAGGAAGAAACACACGAAAAGCTCTCTTGCCAAACCTTTAGGTCACCTTTTTCTGAGTCTAGGTTTAAGAAAAACATTATGCATAGACCCATTGTTTGTGAATCAAATGTCAAGCTGTTTGATTTTTCTATTATTGCATCAATTGTGAGTGAAAGGAAATGGGAAATATATGTTGAAAATCCCATCTTCCCATGTCAAGGCTTTGTATAGGAATTTTATGCAAACTTTAGGAAAGATCTTGACCAGGTTAGTTTACACAAAAATCAGGTGTGTGTTAGAGGTACTTGGATGGAGTTTACTCTTGCTATGATTAGGTTTACACTTAGATTACTTGTTGTGGAAAAATCTGATGATCTGTTTGTAAAGCCTGAAGATTTGGACAATATGGCTAAAGACCTCACTGGTGGGTTTGTGACCACATAGCCAACATGTGGCTACCTTGCTACCAATGTGTTGACCACATTCTACAAGACTATTCAACATCACATTAACCAATTGGTCACCATCTCATCACAATTCTTCCCTTAGATTAGATAAAGCCCAACTGATCTTTGGAATTGCCGAAGGGAAAAGAATTGACTTGGCAACCTTGATGTTCTCCAACATTAGAGTTGTTGCCAAAGCTAAAGTAAAGAACTTAGCCTTACCGTTCCCCTCCTTGATCCACAGGATTGTTGATTTTTATGGCCCAATAAAACAGTCAAATGAGACCCATTTTAAGATCAAAACAAAATCCTTTAAAACCATCAAGACCACAGTGTCTTTGACTGCCCCTACCATGGATGTCCCATCATCCTCTCATGTTGCTCTTGTCAAAACAAACACCTGGCAGTCTAGGATTCTTGACTTTTTGCAGGGTATTGAATAGAAGATTGATAATCTTCACACCACCTTGAATGCAAGAGTGGGTTCCCTAGAACAGTTGGTGAAAAACATTAAAATTGCACAAACTGATGTTCATGTTGATGATGATGTTGCTCTGAATGTGTCCATGACTGATCAAGATCGATAGAAATCCCTTGTTGTGTAATCTCTCACTAGGCAATATTAATTGAGTATCCTATAGAGAGAGTCCAGATAATTGCTAGCTTAAAAAGAGTGTTCGTCTAAATTTTTTATCCTTAATCCAGTTATAAAATACTATTACACAATGACTATTTCTCACATATATAAAATAATAAGAATCATTTTCTAATGAATAGGAAAGCATGAAGATGTTTTCTAAATATTATTACTACCGAAAATACATACATAAATCCACATTAATTCCTTTACTGAGACAGTGTGTGCAACCCTCTCGCTAGCTTGATGTCTCCCGACTGCTGCAATCTAATACCTACAAAAAAAAAAAAAAGAAAGCAACAGGGTGAGCTATAAATACTCAGTAAGTAAATAAAACCTAACGGTGCTCTTACTCCATTGTCCTCGTTTCTGCTGTACTACTTCTAAATTTTTGCTTGCTTTCTCTCTTTATTCTCATGCGTACTACTTAGCAGTCTTCTATTTTTTTCTCAAATTTTTCTAGTGTTGTACCATTCTTTATCATTTCTCTTCTCTGTTAGATTACATCTTTCTATTTCCTTCTCTACTCAACGAATCACTATGTTTCTTGCTATTTGACATGTTTCTAATTTCTATTCTTTTCTAGCATGTATCTAATTTCTGTTCTTTTCTCGTATATCTCTAATTTCTTTTCTATTCTCGTAGGCTTTTATTTTCTTTTCTTCTCCATTCTCATGGGCTTCTATTTTCTTTTCTTGGCTAGTCAGATACGCAATGATAAAATAAACTCTTTAACCTATGCATAAATGCATAAAATGCAATGCACATAAAATGTCTGATGCATATGCAAATGATCATGTTTGTATTTTTTCTGAAAATTCTTTTCTAATTCTTTATGAAATTCTTTTCTATTCTTTCTAAAATTCTTTCTGTTTTGTATTTCATATTCTATTTTTCTTTCTTTTTCTCTTTCTGTATTATGTTCTAGTTTGCTGATTGGACTAGGTTAAGGCATGGATTTGGAACCTTGGTCATGTGAGCGTATTTTGAAATTCTTTCTGGGTACAGTCCTCATCCACATACACTTCTAACAGACTATACAATTCCGTTTTCTATTCTGAGGCTGTTCACTAATGGCGGCGTGCATGTGGGAAACTTCTACATCTTTGTCACCGCTAACTAACGCATCGAATGCTCACAGTTTCCCTATCACAATAGCCCTTTGAAAACATGCTCTGTAAATTTGAAATATAACAACTAGATATTTTCCAATAATTTTAAAATTTATGAATTACATGCTATGCTATGTCATTTATTTATATGTTGTATATGCATGATCCCAAAATACGTGTTTGACTCAGGCATGTATTCTATTAATTCTAAAGCTTTTATTTCTATATTTTTCTGAAAAGCCCAAAGTTCTAATCTAATAACACGCTTAACTTAAAAAATTTCTATTTTATTCTTTATTTTTGAATTCTATGCATCGTGTGTACATACGCGATTCTATAATTTCTACATAATTATGTAATTCTTCAATTCTACCATGCTATGTAAAATGTACTCGTGCACAATGTAATAACTTCTTTCTACTAATATACTTAGAAAATATACTAAGGAAAACATATATACTTGTCAAAAGAAAAGTAGATGGACCCAAAATTTTCTTTTTACTTAACATTTAATTCTTTACATAATACAAAATACAAAATAATATGTACAAAAACTTTAGCAACGGTGGACAGTGGTGCCATGTCTCTCTGCTTCTTGACGTCCATCTGACCGCTTCTCATCTATTTCCTACAAATCATGGAAAAATAACGGGGTGAGCACAAAATTCTTAGTAAGTAAATCATCTTCTCTTCTATCTCCGCAACTTCCTCTTTGGTTCTTTCCTTACTTTATTCTGTCTTCATTCTTTCTTTGTTCTTTCTCTTTTCTTTTTATGTTTCTAATTCTCACTGTTCTTTTCTTTTCTTTCTAATTCTCTCTATTCTTTCTTTCTCTTTGTTCTTTCTTTCTTTCTTTCTCTCTTCTTTCTTTCTTTCTTTCTTTCTTTTCTTTCTTTCTTTCTTTCTGTTCTTTCTTTTTCTCTATTCTTTCTTATTGTCACTAACCATGAAGGAAATCATGGTAACATGCATGAATGAAATGCACATGTAGTAATGCATAGAAATGCATTTTCTTTCTTCTTTTCTATTTCTTATTCTGTTTCTTTTCTTTTCTTTCTATTCTTTTCTTACTCATTCAAGCTTTCTCATTCTTTTCTTTTCTTGCTTGCTCAAGCTCTTCCTTTCTTTTCTTTCTTTCTTGTTGGCTCAAGCTTTCTCATTCTTCCTTATTCTTATTCTTTCTTATTCTTTCTTATTCCTTCTTATTCTTTCTTTCTTATTCTTTGCCGATCGGACTCGGTTGATGTATGGATTCAGAACCCTAGCCATGTGAGTGAGTACAATCCTCATCTACATGCACTCTTGCGGACTGTACAAATTCTTTCTTCTTCTTAGGCCACTCAATTAAGGTGACGTGCATGTAGGAAATTCTTCTTGGTACAGCCCTCATCCACATACACTCTTACGGGCTGTACAAATTCTTAGTCTTCTTATGCCGCTCACTTAAGGTGGCGTGTATGAGCGAATTTCTTCTTCTTATCACCCACAGGTTCCCCATCGCAATAACCTATTCTTTTCTCTTCTTTAGCACTTTTCTTTCTGTAGTTCTTTAGTGCTTTTCTTTCTTTCTCTTTTTTCTTTCTTTAAGTTCTTATGTATATGCAAATATATGCATGTGGATGGCTCATGCTTATGTTTATTTCTTAAGTGCAATTATGCAATGCATATATGCACTGTTGCACAAAATTAAGTTTTCTACTTATGCACATGCTTCTCATAGGCATTTCATCAAACAATAAGCATGCATACATAATTTCTATCTTTAGTAAATCTCTACTTCTTTCTTAAACCATCCATAATTGGAGTAAAACTCCTTTGAATCAACACAAATCCTGGCCAGGAAAAACACTTCAAATATTCTACTCAAATTCTTTCTAAATGCAACCAAACTTCACTTGGTCACCACAACATCAATTCTACTTCTCATGGCTCAAATCTACTCATCAAAAGCCATATTCTCATCAATAATATCATTCTCAACAATCAATCTCAAAATCGTAAGCATATACATGCATAATAACACATTTGATCATTAAATCTTAGCTTAGGTTGGATTTACTTGCCTTATGCTTGAGTAGTTCCACAAAAGCTCTCTATCTTTGTTGGATTTCTTCTTTCTCTCAAACCTTAAGCATAAACTTAATAAGAATCCAACACTTATACAAATTATTCTCATATCTAGAGTAAGAATCCTTACCTCTTGATGCTTAGGATTAAATCCCTATCAAAATCCAACCAAAAGCCCTCAATTTCCTTAGCAAATTAGATGAAGAGTTGAGAGAAATAGAGAGTGGAAGTGGTATTTGGGGTGTAGAGAATGGGAGGGTTTGTAAGGCTAAACCCTTATTAGCTCATATAAATAAACACTCTTTCCCATTTTGCCCTTGCACTTTCTTAGAAATTCCATCATTGCCCTTTAATTATTAACAAATACACCCCCATCTCCAATGCATTCTCCTTGAAATTTTCTTACATTTCACTACCCACTTTTCCTGCTAATTAGGGGTAGAATGGTCACTTCACCCTTATGGAAATTTTCTCTAGAAACTTCACAAGAAAATCAGCTGACTCTTCGTCCCGTCGAAGATTTTTCTTTGCCTCGGCGAAAAAATACAGAGTGTACGTCGCTGCAGTGAAGCTTATTCATCGCCCGGGCGAAGTCTATAATTCTCAACTTCGCCAAGTCTTCACCAAATTCAGGGCAATCACACTACTATCCACATACTAATTTAACTAAGGGCCAACAAACAACATTTACAGGCAGATGAACACATATAAATGACGTACCTCAAAGTGGGCGTTACACACAATTACATTATCTCTCACAAATTCTACTATTCTATAATTCTATTAGTGAGATATTAAAATGGCACAATTCAACTAGGGAATGAATTCTACATTTTGGGCAATCTAATTTCTTCTATAAAAATCTATGCCACAACTTAGGTATTAAGTCTACTAACTTGCCCAATTATGCTACTAGATTTTTCTCAAATACATATATATATATATATATATATATATCACATAACCATGTCATTAAACTACTCTCTAATATTTTCTAATGTTACAAACATGCCTTGTACAACTTTCTAAATACAAATTTTAATGCCATAAATTTGCATTCTCTTAACATGACCATCAACATTGTCATACATGCCCTTATTTCTTCTTTTCTTTTGGCTACATTCTATACATTAATCTATAGCCATATTAATCATTGTAAATACAATCTAACATATAGCGTAACATATATACTTTGGCTAAATTCTAATTTCTTTCTAACATTCTTAACTAAACTTTTGGCTAATACTACATATTCTCAAGATCTTCTAGCAGAAATCTATAGCTTGTAATATGTAATAAGGCATGAAAACTATGCTCATACCAATCAATTTCTAAAATGGTCATGTATTTAATACATAAACCAAACTTCTATTTCTTTGATGTTTCTTTTGATATCTATACTTGGGAAAGGTTTTCTATTCTTTATACAATAAAATCACCTATTACATATTATTTGTAACTAATCTCAAACCAAGAAACAACAATATACTCCTTTGGCCAAGCCATTATTTGGATGATCTTTCTAATTTTAAGCATACAAGCTTGACAACTTATTGTGGCATATTGTAATATTATCATATAATCACCCATCTTTTACTATCATCAATACTACACTGTTGTAACAATTTAATATGCAATTCTTGCCATCGCTTTTCTAAAGTCATAGGTTTCAAAATTCATAATTCAATGACTACATACAATATGCCATTCAAACTAATGCTAAAAGTTCAAGCAACTTGAACCATGCACTAAAGGCCATTCATTTCATTTAACTAACATAACCAAGTGTTATTCTAAATTTTGGCATAACAAAATGCACTCTTAAACACTTAAACTTAAACTTAGTCAAGTCTACTGCAACCTTTTAACATCAATTCTTTCCTTTCTCAAACAATATCTTCAATGATACTCAACAAATTTATGCATGCATTTCTTTTTGAATTTTCATCAAACAATTTACATTCAGATACAAGTACTTGGTTGGCCACACGTCCACATCTCTCCAAATACCTCAAAATTGGAACAAAACTCACCAAAAACTCAACTCGTAATCGGGCTGAAATCATCATTCCAACATTCCATCAATACTTCTTCCATATTTCATCTATAATTTGCCAAATCATCACATACAAATGAACTACTCTTCATGGCTGAACTTTTACACATCATTCAAGCATTTAAATGCCCAACAATTCTCACCATACATCATATACAACCATATAATAATCAACAATTACAATTATGGCTCAAAACAAGGCTTAAGTTTGATTCACTTACCTTTTTTTCTTGCAAGAATCCTTTTCTTTGCTTCCTTTGCTCACTTTCTCCATTGATTCATGTGATTCATGCTAAAACACATAAATTCATGAGAACTCATACTTATAAAACACAAATCACAAACTTTTGCTAAAATTCTTACCTTAGAAAGCCATAAAATGAACATATATTCACTTAGGCATGAATTCTCATATAATTCTCTTGGAAGACTATGAAGAAATGGAGGAAGAAGGTGGCTGGCATTTTTGGTGTGCAAAATGGTTAGGGTTTTGTCAATTGAAGTCTTATAATTATATATATATATATATATATATATATATATATATATATATATATATATATATATATATATATATTTATTTATATTGAGATTTTGTTGTTGCTGCTTTGCTCTTTGTTTTTTCTTGGATGATGGAGTTGGTGGTGTGATGACGTGCTGTTGATGTGATCATACTAAGAAGAGAACTCTTGGACCTCTTTTTTTATTTTCACTTGTAGATTTTATTTTCCTAAAGCTGAACTGATTTTCTCCTTTTCTTGTTCAGTTAAATTGTGATGTAATCAGTTTATGCTTCTTGTGGTTGAATATTTTTTATGAATTGATTTTTTTTTTTTTTTCTGATGGAACTCATTGTGTTTGTTGATACAAAGATCCATGCAACAAATTGTTTGATTTTTTTGTCTTGCATATTTGAATCTTGTTTGGCTCTAATTTTGTAAACTGAACTAACCCTTATTTACTCCTAATTGTTTATCTCTTGTATGTGAGTTGGTGCATTTATTTAAAGGGACATTACATTGTGAGGGGGAGTTATTCAGTTCTATTTGTGTATGACTTAGTGCAAATTTGTGTATTGATGACAATGTTAAGTCTTTGCTCAAGTCATTGTGGTTTTTTTCCAACTTATCTCATATGCATCATTGTTTATGGTTTATGAGATTTGTTTACATTGGATTGTTTCTCACTTGTCTCATGTTAATTGGTTATACTTGTGTTGAGATAGGTGTGTTTGTGAAAAGATTGTGCTTTGTTCATAAGTTTGACAAAGGGGGACATTGTAAGTATTTTGTCAACTTATGAGTTTAGTGTGGCAACACTAGTCTTGGTGTGGGGATTTCATTTTGACTCATGCACTATCATTTTAGTTTCAATTCTAATGTCATGACTCTCTATCAATGTGACCACACTCAATTTTTTCTGTTTTCATGTATGTCATATGAGCACATCAGAGTCCGTGTGATGACACTCATTTGCCAGATATTTTTCATACACATGTTGCGCTTTTTATTCAATGATGCAATTTGATTCTTGGCTAATATATGTGTTTGTGGTCCATGTACACTTGTCATTGTTCAAAAGGTGCACTAGAAGATTTGTTTTGCCTTGTCCATGGTCCCAACAAAGTTTGTGTGAACTTTCCTAAAAAGTCAAAACCAAAAAGCAATTTGTTGGCTGCTTCGTCTCCTAGCATTGTGCACATGTTTTCCATATTTTCTCTTTGTTAATGCATTTCGTTTTGCAAAGCTTGGATATGCCTCTGTATCTTCTTTGAATATTTGTTGAGGTTCTTTTGTTTGGCACTAGGTTTACTAGCTGAAAACTGAGTAAAACAGGGTATCAGCCCTATGTGGGTTTTTGCTCATTTTGTCATCAGGTTTCAACAAGATTGAGTATGCTATTTATTGAACCTTAGTATTGATTAGATGGAGAAGAAAACACTAAAAAAATAGTCCTCAATTCACCCATAATAGAGATCCATTATTGGCTAAAAAACTGAGTAAAACAAGGTATCGGCCCTATGCCGCTTTTTGCTTGTTTTTTCATTAGGTTTTCGACAAGATCAATCTATTGTTTACCTGGCCTCACTATTGATTACGGGAAAAAGAAAATGCTCAAAAACCAGTCCTCGATTCACCCACAATCGAGATCCATTGCCAGCTAAAAACTGAGTAACACGGGGTCTTAAATTACCTTGTTAACTCTCCTTTGTTTGAGTTTTTTCTGGAAATTGGTTTCATGGTTGTTGCTTGGAAGAGTTCAAGTTGCTGATGTTGAAGTGTTTTTTCGGCGTTGAACCTGGAGAGGAGCTCAAGGGTGACCAGATGGTTTTGTGGAGTGAAGCTAGCTATGGTGGCTTGATGTTCAACCAAAGAGTGAAGATTGAAGTGTTGAGTAAACAGGAAGTGTTTTGCAACCAGTACTTGTCTTTAGCTTTGTATTTGAACAAATAAGTTTTTCATAGTAGATTAATTTTTTCTGAACTTGGTCCTATGGATGTAGGCAAGTTGCCAAACCATGTAAAAATAAGATGTGCTTTTTATTTTCTATCATGGATGATTTACTTATGTTGATTATCTTTTAAACAACTCATAAAGCACAAAATGAACAAGTGAACTCATTCTACTTAAGTTTTAACAACTTGTAAAAGGTTTAAAACTTTAATTCACTATTACAGAAAATGCACAATAGAAACCTAACCCATTTGGAGTTACCCAAATCTAACCCAAATTAGTCGCCGTAGGCAGACGGTCCATTAAGGCTAAGAAAAGTATACACCATATCCAACATTCTCCCAATTATAGAGACATAATTGTTAGTAAAATATTAATATTCCTGAACAGTTATTAAGTCTATAAATTAGGGACAGTAGATATTTTTCCTCCACAAATGCTTCATCGTATGAGTAGTTGATGAAACCAAAGTCGCCAAATGTTGAAGAGAGGAATTCCAACTAGTTATATTTGTTAAGAAGGTTAACAGTGTTTACTAGTTCTGTTTGCAAGTCAACACTGTTAACCTTGGTATCTTTGTTAATATTAAAAAATCATGGCTTTCTAACATTGTTGACACTATTTATCCCATGGAGACCTAAATCATAAGCTCAATAGTTGTTGATGTTTTTTTTTCTTGAAATATTATATTCTACTTGTTCCAGTTTAATTTTTCGGTGTACCTGCCATTTTTGAGTTTTATTTATTGTGCATTTTTCTGCCACAGTCTCAACATAGTCGTGTTTTGGTCTAATTATTTCGTTTGGCTTGACTTGGGATCTAAATAATGTACCAAACCTTCCAACTATCGAAAAATAAAGACTTCTACTATTTGGAGAGTTTACTATTTCGAATTGATTTAGTAATATATGGTTATTAGTTGGTTGGTTGGGTTTCTTTTTTTTCCAGTTGATTCTTTGAATAAAATCATCATTCACAATTTCTTTTTTTTTCAAGTGCTTTTAGATTACTAGAGGACAAATAACTTCTTAACAAAAATCAAACAATCATCATTCACATTTTCTTAATTATCTTGTTGTTTTACATTTTCTCTTACAAAATATTTTTGCATTATTTTTAGTGTTCCGAGCATTCAACAAATGTTAAATGTGAGTACTGTGTCAAAGGTATATAGAAGACATTTTTCATGATCCACAATCACACTCTTTCATTTTACACATTTCTATCAGGGAACCTTGCTAATAATAATAAAATATCCCGTGGGGACAGCTACCCCCACCTTTCCGTTCTTTCCTCAATCCCTGGTTGTGATATTATAATAATAGATGTCTTAGGCTTTTTATTCAGAAACTCCATCTCGATAGGCACAGATTAATGATATTTAATTCATGTTCAAGGGCGAAGTTAGGAAATTGATTTTAAAGGGAACAAAGTCTAATGTTCAACAAACAAGGAATTCAAATTATAAAATGAATTTCAGAAGTTGTATTTAGAGGCCAAGGAAAAAATCGATATATTTATAAAAGTTCAGAAAATTTATTGTTTCGTTACTTTGAATGTTCAGAAAATTTATTGTACCTGTGTGACCTTGTACATGTTACGACAGTAGCCCGTCATTGTTAGGGACTTTCAACGTTCGCATTCTCCATCTGCATAAATATTATTACATTTAAAACGAGCTAAAAATCTTCTTCAAGTCAACATATTAACAGTTCATTTGTAAGGATGGATAGTTAGATCGAAACACATTCAACTTATCTATAAATATAGGCGTGTGAATTAACTTCCCCGTCAACCCATCTCCACTGCAGGCAACTTCAACCTATCTATTTTCTATATAGTAAGTTCCTACGATTTGCTAACTAGTTTCTTATTTCTTCGTCTTTCTTTTTTTCTTTTCATTTTCTTTTTCCTTTTCCTTTCCCTTTTCCTTTTCTAAGCGGACATTTTTTTTAATTTTTATTCTACAAATCTTTCTCAAGAATTTACAGTCATATTCCTTATGATTTTTCAGCATTCTTTGTCTAGTTGGTATCTTTTTTATGGAGAGAGATCGAATATAAAGCCAATAAGAAATAGGATATATTGCATGGACTGACAAAAGCCAAAAAGAAAAAAAAAAAAAAAGGAAGAGAAGAAAAAAAACACAAACTTCCCGTATGCGAATAACAGAATAAAAATGATATTTCTTGGCAAAAAGAATTGTACGGCGTTCGAGATTGGATTTCCTTGCGTTTCTAGAAACTGTATACTATTTCTTTCTCTTTGTTTTCATAGTAAATACTCTCTCTGCCTCATGTGGAATAAAAGAAAGTGTATGTAATGTGGTGGACGGATCCAATGCTAACAAATTTTCTTTTCTATTTCAAATAATGAATCAAACCAAATTAATTTTTTATCCATGATTATATTTCTTTGCATTTTTAGAAAATGCAAAGTGTGTGCGTGTTTTTTTTTTTTTTTCATGGTAATTTATTATTAATTGAAATAAATATCGAGTGAGGTATCTACTATACGTTTTAACATACTGTATTGATAATGCCATTACAGTTTTAAGACTTGAATGCTCATAGCATCATCTTGATATATAACATGAAATGGGTTGTGTCTCAGAGCAATTAATTAATATGTGGAGGCTGAAGATTGCGAAGGGTGGTGATAGCCCATACATATCTAGCACAAACAGTTATGTGGGGAGACAAATATGGGAATTTGATCCAAATGCAGGAACACCTGAAGAGCTAGCTGAAATTGAAGAGGCTCGCCAAAATTATCGTAACAATAGTCATCAGGTTAAGCCATCTGCTGATGTACTTTGGCGGTTACAGGTATGGTTAATACATAGACCTACACTGAGGCGAGTGGAGGCTGCTGATCCCACTCACCATATGTAACCTTGTGTTTATTTGTATGTTTTTACTTTTTACATTTTAATTTCTTTAAAATTCTTTTTAATTTCAGGATCAATTAGTTTCTCTCACATTATGTTCATATTTAAATATTTCCAAATTTATTATAATTGTCGACTTTTATACATGGTCGATATATTTCCATTATGTTGATTTATTTTTAGTAAATCATTTTAAATGGTCTATAAAATTAATAATAAATCGATAAGATAAATGATTTATCAATTCTTTCAACCCAATCAAGAAAATATCTAATTTCTTTCGATCATTGATGCTCTAAATTTCCTCTAATAAATTACACCATCTAAGCATCTTTGTAAATTTGAAATCTCAATGTAATGTTGAAGAGGCTTAGTTATTTTCTTTTTATTGGACAAACGTAGTTCTTGAGAGAGAAGAACTTCAAACAAACAATACCACAGGTGAAGGTTAAGGATTGTGAGGAAATTACGTGTGAAACTGCGACGACTGCAATGAGGAGAGCTGCCCATTTCTTTTCAGCTATACAAGCCAGCGATGGCCATTGGCCATCGGAAAATGCCGGCCCATTCTATTTCATTCAACCTTTTGTAAGTGCTCTTTGTGCTTATTATTTGTGGCCATATATACTTTCAAACTATCTCATGAAAGTTACTAACCATTTCACCTAATGAAAAATATCTCAATAGATTGTTTTAATTTTTTGGAAAGTGGTATACTTGTTCAATATTTGGACCATGTTGATGAGTAAAACTCTTCCATCTCTATCTATGCACATTCCAGGTAATGTGCTGTTACATTACAGGGCATCTTGATACTGTATTCACAGCTGAGCATCGCAAGGAAGTCCTCCGTTACTTTTACAATCATCAGGTACTGATTTTATTTAGAAAGGGGAATTGAAAAACATTATGCATTTAACTTTGATAGTGAAATTGAATGTGTTTGCTGCCGCAGCATGAAGATGGTGGATGGGGAATGCACATAGAGGACCATAGCAGCATGTTTGGCACAGTTCTTACTTACATTTGTTTTCGTCTACTGGGATTCGGACCGGATGATGGTGAAAATAATGCTCTTGCGAGAGCTCGAAAATGGATCCGCGACCGTGGTGGTGTAACATATGTACCTTCCTGGGGCAAAAATTGGCTTTCGGTATAACCATATCTAAAGTATTTGAGGAACAATCAAAAAAATTTATCCTAATATCTTTTATTTGTTTTTCCTATATATGCTACAGATTCTTGGTGTTTTTGATTGGTCTGGAATCAACCCAATGCCTCCAGAGTTTTGGATCCTTCCTTCTTTTTTCCCAATTCATCCTTGTTTGTGCATCTCACACTCCATCTTTATTGGCAATATTGGCTGAATTTTTTTGTTTTCCCCACTTAAGCTTCAATATTGTTTATTTTGTGCTTGTTTTATAGTTATTTAATTGACAGTTTTCCTCATGAATGCAGCAAAAATGTGGTGTTATTGTCGACTTGTTTACATGCCACTTTCTTATTTATATGGGAAGAGATTTGTTGGTCCAATTACACCACTAATTCAACAACTAAGAGATGAACTCCACACTCAACCTTACAATGAAATCAACTGGAGGAAAGTGCGTCATCTATGTGCAAAGGTTAGTTTGCCCTTCTCTTGGCAATCATAATTACACAGAAAATGGGTTTTTTTTTATGCATATAGAGCGTATATTAACTAATAAAATATGGTTATCGCAGGAAGATTTGTACTATCCCCATCCATTCGTACAAGATGTACTTTGGGATAGTCTTTACTTAGCAACTGAGCCTCTCCTAACCCGTTGGCCTTTGAACAAGCTCCTTAGAGAGAGGGCACTTCAAGAAACAATGAAGTTGATTCATTATGAAGATGAGAGTAGTCGATACATAACTATCGGAAGTGTTGAAAAGGTAAAATTAATTCTTATATTTGAACTACTATTATTTTTCAAACTAAATCTAAAAAATAGATGACAATTGAATTAACGCAAATTGAATTGAATAGCCATTGTGTATGCTTGCTTGTTGGGTTGAAGATCCCAATGGAGTTCCGTTTAAGAAGCATCTTGCTAGAATTCAAGATTACTTTTGGCTTGCGGAAGATGGAATGAAGATTCAGGTTAGTACTCATAGTTAGTAACAATAAATAGAATTGACACATTGTCAAGATATTGTAAATCTGTCGAGATATTTTGAATTTAGAATCAAGACCCCACTATTTGAGATGGGTAAAAGATATATCCACAAATTCTTTACAGTAAGCCGAGATAGAAATATAATGCTTAATTTAATACTTGTAATCCTTATGTAGACGTTCGGCAGTCAAGTTTGGGATACTTCTCTTGGTCTTCAAGCTCTTATTGCTACCAACCTCATTGATGAATTTGGACCTACAGTCGCTAAAGGACATCACTTTTTAAAAAAAACTCAGGTTTTCATATTTAAATGCTGCAAGCATTTCTGGAATTATACTATAGCGTGCATATAAATTTTTGTTCTTCAGTTTGCTCTGGCCTTCATTAAATCATGCCATTAAATTGAAATTTTTGAAGATCAAGGATAATCCTCTTGGCGACTTTAAAAGCATGTTCCGTCAAATTTCCAAAGGAGCTTGGCCTTTCTCTGATCAAGATCACGGATGGCCAGTTTCTGATTGCACTGCTGAGAGTTTTAAGGTAATTGATTGATGAATTTTTAACATAAAGAAACAAAAGTTGAAGCCGAATCTTATCCATAATTATATAAAATGTTCTCAAAAGGTTGGTTTCTTCTTCTTTTTTTATTTAATTATTTATTCTATTCGTAGTGCTGCCTACTTCTCTCAATGATGCATCCTGATATTGTCGGAGAGAAAATGGAACCTGAGTGGCTATTCGAGGCTGTCAATTTCATACTTTTTCTTCAGGTCAGGATTAACTAATTCCATGCTTAAAAGTATGTTTCAGTTTGCTAATTGTAGCCTGGACATAACTGTTTGTATTTGTGATGACTATAATATAGAGATAGAAATTTCTATTATCAAAGAGAGTACACGGTTAAGAGCTAGCTTACTCCCTTGCTAATAACTCTCAATTTCTAGTGTTTGTGATGATCTACAAATAAAGAAGCATGCCTATTTATAATTGTTATAGGCAGTTAATACAAGCATAAAATATCACTTTGCATGAAGCGATTCTTGTTGATTCATTAGCTACATTTCTTCTTGGATGATACATGGACCCATATGGCATCATTTTTATGCTAACTCATTTACCCAACTTTATCATGGTCTAATTTGTGGATTCGTGGGACAAATTTGCTTAGTAGCTAAATCACGGCTACTGTCTTTGACTTATTTATGGCATGTACTTGGATGACTCGTGGTGGAGTTGCTGGAGTTGCTTAATTCATTGACACATCATGCCATCACATGCTTTGTAGAATATGCATCACTTTATTTTAATAATATTAACCCATGGAATTTTACAAATTAATGATCGTAGGATAACAATGGAGGGTTAGCAGTTTGGGAGCCAGCAGGTGCTTCACTACTTTTGGAGGTAGATACTTTAGCAATATTAATGAAATAATCTTCAATTATTTTCGTAATTTCAAAATCCTTGACAATGTCTCTGCCTTGTTTTGGTATTCTTCTTCAGTGGCTCAATCCTGTAGAGTTTCTTGAGGACCTTGTTGTTGAGCACACGTACGCAAAACACCTTTTATCATTTCCCTTTTTGCAATTTTACAAATTGATTTGTTTGAATTCCTTGCATATATATGCTAAAAGACAAGTGATTTAGGTATATTGAGTGCACTGCAGCAGCAATCCAGGCATTTGTTCTGTTTCAGAAATTATACCCAAATCGAAGACCTAAAGAGATTAATAATTTCATCCAAAAAGCTGTGCAATACATCGAAAAGGAACAACTTAAAGATGGTTCATGGTATATTTCTCTTGTTTTCTATAATATATATATTTATATCTATTGAAAAACTTGTTGTGCTTTAATGATTACTATTAGTTTAATTATTATCCATTAAAAAAATAGTAATAAATGAATGGTTATGATTAACAGACTAATAATTTTATGTAGTCTGCAGGCAGTTTAAACTAATATACTTTTCTCCATGTTTCAAATGTAAATGAGTCGAAAAAAGATAAAGATAAACAAACTTCTCCATTTTGTATTAATTGTAAGAAATAAAAATAATTTTAGAATTTATTTTTTTCAACAATATCTTCTCATCAAATTTTGGGGAAAAAAATTACTAAATGGACAAACATGTTTTCAGGTATGGAAATTGGGGAGTTTGCTTCATATATGGTACTTTTTTTGCCATTGGAGGTTTGGTTGCTGCTGGCAAGACTTACGAGAATTCTTTGCCTTTGCGTAAAGCAGTTAATTTTTCTGCTAAAATTGCAAGGTGAAGATGGTGGTTGGGGAGAGAGCTATCTTTCTTGCGCAAATAAGGTAAATTATTTTGTATTTATTAGTATTTAGTGTCAATTTCTTCATGTCCAGTCATGTCTCTTATTAAATATCATCTTTGTGAGACCGCAAATCTCTGTGCATGTTTCACAATAAAGAAAGGCTATCTTAATTGAGTGAGCTCTCTAATTTTGGAAGAGTTTAGGCTCTTAGCTTTCTTTATAGGCAAAATATAAATTGTAGGATCTTTAACCCCAAAAATTTGGACTTAGTTTAATTATTTCACACACAACATGAACAAAACTTCACAAATTAAAAACAAAGAACAAAATTTATGCAAGTAAACAATGAAAACTGGGTTTATGTGTTTCGGATTCAATGTGATGCTACATCTACTAAAAAGAGGAAGCTGTTAAAGATCACGCACTAGAGGAAAGTTACATCGGTCATATAAAAAAAATTTCACCAGAATTTTCCTTATGTATCTAGTACACTAAAAGTAGCAATCTTATCGGAGTTATTCTTAATACTTCCTTCCTAGATCAACATAACTAAATGTAATAGTCATTCACGAAGAAATTGGTCACATCAAGAAAACTTTGCAATAGATTTCTAAAGCCATTTCTCTCTTGCAAAAGTCAAACAACTAATTCACCATCTTGTATTTTGAAATCAGTAACAACTATTGATCTTAGAAATAAATTTCATTTAGTTGTTGCTCTAGAAGCTTGATCTCTTGTTAGTCTTTGCAAACCACTAATATATCATCAACGTACAAGAGCAAATCAATTTATCCACATTGATCTAGCTTTTTATGATAAACATCACAATCATATCTATTTCTATTAACGCAATTTTTAATCCATTACTTTAGTCCATTGACATGGTAATTGCTTACTTTAGTCCATACAAGGGTTTTTTCACTAGACAAGCATCTTCCTTCCCTCGTGCTAAATATCTAATTGGTTATCTCATATAAATCTGCGTATCAAGATCACTTTGGAAAAAAGTTGTCGTGACATCTAATTGATCAAGGTGTAGATGTAATTGTGAACCAATTACTAAAATAGTTCTACTTGAACTATGTTTTGCAGCAGAAGAAAATATTTTATGGATAGTCAATGTCTTTGGGGTGGTTTGATGGTTCTCCTACCATGTTCATTTGATCAATTATAATCTTGCAACAATTTTTATCTTGTTATGCCTTCTCCTTGCTGTTATTTTCTTGTTCTAATTCAATTTATCATTATTCTCAACCTGAATTTCAGTTTTCTTATTAGATTTAGCATCTCCTTGCTTTTTCAAGTCTAGCAAGTTTCCAGCATTATTGTTGTGTTTATAACTATACCTAATAATCTTTTAGTAAGCAGTTTGGGCACAGCAACAACTTTATACCATATTTCTAAACCACATGTCTCTGGCTAAACTTCAACATAAACAAATGTAAATTGGTCTAATTCGAAGAAACATTAGGTTTACCACTAAATCCTTGGTCCACACTGTGGCTTTAATGCCATTTATAATGATGTCTACACTTGACCTTGCTTGCATGATTTTTATTTGGGACTTCATATCCACAAACAAAATTTTGAGCCCAATACAAGCCCGTAAAACACTGTCCATTTTGATTACTCTACACTCTTTGTCACATAGCCAAAAGAAAACTTATCCTCTTACTTTTGGTGATATAGACATACACACCTCTTGAAGGTAAGAGATCAAATTTGGTACAAACTGCGTGGGCTTTGATTGGTTTAATTCATTCGGGACAGGTAAACTCAATTACATTGTCTATCTTGTATTCCCAAATGAATTATTTCTTCATAGTCCAAGATTGAAAATTTAAAATTTACTTTATCGTAGGCTATCAGAGATCCGATACCTATTCAACGCGGTATAAAGTTGTTGATCAATTCTCAATTCGAAAACGGTGATTATCCTCAAGAGGTAACTCTAGCTTTACTCAGTTGAATTTTTCCTTAACATTGATGCCACAAATTAGTCCTATACCAAAGTATTCAATCTTATTTGGAGACTTAACTTTAATAAGGGTTTTGCACGGTAATATCATACCATTATTAATACGCAAAAGACGGAAAATTCATAACATGCGATGTGAAATTGGTAACTTAGAGCATGAGACTGATAACAATGTAACAGTAAAAAGTTAAATTCTATATGTACCATTTTTAAATTATTAACTAATGTTATATTGGTTAGTGTATAATGTTTATCAAGAACTAAATAACTAATTTTTTACTTGTAGGAAATCATGGGAGTTTTCATGAGGAATTGCACGTTGCACTATCCTACATATAGGAATATATTCCCATTGTGGGCTTTAGCAGAATATCGTAACAAGGTTCTATTGCCGATAAAAAGCTTTTAAATCATCATGGGAACTAATTGAATCTCGGAAGTAAGATCACATTTGATACATCATAGTAATAAAATTTATTCAGACTCATGTTGCTCATATTGGCATTAAAAGGACTTATTAGTAAATTTTTGTATTAATAAAATGAATATTTATCGTACTTATAAAGAATACACAATAAATATTTATTGTATTTACAGAGTATACATAACTTTTTTCGGACTCGTTTTACTCATATTGCCATTAAAAAGACTTATTAGTAAACCTATGTATTAATAAATGAAAGTTTTATCACTTTACCAAGTTGATTAAGCTTTTGAGTGGAATGGGTTAAACATATTGATTTGTGCATTTGAGTTGAGTTATTCATCATCAACATAAACTAAACATGCAAGACAAAAAGTAAAGCACGCAAGACAATTTTACATGGTTCAGCAACCTACCTACATCCATAAGACCAAGTTAAGATGAAGCTAATCCACTATGATAAACATTTATAGTTCAATTATAAACCCAAAGTTAAGAACACTCCCTAATTTCACAATACTTCAAAGTTCACCCTTTGGTTGAACTTCGAACTACCGCAACAAGCTTCACGCCAAGATACCTCCTGAACAACCTTGAGCTCCTCTCAATAATCAACACCAAAGACGCACTTAAGCTCCAATAGCTTGAAATCCCATCAAGCATCACCGATGGAACCACATTCCAACCATTAACAAGCAAGGTTAAACAAAGGTATTTGTAAGCCTACCAAAGTATATGAAACCTGATTAAAAACAAACATTACAAGAAAAATGGCTTTCGGCATCTAGCAAAATTAGACGCAAATCGTCCAATGTAGATGTTAATTGTTTTACGCGTCTAAATTTACGTAATTGCCATGTATTTGCAAAATCATTGTCGCAGAAAGAATGGGAAACTAAATATTAGGTTAGGCGCAGAAAGTTTTTTTAGCAACTAACAATTTTGTTACTAATTGCTGTTTGAAATAGTCTTTTGACTTAGACGCTAAATGTGTAAGGATAATTTGGTAAAATTGTATCGCGACTAATCAATGAGTTAAAGAATATACCTTTTAGTGAGAAAAAAATTAGTCGCGAATTCCAAAAAAATTATACGCTAAATGTGTAAGGGTAAGTTGGTAAAAGTGTTTCATGACTATTCTGTTAGTCGAAGAATGTATCATCTAGTGAGCAAAAAATTAGTGGTAAATTCCAACAATTTTAGACGCTAAATGTTGAATCCAAATCTGGTAAATTACTTTCCGATACTATGAAATTAGTTACAGAATGTGTGTTTTTATGTGAATAATTAGACTTGGCAAAAAGGTACATGTACCCATGAGTCAACGGGTACTTGCATCAAACGGGCGGTACGGGTACCTTTGAAAATTACTTGTATAAAAATTGCCCGTACACGGCTCGCTAGTGAAAAAAGCGGGTGGGCTGAGTAATGCCCGCAAGTACTCGTATTTAAATAAATAAATTAAAAAAAAAATTAATCTGAAAATTACTTGTATAAAAATTGCTTGTACCCAGCTCGCTCGTGAAAAAAGCGGGTAGGCTGAGTAATGCCAGCAGGTACTCGTGTAACATCTACTGAAAACTAGTACAATGCATGCATAATAACAATAGAAAATTGGGCCTAAAGTTTTTCTTTTCATTACAACTCATGTGTCTTTTATACATAAAGAGTACTGTTTACAAAATGTATTTTAAAAGACAAAACAGGGGAACAAAGCAGGGGAGAACGCAGAACAACATGTACTATCAACAGAACACGTGAGCACATATTGCTCCTCGCTTGCCGACGCCCCTCCAACCGTATCAACACCTAGAACCTGCATCCACAAAGGAAAATAACGGGGTGAGCACAAATAATGCTCAGTAAGTAAAACCCTCTAACTGTCTGTCCCCGTGTGTGTCTCTTAATTCTTTCCTTTTCTAATTCTGTTTCTATTTCTGTTTCTACTAAATACCATGACCTCATCTTACCGGAGGTACGGCCGGATGGCGTTCACACAGCACCATCTCACTCTCCATAACTATCGGGTGGAATTCACATAGTACCAACCCGTTCTTAGTGACTACCAAGTGGGGATCACAAAGCTCCTACTCGGTTTTCCTAACTATCGGGTGGAGACCACTTAGCACCTACCCGTTCCTCATGACTTTTGGGTTACGATCACTAAGCATTAACCCGTCTCTAGTCACTGTCGGGTGATGATCACAAAGCATCAACCCGCTTCTACTAACTGTTGGATGATGATCACAAAGCATCAACTCACTCATCTACTAACTAATCGGATAGTGATCACAAAGCATCTACCCCATTTCTATTACTCATTGGGTGACGATCATAAAGCATCGACCCATCTCTCTAAGGGCTATTCGGATGATGATCACAAAGCATCAATCCGATTCCCATAACGGTCGGGTGATGATCACAAAGCATCATCCCAATTATACTACTCTTCTAATTCATTCTATTGTAGCATTTTTCAATGCTCTCTACCCTTAGAGTAATTTTACCCACTAAGCTCTCTACTCATAGGGTAATTGCATACACCATTTCCTTACACTTTCTTAGGTCACTTTTCCATGTACAACTAGTGCCTATGGATGGTTCATCTTCACCAATGCACTTATGAGATGCCAACATGCAATGTTGCAAGAATTAAGGTTCATTACTCACACTCAAACCTCTATTAGGCATTTCATCAAACAACTCATGTGCACTATAAAACTCTATCATAGCCATGATTCTAAAACTTTTCCTAACCATCCAAAATGGGGAAAAACCCCTTCACAAAGCCATAATAACCTGTCAAACAAAACACTTCCAAAAAGGGTTCCATAACACCCCTTCAAATCCATCTCAACTACCTTGCCAATCCAACAACCCATTTCTCATATTTGCAATGAATAAACAATCACAAGGCATAGAAATCTCTATTCAATCCTTCATACATGACATATTGCATGCACATCACATACATACATCAAGTCTATCAAAACCCTAATCAAGAAATTTCATAAATCTCAACTTGGGTTGGGTTTTACTTACCTTGTTATAAAGAGACTTCACCAAATCTTCCTTTCACTTGGTTTGCTTGACTTTTTCTCTACTCTTAACCAAAAGAATAAAAACTCTCAAACTTCAATATAAACCAAAACTCACAAATCACACAACTTAAGAAGGAATCCTTACCTTAGGAAGCCTTAGGTTGCTTTTCTACCCCAAATCACTTCAAAAACCCCTTGAAATTCCTTGATCAAAAGAAAAGAGAAGTTGAGAGGAGAAGAATGAAGGGTTGCGTTTTTGGAGAAGAAGAATGAGGGTTTGCTAACTCTTAATTCCTTTTAATGAAATATAAACACACTCATTCCCATTTTGCCCTTATTCTTCTTTGGGAATTCCATCCATATCCTTTGATTCACTACAAACTCACCCCTATATCAACATATTCTCCATGAAAATTCCTTACAATTAACTCCCCACTTTTCCTGCTAATTAGGGGTAGAATGGTCAAATTGCCCTTAGGGAAGAAAATATCTAAAACTTCATCAACATTTTATTCGGCCTGTCGCCGCGGCGAAGAAACCTCTGCGCCGCGGCGAAACTGTCCAGAGAGTTTCCCTTGGTTTCAACACATCTTCGCCGCGGCGAAGATTCTCCTTCGCCCCGGCGAAGCTTGGTACACTAAAATTCTTCTATTTTCTACCAATTTTCAGGGCAAACATTCAACATAACACTCAAACAAACAATAATAACAAAAACCAACTCGATTAAGGGCGAAAGAGGAAACAATAACAACGTACCTCAAGTGGGGCGTTACAACTCGTATTTAAATAAATAAATTAAAAAAAAAATTAATTTGAAAATTTGAAGAAACAAAACAAAACCCTAAGCCTAAAGTGAAAAAAAAATCAACGGAAACTCTCTCAAACTAACGTCAACAATGCAGAACAGTAGCTATCAAACTCACGCCGACAAACAGCAGCTCTCAATCTCTCTCACTCTGACGGACACGGTCATGCCGTCTCACGCAGCAAGACAACAACTCTGAATCTGACAATCTCTTACTCTCATCGTCTCACGTCATCGTCGTTTGAAGCCGTCGCCATCTCATGTAGCTCAATCTCTCAATCTTTATCGCTCTCACGCTGTAGTTGTCTGAAGTAGCTCAATCTCTCAATTTCTATCACTCTAACGCCATTGCTGTCTCACTCTCGACCACCGACTCACCATATTGCAACCCTGCAAGGCAGCAACTCCTCATTCTGGTATATTACTATATTTTGCTACTGATTTATTCAAATGTTGTTAGCTTTAAAGATGGCAGCTGTATTTGTGCCTTTGTGGAAAAAAAGTAAACAAGCTATAAATGTTTTATTCGATTAAACAAACTTATAGAGAGCCAGTTCAATGGATGCCATTATTGGCCAAACATTAAGCTCTTCTGTGCACATATATATGTATTAGACATCACTCATCTCAAAGAAATCCAAATATGCCCTTCATGATTCTCGGCCTCCATAGGTGAAGTTGCAAGATTTGGTCAAGGCAAATGAAATTGAATGAAATGACCTGTATTTTTGTCAACAATATTTTTTTCCCTCATACAGTAATTTACTATATTTTGCTACTAATTTATTCTTTGCGTGAATGTTGGATGGATATTTATTATTTTGTGGATATTTATTTCTTATTTCTTATGGATATTTATTTCTTATATTTTGCTAGCACAATTAGTTTGTCCCGAAGCTTACTGAGTTGCAGAAGAACCCTCTGAATTATACCTAGGTTAGTTTGTCCCAAAGCTTACTGTTTTTAGTTAGTGCTGTTTTTGTGTCTTAATGTTTTTTGCTGTTTTTGAGTTGAGGAGTGTTCAATTGGAAAAATCCAACCATTTGGTCTGGTTGGTTTGCTTGTAAAATATTCGGGAGTGTTTTGTTTTTTATTCTTTCGGATGAATTGTTATGGTTGGTTGATTAAATATAAATACTTTGTTGTGTCCTTTAGATTGGCATAAAGGAGTCCACAAATATGTTTAATGAGGTGATAGAAAGTGGCCGTAATGTAGCTGAACCTCCTTCTAGTGCTAATATTGTTTGTCCAAAAAAAAAAAAACGTAAAGTTTCAGATGTTTGGGGTCAATTTACAACATTTCTAGATGAGAAAGTGCAATACCTTCTTTCTAGCTAGTATACTCGTAAAATAATCAACAAAACTCATAAAAAAAAATATATAAGAAAATACACATATATATAAACGAGTAATAAAGTATGGGCCCATATTTAATTTTTTCTTTATATACAAATATTTACAAAATCTACTAAAAAATAGCAACTTGACAATGTAGCCCAATCCCTTCCATTGCGTGATGTTCCGAGCGATCGCAACTCACCTATTACTTGCCAAACATTAAAAATAACGGAGTGAGCATTAATTGCTCAATAAGTAAACCAGCTATGCTACCCTTCACTCTTCGTTGTTTAAGTCTTGAATTTTCTTTCCTTACATCTCATTTCCCGATTATTCTCTATTCTTTCTCTGTTCTTCTCTCTGTTCTTTCTCATTCTTTCTTTGTTTTGCTCACTGTTTTTCTCTCAATTTTCTAATTTTGCACTACTCACGATAATGAGCATGGTATTATGCATTTTCATGATGCAAATGCACAAATGCATAAATTATGCATTTTCTTTCTATTTTTCTCATTCTGTTTTCTGTTTCTTATTCTTTATTTCTTTCTTTCTTTTCTATTCTTTCTTTCCTTGCCGATCGGACTCGGTTAAGGCATGGATTTGGAGCCTTGGCCGTGTGAGTGAATTCTCTAATTCTGGGTATAGTCCTCATCCACACGCACTTCTAACGGACTGTACAATTATTCTTTCTGAATTTTGAGGCTGCTCACTAAAGGGGGCGTGCATGTGGGACTATGTCACTCACGGGTTCCCCATCACAACAACCTTTTTTTTTTTTTTTTATCTTTTTACACTTCTTTAACTAAAATTTCAGATTTGAATATCTTTAATATTCTCATTTATTTCTATTTTCTCTTTTAACATATTTTAGGGCTTTTTCATGCTCTTATGAAGATGTATGCATGTAGATGGTTTCATGCTTATAATTCTTTCTAAATGCAAATGTTTAAATGCAAGGATGCCATGCAGCATAAAACTAAGTTTCTTTCTACCATCTACAAACTCATATCAATTCATAAATGAATAAAACTCATGCATACACTTCTCTTGGACATTTCATCAAACATATTGCATGCATAATCAAACTCTAATTTGACTACAATTCTATCTCTTTCTCAAACCACCAATATTTGGAGTAAAACTCCCTTAAACAATTACCAAACCTGTCCAAAACAATACACTCCCAAAAATTCTACTCAACTCTTTCTAACTTCAACCAAACTTCAATTAATCATCATACAATCAAAACCACTTCTCATGGCTAAATTCTATTCATCAACAATCATCAAACTCATCAATAATTCATCAATTTCATCAACAATTCTCAAAATCATAAGTATTCTCAAAATCATAAGTATATAAATGTATGTAAAATCTCTACACACTTGATTTCTCAAATCATAACTTGGGTGGGATTTACTTACCTTTGACATGAGCAATCCAACCCTTTAAGACTCTTCTTTGATCAGACTCTCTTCTTCTTAAATCCTATGAGCACAAACCATCAAAATTCAACACTTTAAAAATGAAAAATCACTTCTTAGTGTAAGGATCTTACATAAAGTTGCTTGGGATTGAAAATCCACTAAAAAATACCCAAAACCTATGAATTTCCTTTGAAGAAGAATTGAAGAATTTGAGAGAATATGGAGGTGAAAGTGGCGTGAAAATAGGTAACAGTGGCTAAGGTTTCACTCTTCAATTTGATATAACATAAAAATATATATATTAGTTTCCCATTTTGCACTTGCACTTTCTTTAAAATTCCATCTATGTCCCTTAGTCAATTACCATAATGCCCTCATCTTTATTGCATTCTCCATGAAATTCTATCTCTTTTCACTCCCCACTTTTTCAACTAATTTTGAGTGAAAAGACCATTTTACCCTAAATGCAAGTTTAAGGCATTTTCTTCACATTTTCTCAAAATAACTTTAGCAAAAATCAACTAAAGGTATAAGAGCATAAATTAAATTATGTACCTCCATGTGGGCGTTACAATTTTCCCCCTCTTATAAGAATTTTGTCCCCGAAATTCAAACAAACAACTCCGGGTAATAGTTCTGCACATCTTGCTCCACCTCCCATGTAGCCTCTTCAACTTTATGATTTCTCCAGAGGACTTTCACTAAAGGGATACTCTTGTTTCGGAGCTCTTTAATCTTTCTTCCAATATCTGAATTGGACGCTCCTCATACACAAGATTTTCTTCTAAATCCACATCCTCTACACTTAATATATGGGAGGGATCACTTACATATTTTCGAAGCATCGAGACATGAAATACATTGTGTACTCTGTCCATGTTGGGTGGTAGAACCAACCTATAGGCTACCTTTCCCACTCGCTGTAATACTTCAAATGGACCAATGTATCTCGGTGCTAACTTTCCCTGGTTACAGAAACGCATCACCCGTTTGTAGGGGGTAACTCTTAGAAACACTTTATCACCCACTTCGAATTCAACATCTTTCCTCTTCAAGTCTGCATAGCTTTTCTGCCTATCTTGGGCTTGTTTCATTCTACTTCTGATTAACTTGACATCTTCTATCATTTTCTGAGTTAGTTCTGGCCCGAGAGTTGTATTCAGCTCATCTTTCTCACCTATCTCATCCCAATGTAGTGGAGATCCACAACGTTTACCATACAAGGCCTCGTAAGGAGCCATCTTAATTGTAGACTGATAGCTATTATTATAAGCAAACTCCACCAAGGGTAACATCTCATGCTAGGACATTCTATAATCTATGCAAAAAGCCCTCAACATATCCTCAAGTATCTTATTCGTTCTCTTTGTTTGATCATCTGTTTGAGGATGGTAGGCGGTACTAAAAGCCAATCTGGTACCCAAGTTCCTCTGTAAACTAGTTCAGAAAGCTGAAACAAATCTGAAATTTCTATCTGATACTATAGTCTTGAGTACTCCATGTAGTCTCACTATCTCTTTAATATAAGTCTGGGCCAATTGATCCGAAGTAGTGCTCTCCTTTACTGGAAGAAAATGGGCTGACTTGGTCAATCTATCTAATATTACCCATATAGCATTAAAACCTTTCTGCACTTTAGGGAGACCTATAATAAAATCCATCGAAATACTCTCCCATTTCCATTCAGGAATACTAAGCGGCTGAAGCAACTCTGATGGCCTTTGGTGTTCTGCTTTCACGTGTTGACAAACCAGACACTTAGCTACAAAATCTCCAATATCCTTCTTCATACCTAGCCATCAATAGCATTTCTTTAAGTCTTGATACATCTTGGTTGCTTCAGGATGAGCAGTGTATGGTGTGTCATGAGCTTCCGTAAGAATTCTCTTCTTTAACTCATCATCTTGAGGAATGCACAAACGACTCCTGAAACTGAGGACACCATCTACCAGATGGAACTTTGGTATCTTACCCTCAAGCACTTGTTGACTTATTTTCTGACACCACTCATCGGCAGCTTGCTTTCTCTGATTTCTTCCAGTAAAGTGGAATGTACCTCTAATCTGGCAATCCTTCTTGGTATGACCTCAATCTGTTCTTCGCACAGTTCTTCTATTAATTCTTTCTGTCTTGTGAGTCGGGACAAGTAAGCTTTTCTACTTAAGGCGTTGACTACTACATTGGCTTTCCCAGGTTGATACTTAATTTACAGTCATAATCTTTAACCAACTCTAACCATCTCCTCTGTCTCATATTCAGCTCCCTTTGGGTGAAGAAATACTTCAAGCTTTTATGATCTGTATAAATGTTGCTCTTTGCTCCATACAAATAATGCCTCCATATTTTCAGTGCAAAAACTACAGCAGCCAACTTTAGATCATGTGTCGGGTATCTCGTCTCATACTCTTTTAACTGACGAGAAGCATAGGCTATTACTTTACCCAACTGCATCAATACTGCACCAAGTCCCTAAAATGAAGCATCTGTATAAATGTCATAATCTACACCCTCCTGTGGTAACACAAGAATGAAGCTGTGGTCAATTTTCTTTTTAACTCTTGAAAACTTTCTTCACAAGCATTCGACCAAATGAAAGGAGTTCTCTGTTTAGTGAGAGCTATAAGCGGTTTAGCCAACTGAGCAAACCCTGCTACAAACCGCCTATAATAGTCTGCTAGCCCCAAGAAACTTCTCACTTCCTTTATTGTCTTCGGTTGTTGCCATTCTAGTATTGCTTTTACCTTACTTGGATCCACTAATACACCCTCCTTTGAGACGGTATGACCTAGAAAGATAACTTGATCTAGCCAAAACTCACATTTAGAAAATTTGGCAAACAGCTTTTTATCTTGCAATCGCTGTAGCACAAATCTTAGGTGTTCTTCATGTTCCTTTTCTTTCTTAGAATACACTAGGATATCATCAATAAACACCACTATGAATCAATCAAGACAATCCTGAAACACTCGGTTTATCAAGTCCATAAAGATTGTTGGGGCATTGGTTAACCCAAAAGGCATCACCACAAACTCATAATGCCCATATTTGGAGCAGTCTTGGCAATATCTTGCTCTGCAACCCTTACTTGGTGATAACCCGACCTCAAATCAATCTTTGAAAACATTGTTGCTCCTTTCAACTGATCAAACAAATCATCTATATGAGGTAACGGTATTTATTCTTCTCTGTCACTTTATTGAACTCTTTGTAATCTATACACATCCATAGAGATCCATCTTTAATAGGCTGTCTCACTACACCAAGCGCAAACCTTGCAGGGGAATTAAATCTCACCGAGTACTATTTTACCAAACTATACCCTTGCTATAAACTAATAAATTCTTGAATTTTTTCTCTATCAGTCATGAGGAAAAGTGCCATTGTACGTTCCACGGACCTAAACCATTCATCTGTCTCTAATATGTCCATTGTACCCCTAAATTCTGACGGCTGATATTAACTTGACAACCCGTAAATCGGCTCAATACAATTCTGCACTACTGTGGGTACCGACCTCTCTCTCTCCTCTCTGGGGGTCGGTACAATAATCGGGGTCTCAACTCTGTCCAGTACGGATCCTCCCCGATTTTCTGCCAAGACTTGCTGTATAATATTACGAATCCTCGCTTCATCGAGGACAGGGGGAGTAGATTCTGGAGGGTTGGAAGGTTCACCCGTGCTCATTTCCTTCATACTGCTTCCTTAGGTTCTACGTCTCATCTACATAAACCAACACTTTTAATCAACTCAATTTACTCATCTACTACAAATAAGGAAACAAATAACTTACAGCAGTCGGCTACGGAACATCAACGTGGTAAGAGGGGCACACTATCAAATCCCAAAACCTTTGCTCTGATACCAAAAATGTAATACCTTCTTTCTAGCTAGTATACTCGTAAAATAATAAACCAAACTCATAAAAAAAATATATATAAGAAAATACACATATATATAAACGAGTAATAAAGTATGGGCCCATATTTAATTTTTTCTTTATATACAAATATTTACAAAATCTACTCAAAAACAACAACTTGACAGTGTAGCCCAATCCCTTCCATTGCGTGACGATCCGAGCAATCGCAACTCACCTATTACCTGTAAAACATTAAAAACAACGGAGTAAGCACTAATTGCTCAGTAAGTAAACCTGCTATGCTACCCTTCTCTCTTCGTTGTTTAAGTCATGAATTTTCTTTCCTTACATCTCATTTCCCGATTATTCTCTATTCTTTCTCTGTTCTTCTCTTTGTTCTTTCTCTATTCTTTCTCATTCTTTCTCTGTTTTGCTCACTGTTTTTCTCTCAATTTCTAATTTTTCACTACTCATGATAATGAGCATGGTATTATGCATTTTCATGATGCAAATGCACAAATGCATAAATTATGCATTTTCTTTCTATTTTTCTCATTCTGTTTCTTGTTTCTTATTCTTTCTTTCTTTTCTATTTTTTCTTTCTTTTCTATTCTTTTTTTCTTTTTTTTTATTCTTTTTTTTCTATTCATTCTTTCTATTCTTTCTTTCTTTCTATTCTTTCTTTCTTTTCTATTCTTTCTTTTCTTGCCGATTGGACTCGGTTGAGGCATGGATTTGGAGCCTTGGCCGTGTTAGTGAATTCTCTAATTCTGGGTACAGCCCTCATCCACACACACTTCTAACGGACTGTACAATTCTTCTTTCTTAATTATGAGGCTGCTCACTAAAGGCGGCGTGCATGTGGGACTATGTCACTCACGGGCTCCCCATCACAACAACCTTCTCTTTTTTTTTTATTTTTTTTTATTTTTTTTATCTTTTTACACTTCTTTAACTAAAATTTCAGATTTGAATATCTTTAATATTCTCATTTATTTCTATTTTCTCTTTTAACATATTTTAGGGCTTTTTCATGCTCTTATGAAGATGTATGCATGTAGATGGTTTCATGCTTATAATTCTTTCTAAATGCAAATGTTTAAATGCAAGGATGCCATGTAGCATAAAAATAAGTTTCTTTCTATCATCTACAAACTCATATCAATTCATAAATGAATAAAACTCATGCATACACTTCTCTTGGACATTTCATCAAACATATTGCATGCATAATCAAACTCTAATTTGACTACAATTCTATCTCTTTCTCAAGCCACCAATATTTGGAGTAAAACTCCCTTAAACAATTACCAAACCTGTCCAAAACAATACACTCCCAAAATTCTACTCAACTCTTTCTAACTTCAACCAAACTTCAATTAATCATCATACAATCAAAACCACTTCTCATGGCTAAATTCTATTCATCAATAATCATCAAACTCATCAATAATTCATCAATTTCATCAACAATTCTCAAAATCATAAGTATTCTCAAAATCATAAGTATATACATGTATGTAAAATCTCTACACACTTGATTTCTCAAATCATAACTTGGGTGGGATTTACTTACCTTTGATATGAGCAATCCAACCCTTTAAGACTTTTCTTTGATTAGACTCTCTTCTTCTTAAATCCTATGAGCACAAACCATCAAAATTCAACACTTTAAAAATGAAAAATCACTTCTTAGTGCAAGGATCTTACCTAAAGTTGCTTGGGATTGAAAATCCACTAAAAAATACCCAAAACCTATGAATTTCCTTTGAAGAAGAATTGAAGAATTTGAGAGAATATGGAGGTGAAAGTGGCGTGAAAATAGGTAAGAGTGGCTAGGGTTTCACTCTTCAATTTGATATAACATAGATATATATATATATTAGTTTCCCATTTTTCCCTTGCGCTTTCTTTAAAATTCCATCTATGTCCCTTAGTCAATTACCATAATGCTTTCATTTTTATTGCATTCTCCATGAAATTCTATCTCTTTTCACTCTCCACTTTTTCAACTAATTTTGAGTGAAAAGACCATTTTACCCTAAATGCAAGTTTAAGCCATTTTCCTCACATTTTCTCAAAATAACTTTAGCAAAAATCAACTAAAGGTATAAGAGCATAAATTAAATTACGTACCTCCATGTGGGTGTTACAGAAAGGGAATGAGAGGGCAAAGTGTTTGATTTTCATAAGTTTTATGCATATGGTAGTTCTACTCATTAGACTAAAAATTTGAAGCATCATATGGAAGGTTGTCCTAAACGTACCATCAGTAATGTAGATCAATTAATGATGGATTGTGATACTTAATTGTGACATTTGAGGATTTCTCAAGAGATTTATCGTGAGAAGATGGCAATGGGAATCATGAAACATAATTACCCATATTCAATAGTGGAGCATGAAGGAAATAGGGATGTCCATATGTATTTGAATCATGAAGTTAAGCGTTATACTAGGGACACCGCTAAGGCGGATTGCTTAAAGAAATATAGTAGGGAAAAGGAAAAGATTAAGCTTGCTTTAGAGAGGGTTCGGGGTAGAATATGCTTGATTTATGATATTTGGAGTTCTCATACGACCGACGAGTACATTTCTTTAACGGCTCACTATATTGATGAGATTTGGGAGTTATAAAGTAGAATTCTCAATTTTTGCCATATTCCTCCTCCACACTCAGGGGTTCTTTTGTTAGAAACAATGTATGGTTTCTTAAAAGATTGGGGAAGTTTAAAAGAAAGTTTTATCTCTTACTTTGGACAATACACGTAATAATAATTAGATGGAAGACATTTTAAATAGTCAACTTTGTGTGCAAAATGCTTTATTATGTGGTGGTTCCTTTTTTCATGTGCAATGTTGTGCACATATCTTGAATCTCATAGTCCAAGAAGGGTTAAAAGTTAGTAGCGCAACTTTACAGAAGATATGAGAAAGTGTGAAATATGTTAAAGGAAGTGAGGCTAAAAGAATCAAGTTTGGAGAATTTGCTACACAAATTGGTGTGATAAGCTCAAAAGGATTGTAAATGGATGTCTCCACAAGATGGAATTCCACTTACACTTATTTATTGCTTGAAAGTGCGTTAATATACCGTCTTGTGTTTATTCATTTGTCATTGATAGATCCCAATTATAAAAACTGTCTTTCAGATGAAGAATGGGACAGAAGGGTGAGGATTTGCAAGTTCTTGCAACCATTTTATGATATCACTACTCTTTTTTCGGGTTCCAAATACCCCACAACAAACTTGTACCTTAGAAATGTGTGGAGAGTTCAAGTGCGTTTATACGAAGAAATGGAGAATGAGGATGAAGCTATTAGTACCATGGCAAGTCAAATGAAAGTAAAGTTTGACAAATATTGGGATTCTTATTGTGTTGTGTTAGCCATTGCAGCAATTTTGGACCCATGTTTCAAGTTTGAGTTTGTTTAGTTTTATTACAAAAAATTTGATGACCCAACAGTTGCTACAAGAAAGTTGGAGTCGGTCAAGCAGGAGTTTTATAAGTTTTTTGCTGCTTATGAGGGTCTAAATTGCAATGAAGTTCCTGCCAGCCCTTCAATACAGACTAGTAGTCCTAATATCCTTAGAGATGATATTTGTGTAAGTCATTACTCCCTATACATTTGTATATTCTTGTGATTAATAAGGTTTTGTTTATTTTGTAATTTTTCTTATTAAATTTCAATATTTAAATGGTGTAGGAATTTGACCACTACAAGAGTGACTTTAGTGCCACTAAGAAGTTCGAATTGGATACTTATTTGGGAGAGGCAAGGTTTGATCGCATCAAACCTGGACCATTGAAAGAAAAATTGTGATCATTACTCGATACTTAGAGGTGGGCGGGGCTACGTACCCACCCAAAATCACCAGAATCGAAACCCTCGATTCCAGTTCCTAAAAATTGGAACCGAAACCTATGTTACAGTTACAGTACTGGTTCCCGGTACCTGGAAAATATCAATTACCCTCCTATTTTTTTTAAAATGATAAATAAACCTTTATAAAATTACAATTACACCCCTAACAATTAAGTGAAAAACATTAAATAATATATTTGTTTATATTTACTTGATATTTGATGCTTGATTATAAGTATTTAATTGTTTGTTTTCACCAATAATAAACATTTAAAAGCTATTATTTAACGTAAATGTCTTAATGTATATTAATTTCTTAATCAAGTAATAAGTGAAACTTAAATATTAATAAGAATATTTTGAAAAACTGATCTTTTAATGAAAATCAATAAGACTTTTGATACTAATATAAAAAAAAACCAAAATTTTCTTATATATTTATATGATAAGCAAAATATTAAAAAAACCCCATATTGTAACGCCCCGCTTGAGGTACGTTGTTATCGTTTCCTCTTTTGCCCTTAATCGAGTTGGTTTTTGTTATGATTGTTTGATTAAGTGTTGTGTTGAATGTTTGCCCTGAAAATTGGTTGAAAACAGAAGAAATTTCATCTGCCGTGCTTGGTCGGGGTGAAGAAGAATCTTCGCCGCGGCGAAGAGAGGTTGAAGCCATGGGGGAAGCTGCTGGACAGTTTCGCCGCGGCGACAGAAGTTTCTTCGCCATGGGGGAAGCAGCTACCCGAATAAAATGTTGATTGAGTTTTAGATATTTTCTTCCTTAAGGGCAATTTGACCTTTCTACCCCTTTTTAGCAGGAAAAGTGGGGAGTGAATTGTAAGGAAAATTCATGGAGAATACTTTGATTGGGGTTGTGTTGCAAAGAATGAAAGGTCTTAAATGGAATTTCAAAGAGTGAGTAAGGGTATTTTGGGAAAGAGTGGAGAAAAATATGTGATATTAAGGGTTAGCTTTAGAAACCCCTTCATTTTGTTTTTCACCACCGCCTCTTTCATCCCCCTATTTCTCTCAATTTTTCATCCAAGATTCCAAGGATTCTTGAAGAGCTTTTTGACTAGAATTTGTTACAAAATTGATCCTAAGTACTAAAAGGTAAGATTCCTTACTCTAGAAGCAAATTTTCATTTGTTGAAAGAAGGGGATCCTTATTTAAGTTTTGTATTGAAGGCTAAGAGAAAGTGTCAAGCCATCAAGAGTGGAGAGTTTAAGTGGGTTCTACTTGTGTCCAAGGTAAGTAAAATCATCTAAGTTGTGATTTACTTGATTGAATGATGTGTAGAGAGTTTTAGATCTATGATTAATGCTTGAATTGTTTATGTTGAAATAAGTTGATGAATTCATGAATGGGTTCAATGTTGTTATATGAAGGATTTTTCCACCATGAGGAGGGTGGATTGTGTTGTGAAATTTTAGTAGAAGTATGGGTAGAATTTGAAGTAATTGGGAGGAATTTTTGAAGTGTGTTTCTCTTTGCAGGATGTGTGATGATTCAAAGGAGTTGAACTCCAATTTTGGATGGTTAAGAAAGAAATACGATTAAAGTTAGAATAGAGTTTATGTATGCACACATTTTGTTTGATGAAATGCCTAAAAGAAGCATAAGTAGAATTAGAGAACTTTACCTTATGCAATGTAGCATATTTGCATGTCATGAATGCATATAAGGAAGATTTTAGGCATGAGTCATCCATATGCATATGTTTAATTGAGTAATGACATAAGAAAGAAATATGAGAAATGAGAAAGAAACTCTATGAATAGAGATAAAGAAAGGAACAAATTCTCTTAGAGTAAAGAGAAAGAAAGAACTAGCACTAGAAGATAAAAGGATTCTTAAGTGCTATAGAAAAGAAAAGAAACTAGATCGTGCGATGGGGAACTCGTGAGTATAGAGTTACCCTCATGTAAACCGTTATGAGAAAGAACGGTCTCCGCCATGAGAGAGGAGGAACGCGTGTAAATCGCTATGATAAGGAGCGATCTCCGCCATGAGAGCGGAATGCATGTGATCCGTTATGAGAAAGACGGACTCCGCCATGAGAGAGCGGAATACACGTAAACCGCTATGAGAGAGAGGAGCGGTTTCCGCCATGAGAAAGGCGGTATGAGATTGAGAAAAAGAATAGAATAGAAAGAAAAGAAAAGAAAGAAAAACTAGAATTTGAATTAGAAATTTGATAAAAATACAAAGAGAATTGATGAGTAATGCGCGGGGACGATAGCGTAAGAGCTGTTTTACTTACGAGCATCTTTGTGCTCACTCCGTTGTTTTTCTTTGTTGTACAGGAAATAGGTGAGGACTTGGTCGGATGGACGTCGGCAAGCGTGGAGGTTTGGCTGCTCTGTCCCTTGTTTTGTTTTGTTTTGTTTTGTAACGAATGTGATTACTAAGTAAAGAAATTTTTTTTGGCCCAACTTGTTTTGATAAATATGCTATCTTTTTATTAATCGATATTACGAATCTGGTAGAAAGAAAGTAGTTGTTACATTTTTGGTATCAGAGCAATGGTTTTAGGATGGGACAGTGAGTCATTCTCGCCGCTACGACGGGTCTTATCCGACCACTGTAAGTTAAATCCTTTTCCTATTAATGAATTATTTGAAGTTGATGTGAAAATGGTTATTTTGTAGATGAGACGTAGTAATAGAAAGAAGGGTAAGGGTGTGATGAATGAGGGAGAACCCTCTAACCCGCCGGAACAAACTCCCCCTGCCCTTGATGCGACAATGATTCGAACCATTGTACAGCAGGTGTTAGCAGAAAGTCAGGGGAGAGTTGTACCGGGAGAGAAATGAGACCCTAGAAGTGTACCGCCCGTGAAGGCAAGAGCCGAAGGGAGGGCGGGGTGCCTCAGATGTCTGTCAGTGGATCCGATTCAGGGGCTTGCAAGTCAGCATCGGCCACCAGAATTCAGGGGTACTAGAGACCCGTTAGAAGCTGAAGAGTGGTTTAAGTCTGTTGAGCGGACAGTGGCCCTGTTTCCCATGAATGATAGAGAGAGGATTAGCTATGCCAGTTTTTTATTTCGGGCCGATGCCCGAATTTGGTGGGAATTGATGGAAGAGACTCACGACACGGCAACCATGACTTGGGGAGATTTTAGAAGAGTGTTTGAGACCGAGTATCGAACGGTTGGACCGGGTCCATGAGAAAATACAAGAGTTTATTAATCTGAGGCAAGGAATGAGCACAGTGAAGGAGTATTCAGTTCGGTTCAACTCTCTCGCGAGGTTTGCACATGGGATAGTGAGTACACCCGAATTGAGAAGAGAGAAATTTGTCCTCGGGTTGAGGTCAGAAATAGCCCGCGATGTTATGATAGGAGCAGAGCCCCCGCATACCTATATGGAGGCATTAGATCGGGCTTTGAGGGCCGAAATTTATGTGAACAAGATGAGTTCAGAAGGGCCATCCATGGTAGTACGTAATGAACCGCCCCTACCCCCGCAAAGAAAGAGTGGAGATCGGAAGAGGTAGAGACATGAGAAACAAGAAGAGATTCCAACAAAAGAAGAACATGGGCGATTGGCAGAGTAAACGGCCTAGAATATTGGAGTCACTCCGTGCCCTAAGTGTGGGAAGAATCATTCGGGGAGTGTCTAAAAGAGTTCGGTCGAATATCTCGCTATAGGTGTCGCCGTGGGCACCTAACGAGAGATTGTAAAGCTCCCCCTCCACTAGCAGCACAGGCCCCTAGAGGCACGAATGCCAGGGTGTTTACCGTGGCACAGGGTGAGGCAGAGGCCAGTCCATCAGCCGTACCTGGTCAGTTATTCTTTCATACAGTTCCTCTTTATGCTTTAATAGATTCTGGAGCCACACATTCCTTTATGTCTCATGGGATGATAGAAAGATTGGGTCTGAAGCCTGTAGTGGTAGATCAACCCATTAGGATAGAGTTACCCGATGGGATTAGTGTTTTGACCCGTGAGATGCTCCCAGGAGAGTCTGTAATGATTCATGGAAGAGAACTGATAGTCGATCTAATAGTGTTTGACATGCCTGATTTTGATGTGATATTGGGGATGGATTTTCTAGGGAAGTATGGAGTAGAAATTGACTGTCGGAAGAAGAAAGCAAGGTTTAATCTTGATAGTGGAGATAAGTTTAGCTTCGGTGAGGGCCATCAATTAAGTATGTTGATCAGTAGCTTGAAAGCTAGGAAGATGCTGAGAAAGGGCTGTTCAGGATATATTGCACATGTAGTGCAGAGTGGTGATGTGTCTCAGCCAGAAATTCAGAAAGTGCCTATAGTTCGAGAGTTTCTGGATGTATTTCCCGAAGAGTTACCGGGTCTACTTCCAGAGAGAGAGGTTGAGTTTAGTATTGAACTAGCACTGGGACAGCACCAATATCAAGAGCCCCTTATCGAATGGCCCCAGCCGAGCTTCAAGAATTGAAGAAGCAACTCCAAGAGCTTTTAGATAAAGGTTTTATCCGACCAAGTCATTCCCTCCGGGAGCTCCAATTCTTTTTTGTGAAGAAGAAAGATGGATCGTTACGGATGTGTATAGACTACAGAGTGAATAAGGTGACAAGAAGAATAAATACCCACTACTCGGATAGATGATTTATTTGATCAATTAAAGGGAGCGGCAGTGTTCTCGAAAATTGATTTAAGGTCAGGGTACCATCAAGTGAGAGTGGTTGAGCAAGATATAGCTAAGACCGCCTTCCGTACAAGGTATGGGCATTATGAGTTTGTAGTGATGCCTTTTGGGTTGACGAACGCCCCATCAGTGTTTATGGGCTTGATGAACCGGGTCTTTCATGATTACTTGGATCAATTCATTGTGGTTTTCATTGATGATATCCTAGTTTACTCTAGGTCGAGAGAAGAGCATGAGGAGCATTTAAGACTTGCACTACAACGATTGAGAGAAAATAAGTTGTATGCTAAGTTTTCCAAGTGTGAATTCTGGTTGAATCAAGTATTTTTTCTAGGCCATACTGTCTCTGGTGAAGGGATTTCAGTGGACCCTAGTAAGGTAGAGGCAATCCTTGAGTGGCAAAGGCCGAAATCGGTAAAAGAAGTGAGAAGTTTCTTGGGGGCTAGTAGGTTACTACCAAGCTTTCGTAGCAGAGGTTTGGTTTGCCCAGTTGGCTAAGCCATTGACACTCTTACCAAGCAGAATTCCTTTTATATGGTCAACGGCTTGTGAAAGGAGTTTTCACGAGTTAAAGAAAAAGTTGACATCAGCTCCTGTGTTAGTGTTGCCTCAGGAGGGGGTAGATTATGATATTTTTACAGATGCCTCATTGCAAGGACTGGGTGCTGTATTGATGCAGTTAGGTAGGGTGATAGCTTATGCTTCTCGCCAATTGAAAGAGTACGAGACAAGATACCCTACGCATGATTTAGAGTTGGCAGCAGTAGTCTTTGCTTTGAAAATCTGGAGGCATTATCTGTATGGTGCGAAGAGTCATATCTACACCGACCATAAGAGCTTGAAATATTTCTTTACTCAGAAGGAGCTGAATATGAGGCAGAGGAGGTGGCTAGAGCTAGTTAAAGACTATGAATGTGAGATTAAATATCAGCCGGGGAAGGCTAATGTCGTAGCCGATGCGTTGAGTAGAAAGGCTCATTTATCCCGACTTACTAGTTAGAGAGAGCTAATAGATGAGTTGTGTAAGGAACAAATTGAAGTGGTTCAAGGAGGGGTTGCCAGGTTAGAAATTCAGTCCACCCTATTGGACGAAATTAGAGAAAAGCAAATGGTTGATAAGTTGTGCCAGGAGTTATCACAAAGAGTGCATAAGAATGAGAGACCAGAGTTCCACCTGGCAGAGGGTGTCCTCCGTTTTAAGGATCGGTTATGCATCCCTCAGGATAAGGAGTTGAGGAGGAGAATTCTTATGGAAGCTCATGACACACCCTACACTGCTCATCCAGGAGCAACCAAGATGTATCAAGATCTAAAGAAAGGCTACTGGTGGCCAGGTATGAAGAATGATATTGCGGAGTTTGTAGCTAAATGCCTGGTTTGTCAACAAGTAAAAGCAGAACATCAACGACCATCAGGATTGCTTCAACCACTTAGTATTCCCCGAGTGGAAATGGGAGAGTATCTCAATGGATTTTATTGTAGGTCTCCCTAGAGTTGAGAGGTTTTAATGCCATTTGGGTGATTGTGGATAGATTGACAAAATCAGCCCATTTCCTTCCAGTGAAAGAAAGCACTACTTCAGATCAGCTAGCCCAGATTTATATCAGAGAGATAGTGAAACTTCATGGAGTACCCAAGACGATAATCTCGCATGAGATTCTAGATTTGTCTCCGCTTTCTGGCTGAGCTTACAGAGGAATCTGGGTACTAGATTGGCTTTTAGCACCGCTTACCATCCTCAAACGGATGGACAAACAGAGAGAACAAATCAAGTGCTTGAGGATATGTTGCGAGTTTGCTGTATGGATTATAGAGTATCCTGGCATGAGATGCTGCCCTTAGTGGAGTTTGCTTACAATAACAGTTATCATTCGACGATTAAGATGGCACCGTATGAGGCCTTGTATGGTAGACGATGTAGGTCTCCACTACATTGGGATGAGATAGGTGAGAAGGATGAGCTGAATTTAGCCATTCGGGGCCGCAGATGACTCGAGAAATTGATTGAAGATGTGATGCTGATTAGAAGCAGAATGCAACAAGCCCAAGATAGCAGAAAAGTTATGCCGATTTGAAGAGAAAGAAAGTTGAATTCAAGGTGGGCGATAAAGTTTTCTTGAAAGTTTCCCCCTTTAAGCGGGTAATGCGGTTTGGAAATAAAGGGAAGCTAGCACCGAGATTTGTTGGTCCATTTGAAGTGTTGCAACGAGTGGGGAAGGTAGCCTATAGATTGGCACTACCACCTAGCATGGACAAAGTGCATGATGTTTTCCATATCTCGATGTTACGGAAATATGTAAGTGATCCCTCCCATGTGTTGAATACAGAGAATGTAATTGTGGAAGGGAATCTTGTGTATAAGAGCGTCCCAGTGCATTTTGGACCGGAAAGTTAAAGAGCTCCGGAATAAGAGTATTCCTTTGGTGAAAGTCCTTTGGAGAAACCATAAGGTCGAGGAAGCTACTTGGGAGACAGAGCAAGACATGCAAAGCCGTTCTGAGTTGTTTGTCCTGAATTTCGGGACGAAATTCTTTTAAGGAGGGGAGAATTGTAACGCCCCGCTTGAGGTACGTTGTTATCGTTTCCTCTTTTGCCCTTAATCGAGTTGGTTTTTGTTATGATTGTTTGATTAAGTGTTGTGTTGAATGTTTGCCCTGAAAATTGGTTGAAAACGAAGAAATTTCGGTCTGCGTCTGGCAAGAAGAATCTTCCGCGGCGAAGAGAGGTTGAACCACGGGGAAGCTGGCTAGGACATCGCCGCGGCGATAAGAAGCTTCGCCGCGCGACAACCCGAATAAAATGTTGATTGAGTTTTAGATATTTTCTTCCTTAAGGGCAATTTGACCTTTCTACCCCTTTTTAGCAGGAAAAGTGGGGAGTGAATTGTAAGGAAAATTCATGGAGAATACTTTGATTGGGGTTGTGTTGCAAAGAATGAAAGGTCTTAAATGGAATTTCAAAGAGTGAGTAAGGGTATTTTGGGAAAGAGTGGAGAAAAATATGTGATATTAAGGGTTAGCTTTAGAAACCCCTTCATTTTGTTTTTCACCACCGCCTCTTTCATCCCCTATTTCTCTCAATTTTTTCATCCAAGATTCCAAGGATTCTTGAAGAGCTTTTTGACTAGAATTTGTTACAAAATTGATCCTAAGTACTAAAAGGTAAGATTCCTTACTCTAGAAGCAAATTTTCATTTGTTGAAAGAAGGGGATCCTTATTTAAGTTTTGTATTGAAGGCTAAGAGAAAGTGTCAAGCCATCAAGAGTGGAGAGTTTAAGTGGGTTCTACTTGTGTCCAAGGTAAGTAAAATCATCTAAGTTGTGATTTACTTGATTGAATGATGTGTAGAGAGTTTTAGATCTATGATTAATGCTTGAATTGTTTATGTTGAAATAAGTTGATGAATTCATGAATGGGTTCAATGTTGTTATATGAAGGATTTTTCCACCATGAGGAGGGTGGATTGTGTTGTGAAATTTTAGTAGAAGTATGGGTAGAATTTGAAGTAATTGGGAGGAATTTTTTGAAGTGTGTTTCTCTTTGCGGGATGTGTGATGATTCAAAGGAGTTGAACTCCTAATTTTGGATGGTTAAGAAAGAAATACGATTAAAGTTAGAATAGAGTTTATGTATGCACATTTTGTTTGATGAAATGCCTAAAAGAAGCATAAGTAGAATTAGAGAACTTTACCTTATGCAATGTAGCATATTTGCATGTCATGAATGCATATAAGGAAGATTTTAGGCATGAGTCATCCATATGCATATGTTTAATTGAGTAATGACATAAGAAAGAAATATGAGAAATGAGAAAGAAACTCTATGAATAGAGATAAAGAAAGGAACAAATTCTCTTAGAGTAAAGAGAAAGAAAGAACTAGCACTAGAAGATAAAAGGATTCTTAAGTGCTATAGAAAAGAAAAGAAACTAGATCGTGCGATGGGGAACTCGTGAGTATAGAGTTACCCTCATGTAAACCGTTATGAGAAAGAACGGTCTCCGCCATGAGAGAGCGGAACGCGTGTAAATCGCTATGATAAGGAGCGATCTCCGCCATGAGAGCGGAATGCATGTGATCCGTTATGAGAAAGACGGACTCCGCCATGAGAGAGCGGAATACACGTAAACCGCTATGAGAGAGAGGAGCGGTTTCCGCCATGAGAAAGGCGGTATGAGATTGAGAAAAAGAAAAGAATAGAAAGAAAAGAAAAGAAAGAAAAACTAGAATTTGAATTAGAAATTTGATAAAAATACAAAGAGAATTGATGAGTAATGCACGGGGACGATAGCGTAAGAGCCTGTTTTACTTACTGAGCATCTTTGTGCTCACTCTGTTGTTTTCTTTGTTGTACAGGAAATAGGTGAGGACTTGGTCGGATGGACGTCGGCAAGCGTGGAGATTTGGCTGCACTATCCCTTGTTTTGTTTTGTTTTGTTTTGAAAGTCCTTGTACATATGATGTTTTGTTTTGTAACGAATGTGATTACTAAGTAAAGAAATTTTTTTTTTTGGCCCAACTTGTTTTGATAAATATGCTATCTTTTTATTAATCGATATTACGAATCTGGTAGAAAGAAAGTAGTTGTTACACATATGCAAAATATCAAAAAACCTCTATTCTTTAATATTATATCAATTTAGCCCCAGTTTCCGATTCCGGTTCTAGTTCCTTTGATTTGGAATCGAAACCGGAACCGTACAGTATCGATTCCAATTTTTTGGAATCGGAACCTACCTTGTTACGGTCGGTTCTGGGTAGGAGCTGGAACTGACACCCGGATACTTGTCGATTCCGGTTCTACCCTAAAATTTTGCCCACCCCTACCAATATTTTCCATGATCGCCCGTGATATCATGAGTATACTAATGACAATTGTTGCTTCGGAGTCCAATTTTAGTGTTGGCAGCAAAGTACTCAGAGCTCACTTCTACCGGAGAATGCATAGTCTTTGATATGCACTCGAACATGGATTTTTGGATTTGAAGTTAAATGTAACATGGTAACTTATATTTCACATGTTTTAATATTTTAGTTTGTTAATATAAGATAGTTAACTTATATTTTAAATGTTTTAAATTTTGTTAATCATAGAAGATAAAATTAATGATGCTTGGCTTCTTGTGCCATTAACCCAAGCAGAGATTAGGGAATCAAGGGCGTCTTCTAACACCATCATTGTGTAATGGAATTTGTCAATTCGGTTGAATAATTCTTTCACTATTTTTTTTTACCATGTTTACTATGAAGTTTGTTTACTATGTATGTTTGGCGAAATTGATGATGAAATTGTGTTGAATGTTGAATGTATTAATATGTACGTTGAATGTTGATAACGATGTTTTTGAAGTAATCTATTAATATGTATGTTGAATGTTGATAATGATGTTTGGTGAAATTTAATCAAGTGTGTTTGTCCATTAATTTAATCAAATTAACTAAGTTTTGAAAGCTTAATGTAAAGACTTCTTTCTACTATCGTATTCATACAATATATTAATAAAAATACACGAATACTTATCAAAATAGTTGGGCCAAAAAATTTTCTTTACTAATATATACATTCTTTACATAGTACAATATCATTTGTACAAAAAGACTCTCAAAACAGTGGACAGTGTAGCCAAGTCTCCCCGGTTGCCGACGTCCATCTGACCACGTTCTCACCTATGTCCTGCAAAAACATAGAAAACAATGGGGTGAGCACAAAGATGCTCAGTAAGTAAATCCTCTACTCCACTATTCCCGTGTATCACTCTTCAATTTTTTTTTTCCTTACTCTTGTCACTTTCTCTTATTCAATCTCTCTTGTTTCTTTCTCTGTTTCTAGTTCTCATTGTTCTTTTCTTTCTTTCTATTCTTTCTTCCTCTCTATTCTCATCACCCATGAGGGATATCATGTTAACATGCATGGATGAGATGCATATGCACTAATGCAAAGCAATGCATTTTCTCTCTTTTCTTTTCTTTTCTTTCTATTCTTTTCTTATTCTTTTCTCATGTTTTCTCATTCTTTCTCATTCTCATTCTTTCTCTTTTTCTTTGCCGATCGGTCTTGGTTGATGCATGGATTCGAAACCCTTGGCCATGTGAGTGTACTCTCTCTTGTGTATAGCCCTCATCTGCATGTATTCTTACGGGCTATACGAATTCTTTTTCTCATTCTCATTCCGCTCTCTTATGGCGGAGACCGCTCTCTCATGGCGGTTTACATGCGGGTAATTCTACACTCACGAGTTCTCCATCACACAACCTATTCTCTTTTCTCTTCTTTAGCACTTTTTTTTTATTCATTTTATTCTCTAGTGCTACTTCTTTCTTTCTCTTTATTCTAAGAGAAGTAGTTCTTTTCTTTATCTTTGTTCTTAGAGTGTTTCTTTCTCATTACTCATATTTCTTTCTTTCTTTGATGATGACACATATAAACATATGCATATGGATGGCTCATGCCTAGAATCTTTCTTTTATGCACTCATGAAATGCAAATATGCTATGTTGCATAAAGTAAGGTTCTCTACTTCTACTCATGCTTCTCTTAGGCATTTCATCAAACAATATGTGTGCATACCTAAACTCTACTCTAACTATAATTCTACTTCTTTCTTAACCATCCAAAAATTGGATTTCAACTCCTTTAAATAATCACTCATCCTGCAAAGAAAACACACTTCAAATATTCCTCTCAAATTCTTCTAAATCTATCCATACTTTTATCAAATTTTATCAACACAATCCACCCTTCTCATGGTGGAAATCTCTCCATAAATCAACATTGAACTCAGTCATAAATCCATTAACTCATTTCAAACTTAAAAATTCAAGCATTAATCATATACAAATCTCTATACATCATTCAATCATGCAAATCACAACTTAGGTGGATTTACTTACCTTATACTCAAGTAGAATCCACTTAAGCTCTCTACTCTTGATGGCTTGATGCTTTCTTTAAACCTTCAACACAAACTTAGTAAGGATCCTACTCTTACACCAATAAAATTCACATCTAGAGTAAGGATTCTTACCTTTAAGTGCTTAGGATCAACTTTTATAAACTTCTAGTCAAAAGCCCTCCAAAAATCCTTGGAAAAATTGAATGAAAGCTTGAGAGAATTGAAGGATGGAAGAGGCGGTGGAAAAGAAAGAATGAAAGGATTTCTAAAGCTAAACCCTTAATATCTCATATTTTCTCCACTCTTTCCCATTTTACCCTTACTCTTTCTGAGGGATTCCAACTTTGCCCTTTAATTATTTGTAAATACACCCCCATTTAAACTATTCTCCATGCAATTTTCTTGCATTTCACCTCCCACTTTTCCTGCTAATTAGGGGTAGAATGGTCATTGTGCCCCTATGGAAAATCCTCTAGAAACTTCATTAAACTTTTCAACTGGCCCGTCGCCGCGGCAAAGAACTTTCCGTCACCCCGGCAAACAATTGCAAAACCGACTTGCAAATCACAAAGCCGGCGTCGTCGTGGCGAAGATTATTCTTCACGGCGAAGACTGAATTTCAAAAATTCACCAAGTCTCAACCAACACCAGGGCAAACACTTAACCAAATAAACTCATCAATCCAACTAAGGGCCAACCAACTGAAAATAACAACATGCAAGCTCAAATGAGAACAATTCAATAAACATTCAAGCAATACAACACAATTTAAATATGTACCTTAAGTGGGGCGTTACACTTAATAAAGGAATTTTATACCAAGTTTTCAAATTAATACAATATACATTTTTAAGTTTGTAATTTGAATAACAAAAAGTAGGGAAAAAATAAATGAAAAAACTTCATTTTTTGCGGGTGACCTGTACCTGCATAGGCGGGTACGCCTCATGTATTTTCCTACCCACCAAAAATTTTTACTCGTGGACTCATGCTCGTTTTACCTGTTACCCATAGCTACCCAACCTAACCCGCCCGACCTACCTGTTTGCCATCTCTAAGAATAATTAGTGGCAAAAGCATTTTGTTTTTAGTTGGGGAATGTGTATACCCAATTTGGTTTATTACATTTTGTAACTAATGATTTAGTTATTAAAATTATATTTTTTGCATCTAAATAATATAGTAACCAACTGTATATGAGTTTTGTTATTGACCTAGTTTATACATTTAACATCAACAAAATAAGAGTGACACAATATAAAAATCTAGATCAATAACATCAAATATCTTCATTGCATATAAAATTAATAGTCCATACATGGATTTTTTTTTTTTTTTGCTAAATTATGAGAAATCCCTAATCAACCTTACAAATGAATGTCATCAACATTTAAGAAGTAATGGGATTCTCCGCTTTCTCCACTAATAACTCCGACATCAATCCATGATCTCATCCCTGAAAAACATTGCTTAGAATATTACAACTGAAAAGGCATATGATCTAGTGAGCCATTTGAATTCTTCTAAAGGTAAAAGCTTCTCCACTCATTTTTTAACTTTGAAATGGCATGAAGTTAAAAAGGGGCAAGTGATACCTTTGACTATGCGTTCAATGGCTTCGTGAGGATCATTTTTCCTACCAAAACAGATGACCACATAAAACTCAGATCTAGAGGGTATTATATATCCAAAAAGCCCACCAAATCAAAACCAAATTAGAGGGGGACAAACTTACCAACCAAATGTTCTTAGAAAATCAGATCCAGTGCCTAAGGGGATGAGTTGTAGAAAGGTATAACATCATTATGGATACCCTCGAGAAATCCATAGCAAGGAATCAATGAATCCACATGCATCACTTGGCAAAATAGAAAGCATAAGAAGCAGTAACTAAACTTATTGAATGCCATGGAAATAACTTACACCGAGAGCAGTTGAATGAGCAAACTCTATTGTGGATCACATTTTTCGCTTTTTCCACAAAAGAATCCATTAACAACCTACCGATCATAAGCAATATGCAAGTTACATTATATCTACCAGACATACAGACATTAGTAAAAAGAAATGTGGAAGTCCTGACACCATTTTACTGCTTTTTCAAGTACTTTTCTCAGTCCAAAGCGTACAATAAACATATTCAGTTCAAACCTGGTTTAACCAGGGCCTATTATAACAGAATATAAGGCCATTTATTTGAATAATTGTTAAACATATTCCTTCCTTGCTATTTATTTACCTATCTATCTATCTATCTATCTATCTAAGCTCACATAGAAAGTTCATTAGTTACCAAAACAGTAAATTAGTGATCTCTTACCAAGTTGCAAAAAAAAAATATACACTCTAATGCATAGAATAGTGAAATTAACATACTATTTGAAAGAGAAACAAACTGCACCTCATGAAGAGTTCCGTCTCCTCCAACTGCAATTACAGTGTCAGCATGAGAAGGACCTAAACTAACTTCAAGGGTAATCTAGAATGACTCTAATACCTACCTCCCTTGTTATGTCGATCGCATGAGAAGGACCAGAAGTCAAGGATTCACATATCTGTTAGGTACATGATACACTAACTAAGCAAACAAATTCAAACCCCTAAAGGAAATATCAAAATTTTCATAAATATAAGCTAAGACATTTCTTAAAATCATTAATATTTTTAGCCTAAACTTAAATTATATCAATCATAACAGAAATAGGCAAGCTCTAAAGCATAAAGAAATAGAAAGCATTTACAATCAAAACATTATACAAAATAACTCCAAAATTATTTTGAAATTTATGGTTGTACACCTGATTAAAAAAAAAAAAACAGAAAAAAATTGACAAAATCAAAGCCAAATTAACTAGACAATTCAAACCATTGGGAAGTATTCGGGAACACAATATATCCAATCTTTTCTTTTTCTTCATTCTTTTCACATAATAAAAAAACCCTCCATCATCAAAAGATTTGGTCCCAAAACACAAAAATCTAAACAGTAGATTCAAATTCATAACTTGAGATTGTTGAATTAGTTAGTTGGTCAAGCAAATACATGAATAAATGCAAAAAATACTAATTATTAATAAGTCAAATAGGAAAAAAATGCATGATACAAGATAGAGGAGTATGCAGGGATCTTATATTCCAAAGTAGCTTAAGGACAACATTGATCACAACTCTCATACATCATTTGTGAGTTGAATTCTTTCACTTATTCATGCATATAATCATTTGCAGAAAACCGTATGATCTTTCACTACTCAAACACTGAAATAGCATAGTGATCCTGATAGACGACCTATCAAGAAGGTTTACCAGCACAGAGGGCACAAGGGTAAAAAGCCACTAACAAAATTGTTGGAATTGGAGAAGCATGCGTTAGTGGAGAGAGGCCAACATAATAGAATTGAAGAAACATGCTTGAGTGGAGAGAAGCTGGAGTCAGGTGACGTGTGAACCAATTAATTAGAAAGGAATAAAAGTTGTTAGCTGATTCATCTATAAAAGGGGGAGCCTTTTGGTTAAAAAGTAGATAATTGTAAAGTGTGAATCAGGGAGGTCCCCAGCTCCTCGAACTACTGGGATTTATCTACTATTATTTTTCTTTCATTTCAGTCTTGGAAAATTGCTCTTTTTACCAATTTCAGTTCTTAATATCAATCCAATTCTATCCATCCAAATCTGTCTTGCGGAAACACTGGAGAATTGGTGCATTGTCTAATTTTGTGGTTGCTTATTGTTTATTAATCCTGGGGTTTTATCAACTGGTATTAGAGCCTGGTAATGCCTAAATCCAGAATGGAGCAAAAGGTTGAGGGATTAGAAAAAGAAATGGGTAATATGGAGAAAGAGCTATGAGGGATAAATGAGGAGTTAGGTAGTATCAAAGGATATCTCTTGGAGATCAAGAAATGGATGAGACTGAAAGAGAAGAAGGAAGCACAAAATTGTAGAGATCGGAGCAAGTCAAATCTGGGGGAAAACTCCAACAATAACGATAATGGTGGAATGGGTCATAGTAAGGAAACTGAGAGCCTTAAGGAGGAAAGGAAAGGAAAAAAAATTAGAATTACCAATGTTTAATGGAGAAGATCCCTCCGGATGGACTTTCAGAGTGGATCGCTATTTCTTAGTCAATCGTTACACAGAGGGAGAAAAGGTAGAGGCAGTTTTAGTTTGCATGGAGGGACGGGCACTGAATTGGTATCAATGGGTCGAATCAAGGGCACCCATTAGTTTATGGGAAGCTTTTAAAATTGCCGTGGTTGCGAGATTTCGTCCATCTTTCAAAGGATTAGCATATGAGGCACTAGTGGCCTTAAAACAAACTGGAACAATAATAGAATTTAGAGAAAACTTTGAAGAGATTTTTTTTAAATGGACTCAAAGAAGAAATTTGGGCTGAACTGCATTTGGCCCAACCAAATACACTCTTTGCACTTATTGAGCAGGCCCATAGAGTTGAAGAGAAAAACTGGGTTTTGGAAAAACAAAGGCCCAAAGCCATTTAAGACCCAACTACCTAAAATGGAGCCATACCAGCGGGTCACACCCAACCTAGAAAACTGGCACACAAATGAGTGGTTTTCAAATACTTTTTCACGTGTTTCAAATCTGGTTTCAAACAAAGGAACAGATCTGGTTCCAAGCAAAGGAAATGACGATAGATGCCGAGATTCAGAGCAAGAGGGAGAGAGGAATGTGCTTCAAATGTGACAAAAAATACAGTCCCACACACCGTTGTAAGGCGAGATCACCGCAGATTCTCTTAGTAACCGATGAAGACTCGTCGAAAAAGGAAGAACCCAGCTTTGACAACGACGATGACGCCAACCCAATAGGTAATCCCTTGGCTTTGTCTATGAACTCGATTGTGGGTATGACTATGGATAAGACTTTGAAGATTCGAGGAATGATTGGAGATGAGATAGTGATTGTGTTGGTTGATAGTGGGGCATCCCACCATTTCATCTCAAAGGAGTTGGTAAGGAAGCTAGGCTTGAACTTGGAAAAGGGGAAACAATTCGAAGTAATGGTAGGCAATGGATTTACCGTTAAGGGAGAAGGAATCTGCAGAAATGTGAGTATGAGGATCTAGGAGGTGGAGTTAACACAAGATTTTTTTTCTATTTGATTTAGGTGGAGCTGATGTGGTGTTAGGGATATCTTGGTTGAGCACGTTGGGAGATGTGTGCTCTAACTGGAAAAATTTAACCATGGCATTCGATAGTAACGGGAAGAGAATTGTGTTGCAATTTGACCCTTTGTTAGTTAAAACTGTAGTATCTCTAAAAGCTATGCTCAAGACACTATAGAGTGAGGGTGCAGGGTATGTAGTTGAGTTTTGTTCTATTGAGAGGAAAGTCGAAGAGCAGAGTGAACCTATGGAGCCAGAAGTGGCTGCATTACTATGAATTCCACCAACTGTTTGACCAACACTCTTGTCTACCACCAAGGAAACCAACTAACCATGCCATAACCCTCCAACAATCCTCTAAACCCCCTAACCTACGCCCCTACAAATATTCCTACACTCAAAAAAATGAGATCGAAAGGTTGGTGGGTGAAATGCTGATGTCCAGAATAATCCAGCCAAGTGTTAGCCCTTTTGCAAGCCCAGTGATGTTGGTTAAAAAGAAAGATGGAAGCTGGCATTTTTGTGTTGACTACTGTGCCCTTAACAACATAACCATGCCTGGCAAATTTCCCATACCTTCAATTGATGAGTTGCTAGATGAGTTGGCTGGAGCGACAGTTTTTTCTAAGTTGGATTTGAAATCCGGATATCATAAGATCAGAGTTAGGCCCGAGGATGTGCCGAAAACACCTTTTTGAACTCACAAGAGGCATTACGAATTCCTGGTCATGTCGTTTGGACTGACTAACGCTCCCTTTACTTTCCAAGCTCTAATGAACACCATTTTCAGACCAGTTTTAAGAAAGTTTGTACTGGTATTTTTTGACGACATCCTAGTCTACAGCCCCAACCTAGAAGCCCACCTTACTCACTTGCGATACACCTTCCAAATCTTGACCGACAACGAGCTAGTTGTCAACCGGAAAAAATATATATTTGGTCAGTTGAAGTTGGAATATTGGGACATTTGATCTTTGCGGATGGGGTGGAGGCAGACCCAACCAAAGTTGAATCCATGCTATCTTGGCCTGTTCCACAAACTATCAAAGGGTTACGGGGATTCTTGGGATTAACAGGATATTACCGTAAATTTGTGAAAGATTATGGGTCAATAGCTCAGCCACTAACTAAACTACTTCAGAAAGACGCCTTCGGGTGGAATGAACAAGCCCAACAGGCCTTTGATAACTTGAAAAAAGCCATGTCATCTGTGCCTGTGCTAGCTGTTCCTAATTTCAGTCTTCATTTTGAAGTCCACACGGACGCATCGGGCTAAGGATTGGGAGCTATCTTACTTTAGAACCAGCGTCCCATAGCATTCATCAGTAAAGCATTTTCCCATCAGTCTAAGCAAAAATCAGTATATGAAAGAGAGTTAATGGCCATAGTGTTCGCGGTTCAAAAATGGAGTCACTACCTTAGTGGACAAAAGTTTACTATCAAAACGAACCAACGCAGTTTGCAGTTCCTGACAGATCAGAGGGTGAAAACACGTGAACAACAAAAATGGATTTCTAAGCTTCTAGGTTACTCGTTTGAGATCGTGTATCAACCAGGTAGTTCAAACCACGTGGCTGATGCCCTCTCTCGCAGAGAAGACATGGAATTCACTACTGTCTCGGTAGCTACCTTTTCAGAATTTGATGATCTTGCGGCTGAAGCACAACAAGATGAGAAGCTTCGAACTATCATCCAAGATTTGCTTTTCGATCCCCAGAGTCACCCGAATTACAGTCTATGCCACGATTGTCTGCTCTACAAAAACAGGTTGGTAATTCTCAAATCTTCTAAATTTATTCCGTGTTTGTTGGAGCAATTCCACAACAGTCCTGCCGGTGGCCATTCTGGATTTTTTAGAACCTACAAACGAGTGACGAACCTCGTTTTTTGGGAAGGTATTAAAAGAGATGTTCAAACTTTTGTTCAATAGTGTTCCACCTGTCAATTGAACAAACATTCAACCCTTAAGCCTGCCGGTCTACTCCAACCTTTACCCATCCCCACTCAGGTATTCGATGACATTAGTATGGATTTTATCGAGGGGCTGCCCAAAGCCAAAGGATACGACACGATATTGGTCGTGGTGGATTGATTAACTAAGCATGGTCATTTCCTTCCATTATGTCACCCATATACGGCCATTGACATGGTTGATCTGTTTATTTCGAAGATTGTTCGACTGCATGGGTTTCCAAACTCAATTGTATCAGACAGAGACCGAGTGTTTGTTAGTCTATTTTGGCAAGAATTGTTTAAAGCCGCAGGTACCAAGCTGAAATTTAGTTCCGCGTACCATCCCCAAACTGACGGCCAAACGGAAGTAGTTAACCGTTGTTTAGAAGCCTATCTCCGTTGTTTTTGCAGCAACCAGCCTAAACAATGGCCACGGTGGGTAGCATGGGCCGAATTTTGGTATAATTCCACTTTTCATAGTGCAATCAAGATGACCCATTTCAAAGCACTCTACAGCCGTGACCCGCCCACTCTTCTCCGCTTCACCGACTATCCTTCACTTGTTAAAGAAGTTAATCAGCAGATAGCCGATCGTAACACCATCTTGGACATACTGAAACATAACCTGAGTACTACCCTGAACCATATGAAATCACAAGCAGATGCCCATCGCCTAGTGTTAGTAAACGGTCCCGTATACGCAGCGGAAACAAAAACAAATAATTCAGGGATCGTTTACATGAGCCAAGATCAAGGGTATAATTTTACAATTTTATCATAATAAGAATCTGCAGAAATATTAAACATGAGTTAAAAGAAACAAATGCACATTGGAGGCTCCACCAAATTTGTTAACGAATGTTTTGCTACCGATCCAAGTGTAGGATCGAACCCACGTAGTCCACACGAAGACAATCTCAAAAGAACCAAAGAGGGATTTGCTAGATCCTCGTTGGCTTCAAGATTAAGAAGAAAGGAAAATCAATTAAATTGATTTCTAGGCAAAATGAATCTGCCGTGGGAGAGTCAATATTGGGGCTGCTGTGTGTTTTTTGGTTTTACAAAGAAAATGAACTAAAATAAATTAACACACTTTATTTTACATTTAATTTTTCTTTTATAGTAAAACCAATTTGCCCTAATCCCATACGGAATAGGCTTGGGCTCTAACCCAAATGCCCCGTGTTGCCAAACACTTCCAATTTAATATTTTTATTTTTCCATCATTATCTCAATTAAAATCAATTAATATATATTTAAATATATATTAACATTTAACAATAATGATAATATATTTAAATATGTGCGAACACACATTTAAACGTAATTTCACTTATTTAATTTTTCTAACAAATTAAATAAAGGCCACGACCTCAGCAAATTTAATTGCACTGTGAAATTACCAAAATACAATTTCGCCTTAAAAGACGAAAACTCCCTTCTTTCTTCTTGGATCTTAAATTATCTTCTATGTGTGTGACCCATAGGCTCCTCATCATATCGGGCAGTATAGTATCGCGATTAACACCAATTAATCGTCTCACTAATACACGTACCAAGATTGGCCCCCTAGTAAGGCATCATGGCCACCCGATAGATTCAGATTCAGCAAAGTAGCTACTTGTCAATGATATGGTTACCGTACAATTCGATCCTTTCATCATACGTTATCTCGACGACATGAAGGCATAGAAATAGTGTCAACCTTCGGTTACTCTTGATATTATGTATTCAGTTTCTGGACCAATGACCCGTATTATAAACTGGATAGAGCAACAACTTAATCCTGTGGGCCAGCGCTTTTTAGTGTCATTGCCATATACTGAATTGCGCCGTGAGATAACTTCTCCCGTACCCGGGAGTTATGAATCCTCTGTCAATCCACCATAGTCTTGATACACTCCTCCGATGCACCAATCCCCACCGTATTGACAAACTCCCCGAAAAGAATGCGTTAGGGCTAGTGTCAAACTACACCAATCGGTGCACAAGGTGCTCCGGTGATCTCAAGTCTAAGGATCACATGCACCACCATTCGTTAGAGAATTTTTTCCATAGACACTGGGGTTACCATCCGTATGGAATCCTCTGGTGGGTTAGTCCAGTGATCTTGCTGCGGTGTAATCGCCTACAGCAAGCACCCATGTGTTACACCAGGTTGTCAGCAAACAACCTTGACAAGTGAGATCACGCTCGCTCGGAGGTCGTTCAATACTATGATAGCCTTACCGTATTATCTGTGCCCTTACTTTAGAATAATACTGGGGCTACGGACGTTTCTAGAATGGCCACCATATGTGCTCATAGGGTTCTCACTATCAAGATTTGAAACACTTGATACCCTCGTCACGGTTCTACCATTCTAAGGACATATATCAATACATATTGCAATAATAATGATTTACGCGATATAGAATAAAATGCCTTTTATTGATTAATGAACATTATTACAAAGAGTCAATTCTATAATAATTGATTGGCTCTATGGCATGTACTCTAACAAATCTCCCACTTGCACTATAGCCAATCATTCATGTATTTAATACCAAATGATCTCAAGTGCCTGTCATGCTTCTGCTGCGACAGAGGCTTTGTTAGTTGATTCTCGAGATTGTCGTCGTATGCACTTTACTAATCTGCATGTCTTTCCTCTCAACTATCTCTCTGATGAGATGGAATCGTCTGAGTATGTGTTTGGATTTCTGATGAGATCGTCATTCCCTAGCTTGAGCAATTGCTCCATTGTTGTCACAATAGATGTCTATAGGATCAACAATCGTAGGAACCACACCAAGTTCAGTAATGAACTTCCTAATCTAGACTACCTCCTTGGCTGCATCCAACAATGCAATATACTCAGCCTCCATTGTAGAATCTGCTACAGTGCTTTGCTTGGAGCTTTTCCAACTCACTGCACCCCCATTGAGACAAAATACAAACCCTGATTGCGATCGATAATCATCTTTGTCCGTTTGGAAACTAGCATCACTGTATCCTTTTACAGTGAGCTCATCTTCCCTTCCATAAACCAAGAACATATCCTTAGTCCTCTTCAGGTACTTAAGAATGTTCTTGACAGCCATCCAATGCGCTCACCTCGATCCGATTGATATCTACTACAAGTGCTCAAAGCACATAAGACATCAATCCGAGTACATAACATGACATACATAATAGATCCAATTGCTGACGCATATGGGATCCTCTTCATCGTATCTCTCTCATCTTGTGTTTTAGGACACAATTCCTTAGAGAGATAAAGACCATGTGACATCGGAAGAAATCTCTTCTTGGACTCTTCCATACTGAATCTTTTCAGTACTTTGTCAATATATGTACTCTAACTTAGGCCAAGCAACCTACGCGAACTATCACGATAGATCTTTATACCAAGGATGTAGGCTGCTTCCCCTAAGTCCTTCATGGAGAAGCACTTGGATAACCAAGTCTTTACTGACTACAAGTTTGGTATATCATTCCCTATCAGAAGTATGTCATCGACATACAACACTAGGAATGCTATGCTCCCCACTCACTTTCTTGTAAACACAGGGGCTCATCTTCGCTTCTTGATAAAATCGAATTCTTTTACGGCTTCATCAAAACGAATGTTCCAACTCCTTGAAGCTTGCTTGAGTCCATAAATGGATCTCTGCAGCTTGCATACCTTATTGGCTTGACTATCAAGAACGAAACCATCAGGTTGTGTCATGTACACATCCTCCTCAAGGTTTCCGTTCAGGAAAGTAGTTTTGACATCCATTTGCCAAATCTCATAGTCATGATATGCAGCAATTGCAAGCATCATCCGGATGGATTTAATCATGGCAACCGGTGAAAAGGTTTCTTCATAGTCAATGCCATGAATTTGTTTGAAACCTTTGGCAACCAGTGGTGCTTTATAAGTATGCACGTTGCCATCCATGTCAGTCTTCTTCTTGAATACCCATTTACACCCTATAGGGTTTTACCCTTCAGTGGTTCCACCAGAGACCACACTTGGTTCTGGTACATGGAGTCTATCTCAGATTTCATGGCTTCAAGCCATTTAATGGAATCTGGATCCGATATAGCATCTTCGTAGGTTCTGGGTTCATCGTCTTGGTAGACCAGTACGTCACCATGTTGAGTCACGAGATAACCGTATCTCTCGGGCTCATGGCGTACTCTCCCAGATCTACGTAGCTCCTGTGCTACCTGAGGTGGTTCACTTTGATCCACAAGTTGTGGAGTAACCTCCTCATGACGCTCAACCACTTCCTGAGGCACATCATCCCGTCCTTCGTCTAGTACATCTTGTGGTTCTCAAACTTCATCAAGTTCTACTTTTGTCCCACTAGTACTTCTTAGAAAATATTCCTTTTCTAGGAAGACACCAGTTCGAGCAACAAAAATTTTGCGCTCTTCTGGGTGGTAGAAATAGTATCCTTTGGTCTCCTTTGAAATATACATTTACAGGATTTTGGGCCCAGCTTGTTCGAAGTCAATTTCTTAACATAAGCTTCGCAACCCCAAATCCTTAGATAAGACAAGTTAGGCTTTCGCCCACTCCATAGCTTATATGGAGTCTTATCTACAGACTTTGACGGCACACGGTTCAAAACATGAGTCGCAGTTTCTAGGGCATAACCCCAGAACGATGCAGGTAAATCACTAAAACTCATCATGGACCTAACCATGTCAAGTAAGGTTTTATTCCTCCTTTCTGACACTCCATTGTGTTGGGGTGTATAAAGGGGGGTGAGTTGTGATACTATCCCACATTCCTTCAGTACTCAAAACCCCCGAGCTTAAGTATTCACCTCCTTGATCCGACCGAAGAGCTTTAATACTTTTGCCTAACATATTCTGGACTTCATTTCTGAATTCCTTGAATTTATCAAAAGCTTCAGATTTATGTCTCATAAGGTAGACATAACCATATCTACTGAAATCATCAGTAAATGTGATGAAGTATGAATATCCACCTCTGGCTTCAACTATTAGTGGACCACATACATCACTATGGATGATGCCTAATACAAGAGTCTTTCACCTTGTCTTGTGAAAGGAGACTTGGTCATCTTGCCCTAACTGCATGACTCGCATACCTCAAAATGACCGAAAGTTAAAAAGGGTCCAAAACTCCATCCCTTTGAAGTTTTGCAATGCTGGTCTTATTGACATGACACAATCTACAATGTGCAGATATGTCTGGGTTTTGATCGCTATGTTTAGCTCTCTTGGTTTCAACATTGAGAATATCTTTATTATTTAAATCAAGAACATATAATCCATTATATAACCTTGCAATTCCAATTAGAATACCATTCAAACTAAAGGACAACAATCCATTAGATATCTCAAAATGATACCCCATATTATCCAAAGCGGATAATGAAATAATATTTCTAGAAATAGAAGGTACGTGATAACAGTTATGTAGTTCCAATAACAAGCCCGTAGGCAAAGATAAACAATAAGTTCCTACAACCAATGCACCCACATGTGCTCTATTTCCAACTTGTAGGTCCACCTCTCCCTTGGCGAGCACTCTACTCTACCTTAGTCCCTACACATCAGTACAAATGTGAGTACCACATCCTGTGTCAATGACCCAAGATGTTGAGGGAGAGAAATTAATCTCAATCATAAAGATACCTGAAGTCGTAGCCTCTGACTTCTTCTTGCTTGCGAGGATAGCCTTACAGTGTTTCCTCTAGTGGCCAGGCTTGCCACAAAAGAAGTAGACTACCTTGCCCTTCCCTATGCCACTCTCAAGCCCAAGAGCAACCTGTCCTTTGGGCTTGGGCTTGGGTTTGACCTTGGCCTTACCCTTGTTGTAACCCTTTGATTTACCGATAGCAACCAGTAAAACAGGCTTGGACTTTTTCAAGTCCTGCTCTGCAGTCCTAAGCATGTTCAGAAGTTCTGATAGGGTTTTCTCTATCGTGTTCATATTGAAATTCATTATGAACGGAGTATAAGAGTCAGACAAAGATTGCAGAATTAAATCCATTTGTAATTCTGCATCTAAGCCACATCCCAAAGTCTTAAGCCTCTCTATGTGCTCGATCATCTTGAGCACATGAGTACCAACTTGGGCTCCCTCAGTCAGACGACTCCCAAACAATGCTTTCGATACCCTTATACCTCTCATGTCGAGCATTTGTTTCGTAAAGCTCCTTGAGGTGTAGAATGATGGAAGAAGCATCCATATTCTCATGCTGCTTTTGCAGCATAGTTGTCATCGATGCTAACATCAAGCATTGAACGCTATCAGCATCATCAAGGAACTTTTGATAAGTATCCTTAACTTCCTGAGTGGCATCAGGATCAGACTCAACCATGTATGGCTTTTCAAGGATATACAATTTCTTTTCTGACTTGAGTATAATCCGAAGATTACGATACCAATTTGAGAAATTGGATCCATCCAACCTATTTTCTTTCTCGATTATCGGTTGCAGGTTCATAATGCTTATTTTGGTGAATCTACAATTTCAGAAAAGATAAAGTTATTATAAAGTTCATTATTATTTAATATGGTCTTTTATTAAACGATGCTCCCACTATTTTACTCAAGCCAATAGCCCTCACTATTAACTCGGGAAAGCCCGTTGACTTTCTTAGTGGACCGAGATCCCATCATGCCCATTTCAAACCTTCGCTTTGGCGAACAAGCCAAAATGAGTTGATTAGGTAGGCCAACAAACTTAATCCACACCAATTGATAGCTACCACTATCAACCTCAAATGTGAGAAAGCCAACAAGCCAATCACACAATCCAATGGCTCCAACCATTGTCCTCAAGTGTGATTCTCAGTATTAGTAGAGTGGACACTACATGTCACCACGTACACATAATATGTGTACTGCTCTACTATGCCTATGACGCGTTATCAACCTTCGCTTTGGCAAACAAGCAAAACCGTTCATTTTAAGTCGACCCATCACCATTAAGGAAAACTCCAATGTATTTTAACCTCCCACTGGTAGAAGTGTACCCTTCGCTTTGGCGAACAAGGTTTCGACGAACAGTGGTTTGATTAAAACCATGGTGATGGAAGGCTTACGTGACTTAATATAGTTTAGTTGAGGGGTTTGTTATTTAATGTCTCATCAGATTATTATCTTTGTTAGAATGACATTGTTTGGCATGTTATCAAACATTCAACCTTAGCATGCATTCTAAACAAAAAATAAACGTGCCGGTACATGGCCCAACTAAAATCGATTTCCTCGAGCCTAGAGGAATCGGTGGGTCACCTAGGGGTCCTGTAATAAACATCTTGAGTCTTCAAGTATGGTTGCCTCGTCCTTTGCTCCGTCTTCAAGTACATTACAAAAAATATCATTCTAAATTTACAATAAATAATTATACAAATTCTTTACATCAATAAATTTAGAAACCTCGATTTACATTCGAGGGGAGTTAGATGAGAAGAAAATGTACATCAAGAAATAGGAGAAAGGCAGGACACGTAGGCCCTATTTAATAAAATACAACTATACAAACCCAAAAATATTTAAACATTCACCCTTAGGTCTAAGGCTCATGTACCGGGCACCATGCAATATACAAACAAGTACAAAGCATACATTTCAAAAACAATCAATTTTTGAAATTAGTGGGTTAATTATATTTACCCCCTGATAATTTACAGGTCCGTTTGGTCCAAAAGTTTTGAAACTTTGCATTTTAGCCCCTACACACTCGAAATGTGCTCGTTGCAGTGATGAGTTAGATCACTGCGGCGTGCATTGGTAACTTGCATTCACACTTAATGTACGTTCGTCGTGGCGATTTAGGTGATATCGCTGCGTCCGAAGGGCGATCGCCTGCAGGCGATTGGTTATATCGCGCGCGCATACGCATTTGTAGCTCCGGATCTGTTCATACAGCAACCAAAAACACTCTAAATGGATTTTGCAATCAACCAAACACATTGATCTCAACAAAAATCCATCAACCATTATTCCAAACATGCAGATCATCAACAAATTAAAAATTAATCGATTAATAATTTCTTAAAACAGTTTTAAGATAGATTCTATATGGCAACATATCATCAATCAAACGCATGTTATCAACCATCCATTTAAAAGTTGTAAAATTCATTACCCTAGGCTCTGATACCACTGTTAGTAAACGGTCCCGTATACGCAGCGGAAACAAAAACAAATAATTCAGGGATCGTTTACATGAGCCAAGATCAAGGGTATAATTTTACAATTTTATCATAATAAGAATCTACAGAAATATTAAACATGAGTTAAGAGAAACAAACGCACGTTGGAGGCTCCACCAAATTTGTTAACGATATTTTGCAACTGATCCAAGTGTAGGATCGAACCCACGTAGTCCACACGAAGACAATCTCAAAAGAACCAAAGAGGGATTTGCTAGATCCTCGTTGGCTTCAAGATTAAGAAGAAAGGAAAATCAATTAAATTGATTTCTAGGCAAAATGAATCTGCCGTGGGAGAGTCAATATTGGGGCTGCTGTGTTTTTGGTTTTACAAAGAAAATGAACTAAAATAAATTAACATACTTTCCTTTACATTTAATTTTTCTTTTATAGTAAAACCAATTTGCCCTAATCCCATACGGAATAGGCTTGGGCTCCAACCCAAACGCCCTGTGTTGCCAAACACTCCCAATTTAATATTTTTATTTTTCCATCATTATCTCAATTAAAATCAATTTAAATATATATTAACATTTAACAATATGATAATATATTTAAATATGTGCGAACACGCATTTAAACGTAATTTCACTTATTTAATTTTTCTAACAAATTAAATAAAGGCCACGACCTCAGCAAATTTAATTGCACTGTGAAATTACCAAAATACAATTTCGCCTTAAAAGACGAAAACTCCCTTCTTTCTTCTTGGATCTTAAATTATCTTCTATGTGTGTGACCCATAGGCTCCTCATCATATCGGCAGTGTATAGTATCGCGATTAACACCAATTAATCGTCTCACTAATACACAAACCAAGATTGGCCCCTAGTAAGGCATCATGGCCACCCGATAGATTCGGATTCAGGAAAGTAGCTACCTGCCAACGATATGGTTACCGTATAACCCGATCCTTTCATCATACGTTATCTCGACGAGACGAAGGCATAGAAATAGTGTCAACCTTCAGTTACTCTCGATATTATGTATTTAGTTTCTGGACCAATGACCCGTATTATAAACTGGATAAAGCAACAACTCAATCCTACTGTGGCCACGTTTTTAGTGTCTCTGCCATATACTGAATTGCGAACTTGTGAGATAACTTCTCCGCACAGGGAGTGATGAATCCTCTGTCAATCCACCATAGTCTTGATACACTCCTCGATGCAGCCAATCACCACCGTATTGACACTTGAAAAGAAGCTGCGTAGGCTAGTGTCAAACTACACCAATCAAGGCACAAGGCGCTCCGGTGATCTCAAGTCTAAGGATCACATGCACCACCATTCGTTAGAGAATTTGTTCCATAGACACTAGGGTTACCATTCGTATGGAATCCTCTGGTGGGTTAGTCCAATGATCTTGCTGCGGTGTAATCGCCACAAAGAAGCACCCATGTGTTGCACCAGTTGTCACCAAACAACCTTGACAAGTGAGATCACCACCGCCTTCGACAGGTTGTTCAACACTATGATAACCTTACCGTATTATCTCGTGCCCTTACTTGCATAATATCTTGGGGCACGACGTTTCTAGAATGGCCACCATATGTGCTCATAGGGTTCTCACTATCAAGATTTGAAACACTTGATACCCTCGTCACGGTTCTACCATTCTAAGGACATATATTAATACATATTGCAATAATAATGATTTACGCGATGTAGAATAAAATGCCTTTTATTGATTAATGAACATTATTACAAAGAGTCAATTATACAATAATTGATTGGCTCTAGGGCATCTACTCTAACACTGGGATGTTAACTTTTAGCTTGGAGACCAAGTGTTTTTGAAGCTTTAGCCTTACCGCTTCAGGTCCCTGGGTTCTAAACTCAATGAAAAGTTGAGTCCGCATTTTTATGGACCCTTTCCCGTTTTGGAGAAAATTGGACAGGTTGCATATAAGCTGGAGTTGCCTTCAACAGCCAAAATTCATCCCGTTTTTCATGTATCTCAGCTCAAGAGTAGTCTGCATAGCTCGGTTCCAATCCAACCTCTACCATCTTGCCTCGCAGAGGACATGGTACTGCAGGTTCAGCTGGAATATGTCTTGGCAGTCCGCACACTAGTGAATGGCTCTCAAGAAGTCCTTATTAAGTGGAAGGATTTAGCCCCATTTGAAGCAACCTGGGAGTTGGCCGACACCATCACTCTTCAATTTCCTCACTTTCACCTTGAGGACAAGGTGGTTCTTCAAAGGGGGGTATTGATAGACCACCTATCAAGAAGGTTTACCAGCACAGAGGGCATAAGGGTAAAAAGCCACTAACAGAATTGGTTGGAATTGGAGAAGCATGCGTTAGTGGAGAGAGGCCAACAGAATAAAATTGAAGAAACATGCCTGAGTGGAGAGAAGCTAGAGGCAGGTGACGTGTGAACCAATTAGTTAGAAGGGAATAAAAGTTGTTAGCTAATTCATGTATAAAAAGGGGAGCCTTTTGGTTAAAAAGTAGATAATTGTAAAGTGTGAATCAGGGAGGTCCCTAGCTCCTCGAACTGCTGGGATTTATCTACTGTTATTTTTCTTTCATTTTAGTCCTAGAAAATTGCTCTGTTTTTACCAATTTCAGTTCTTAATATCAATCCAATTCTATCCATCCAAATCTGTCTTGCGGAAACACTGGAGAACTGGTGCATTGTCTGATTTTGTGGTTGCTTGTTGTTTGTTAATCCTGGGGTTTTATCAGATCCAGAATTCAGATAACTAAAAAAAACTATTAAAAGCAAAGCAGTATATGCTTCTTCATTTAGTTTTCCTCAAAATTTCTCCTTGGGAAAATAATTTGGATTTTGTAGTGCACTATATGAAGAAGCTAACATCACAAGCTAAACAAAAAGAAATTTACATCAATGCTTAATATTTTGTTTGAACTAATATAAACATTATAGGGAAATCATTTCAAGACAAACCTGTAAGGACAAATGTGTAGTCGATGCTACTTCTTGCTTCAAAGTAATTTTAGAATCCATCCAAAGGTTCTCATCTTCTGAATCCAAGTCAATCCACGAACTAATTTTTCCTGAATAGATTCAAGAATGTACTGGGGGAGTTCAACAAGATTGTAATGCAAACAGAAACTTTTATATCTTTTTACCAAACCAAAATTTTTACAGAACATCCACACCAGAGAAGAACTTTAAGCATAAATCATACTATGAAGTTGAATTTGTAAAGGCCCAAACAAGTCTCTCAACCCGATTTTCTGAAAAGCAAATTCCTAAGGTAAAGACTTTGCTAAAGACAAAATCTCTCAAACAAGACTACAAAATCAAATGACTGTATCAATTTCTTCTCCCAACATCCTAATTTTCTTTTAAAATCTGAACTCTTTATGCAAGACATGCTAAAAATCAAAAAGTTTTCGAAGCAAATTAAAAATGTCATCTACTCGAGAGAATAACTATCCGCATAAAATAATACTTCTGAGTAGAAACTATCACTTGCTCCAGCATCAAGATAAACAAGAAACTGAAACACATATAAAATGAAATGATTAGCAACAGTAGATTGAAAATTTCATACCCACAACATGAACTATCTCTCATACTATCTAGATAAAATAATTCACCTAAGTAGAATCTATTACAGGCCCAAAAAGGATAGCATACAGGACATATATGTAACGACTCGATTCTTATAAAAATATGCACAATGAAAATACACGTAGCTTTAATATAAAAAGTTGGGCCCAAAATTTTTCTTTCATTGAACACATGCATTCTTTATACAAATTTATACAATGCTTGTGACATATGCAAAACTATCAAAAAGGGGGGACAGTGTAGCCATTTCTCTTCGTGTACCGATGTCCATCCAACTGTGTCCTTCATCTAGAACCTGCAAAAACATAGGGAACAACCGGATGAGCACAAACAAGGCTCGTAAGTAAACCCCTAAACTCGATTATTCCCGTAACTCTTTCTTTACTCCACCTCCTAACTACTCTTTCTCGTAGCTTCTCTATACTAACTTTCTTTCTAGTAAGTCACGGCCCCATCTGACCGGAGGCACGGCTGGGACTCGCTCCCACTCCCGGTGACTTCTACTCATTCTAGCCGATCGGACTTGGTTATGCATGGATTCGAACCTTTGGCCATGTGAGTGCATAGAATCTCTCGGGTAAACTTGGGTATAGCCCTCATCCGCATGTACACTACGGGCTACACCACTACTCTTTCGATATTCCGCCGCTTTATTGATGCGGCGTACATGCGGGAATACTCTACCCGTACTCACAGGTTCCCCATCGCACAACCTACACTATTCTCTTATTAAGCACTACTCTCTTGTTAAGCACTACTCTAGCTTTACTCTATAGTGCTCATTCTCTTTTTCTTTCTACTCTTAGAGTAGTCTAAACTCATAAGTCTCTACTCTCTTTTCTAATGCATAAGTAAAGCATAATTAATGCACATCAATGACTCATACTCATTAATGCATTTATGAAAGAGAACTATAACATATAGCAACAATTAAGGCTTTCTACTCTTATGTATTGTTCTCTTGAGCATTTTATCATACAACTCATGTGCATGAATAACTCTACTCTAATTCTAACTTTTCTGTTTTCTTTAATCAACCAAATGGGAGAAAACTCCCTCATAAACCCTAAATTCCCTATCAAAAGAGAAACACTTCCATAAACTTGCTCAAAACTTCCTCCAACTTCTATCAAACTCAACCCAACAACAAGCAAATAACACACTTCTCATAATTCATAACTCAAACATAATAACTACTCTCAATCAACAATTTAAAAGAAAGCACATATGTATATCAATCCACTCCAAAGAGTTCTTAGATCTCAACTTAGGTTCGAGTTTACTTACCTTATGAGAAATTGGCTTTAACACTTCTCCTTTCCTTTGGAAGCTTGCTTTTCCTCTACAACTTAGCCAACAATCACAACATGAGACTCTAGTCAAAACATAAGAAAACTCCCAACTAAAGTACAAATCCTTACCTTAGGAAGCTTTAGGTTAAAACCCCACAAAAAGTTACTCAAAAAGGCTCTTGGAAATCCTTGAAAGATTGAAGGAAATTTGAGAGAGTTTAGGAGAATGAAGGAGGCGGTGGAATTGGAAGAATGAAGAACAATCAAAGGCTAAACCCTTTTTAATACCTCTTAAAACTCATTCTTCCCAATTTGTCCCTTGCTCTTTTATGGAAATTCCATCCATATCCTTTGATTCCTTACTAACACACCCCCATACTAACATATTCTCCTTGAAATTTCCTTACAATTTACTCCCCACTTTTCCTGCTAATTAGGGGTAGAATGGTCAAATTGCCCTTAGGGAAGAAAATATCTAAAACTTAACAAACATTTTAAACGGCCTGTCGCCGCGGCGAAACTGTCCAGCAGCTTCCCCGTGGCTTCAACACCTCTTCGCCGCGGCGAAGATTATTCTTCGCCCCGGCGAAGTACGGCAGACTGAACTTCTTCTGTTTTTCAACCAATTTCAAGGCAATTATTCAACACAACACTCGTACTAATGTTAATCAAACAATAATACCACAATACCAACTCAACTAAGAGCAACCGAAAGAACAGTAACTACGTACCTCAAGTGGGGCGTTACAATATAATTCAAACAAGACCATAAAATCAAATGAATTTATCTAATTCTTCTCCCAACATCCTAATTTTTTTTATAATCTGAACTCCTTAAGCAAGGAGTATGCTAAAAAAAAAAAAAAACAAAATTCAAAGCAAATTAAAACTATAAAAAGAAATGATTACTAAATGTGAATGGAAAAGTTCATACCCACAACATGACTACTCCATTGGGAGGGGCTTAAAACCAAGTTAGAAGCAGCGAATGGCAGAACATTTGATCCATCACTAGCATCTCTTTCTATCAAGCTTGGCCTATAACCGGGGTCCATCTGTAAGATTTGAAACAGGTGGGGTTTAAAGAGAATTATCAAAACCAAAACCAAAGAATCGAAAAGAAAAACATAACCAAAGTAGCAACAATGAAATCGAAGCCACCAGTGGAGAGAATGTAGGACAAAAGATGCAGCATGTCATCGTCGAAGTTAGTCTCCACCCCACAATATTTGGATTCGGTCTTATCCCATCCTCCTCTCTCACCCAACGACATTGTTTTGCTTGTAGAGGAGACGAAGACGAAGTCGAAGAAGAAGAAGAAAAATGAAGATGAAAAGTGGCTTTTGGGTTTATTGATCTTCTTCTGCAAACAATAAAAACAAGAGGCCTTAGAGGTTTTGGTAGGGTTTTGGTTGAGTTAAACGGAGTGTTAATTTTCTGACTTCCCTGAAAATAGGTTGGGTTAGATTTGTGAACTTCAAAAGATAGACTGGAATCGGACGAGAAGATGGTGGAGAATGAGAATTAAAAGATGAAGCTGTGTGGAGAAGAGAAGAGGAGGTGAGGTTCTTTCAATTGGGAAATTGGGGAATTAAGGATTCAGAAAAGGCATGGTTTATATAGGTTAGGGTTTTTTTGGAAATGACTTTAAAAAGTGGGGCTTTGTTTAGTTGTTTAATTTTTAAATATAATTATGGAAAGAAACTAAATATTTAGTTGCAAAAAAATTAGTATTAGTTGCCTATGTTTTAGGTCTGGCGAGAACAAAAAATTTAGGAGAACAATAATTTTTCAAGTTAAATTGATGACTAAACCGAATTTAGTTATTATATATGATTTTTTGCAACAATTTTTTATATGAACAAAAAAATTTATTGCTAAAAATACCTTGGACCCCTTATAATTATTGTTCAAAAATGAGATATTTCGATAATTTTGTTATTCTGTAACTGATCATAATAGTTACTAATAAAATCTTAATTATTCGCTACTAATTTAGCTATTAAGGGCTAGTTGCAGAAAAATTGTTTTCTGTAACCAATAATGTATATGCAAAATCTAAAATTTTAGACGGAAATTGTGAATTTATACTGGGAAAAATTCACCCGCTAAAAATGGCAACTAAATTCATTAGTCACTAAGGCAGGCTGTTCCGTAACTAGCAAAATAGTCACATAAAATTTAGTTTAGACACCAAATGTGGGAACATGTGGACCAAAAATTTTATTCCTCTGGCCGACCAATAGCAATTTAGTTAGTACATATAGGCTTTTTGCAACTAATTTTGACCAGTTACTAAAAAATTGATTGCAGAATATGGTTTTTCTAGTAATGAAAGGAAACCTCAAAGAATATGTAGAGAACTTTTAGAGGTATCTTCAGGCTTAGAATAAAATGCATTGTTGAGGACTAATAAAAAGAAACTTGTGCACCAGTGCAAGGGGATAGCCAGCCAAAAAGCACTTTTCATGTTTAACCATTTTGGGAAAATTTTCACTAAACTTTCTAGAGACCACTAAAAAAGCTAAACTAATTTTCTAGTTCATTAAATGAGCTAATTACAAGTGTACATGGACTACTTACACGTGTCTCAAATAAGGATAAAATCCTAACATCAAATAGAGATGCAACATGTGTAAAGGAAATCTGGCTGGGCGAGTGTCATCACATGGACACTCAGTGTCATGATAGCAAAAGACCATAAAACGATTGTGCATAAACAGAATGATGTTACGATATAAAAAATCACTGTCACCATACTAAATTCATAATTTGACAAAAATACTTAGAATCACCCTCTTTGTCAAACTTATTTTCCCAAAAAGAAACACCAAAAAAAAAAAAAAAAAATAGTCTGTCTCAAACAAAAGAACATCAATCATCAACAGAGACAAGTTAGAAACAAAACACCAACAAACATATCTCACAAGTTACATTATCATTAAGGCATGGAGATAAGTTAGTAACAAAAACACAAACAAGAAACTTAAGCAAAACATATGAGATTTCAAAGAGAAATTGAAAGAAATCTAGAAAAATTAGTTGAGTGAATATTGTGTATTTGATTGAGTAACAAATCAGAGTCAACTCATTTTTATATGAAGTGAGAGAGATGACTAACATTTGACTCTTACAAAAAACGACACCGTCATGGATCCTAAACAAAAATGATAGATTTGACCTTTTTCTGCTTTTGTCAATATTTCCCCTTAAACTCAATTGGGGATATTCTTTCTACTGGATAACATTTCCCTTTGCACAAATCTGGGGACAATCAAATTCAAACTTTCTCTAATTCAGAACTACTATTCATTCTTCAACTAACGCTCCTTCTCAAACACAACTGGAGATTTTAGCCTCTAACTTTTTTTAACTCTGCTATTCTTTTAGTTGCATAATTCCAATGTAAACTTCAGCTTCACAATTCAGCACTTCAGTTGCACAATTCAGCATTTGCAATTAAAGCTTCAGCTGCATAACTACAATGAAAACTTCAGCTTCACAATGCAACACTTCAGCTGCACAATTCAACATTTGCAATGAAAGCTTTGCTACATAACTACAATGAAAACTTCAGCATAACTGCAATGAAAACTTCAGCTTCATAATGCAACACTTCAACTGCATAATTCAACATTTTATGAAAGCTTCAGCTGCATAACTACAATGAAAACTTCAACTGCACAATGCAACACTTCATCTGATTTCAGTACTTGGTTTAAGAACTGCAATAGTTTCTATCCCTTGACTAATTCACATTTCCGAAAAATTGATCTCTTAGTAAACTTTAGCTTCTCATTTAATCTTCAACACTTTGCTCACTGGACATTTTTTTTTTTTTTTTAAGTATCATTGAACATTTCAATACATCTTTGAGTCTACAAACAACACTACAACATGCTTTGAACACTTATTCCAAATTATTGTCATTAGCAACTTTTAATTCAACAACATTAAGTTTCTACTTCAGCTCTTAAAACTGAGCCACTGACAATGCTTTAGTTAAAACATCAACAATTTGCAACTTTGAAGGGACATATTGCACTATAACTTTCTTGGCTAGAACATGATCTCAATATAATGAGTATCAATTTCTATATGCTTGGTTCTAGCACGGAAAACAAGATTGGTTGCCAAGGCTTTAACACTAATATTGTCACACCATATCACATGAGTTGAACTCAACTTTACACCTATTTCAAAGAACAGATTGCCCAGCCAGGCTAATTCAATTGTTGTATGTGCTAGAGCTCTGTATTCAACTTCTATTGAAGACAAAGCAACAACTTTTTGTTTGCAAGAACTCCATTGAATTAGGTTAGACCCCAAGTAAACACAATAGCTACTTGTAGATCTTCTATCATATAGGTTACTTCCCCAATCTACATCTGTTTAGCATTCAACACAAAGAATAACAATTGGTCTGAATTTTAACCCATGAAACTGAGTACCTTTAATATACCTCAACACCCTTTTGCAAGCCTACCATTGGAGTTCAATTGGAGCTTGAAGAAATTGACCAAGCTTGTTGACTGAAAAGCTTATATCTAGTCTTGCTAAAGTCAAATACTTAAGTGCTCCTATGGTACTCCTATATAGATTGGGATCTTTGAACAAATCACTGCCAGAAGAGAAGAGTTTAGTTCCAACTGCCATGGGAGTTGGACAAGTATGAGCATCTTGCATCTTTGTTTTGGCTAGCAAATCAACAATGTACTTGGTCTGCTTCAAGTGAATACCTTCAACAGTTTTAGTGGCTTCTAAACCAAGGAAATATGTGACAGATCCAAGTGTTTTTAAGGCAAATTGACTATTCAAGTCTGCTACAAGTTGTAATATAATAGAGGTATGATCTAGTAGTAAGAATATCATCTACATAGATAAGAATGTAAAGAACTTGAGATGTGTCCTTAAGAATAAAAACACTACAATCTGTCCCTGAATTCTTGAACCTTTTGTCCAGTAATTCTTGCTTGAGCTTGTCAAACCAAGTTCTTGGAGCTTTTTCGAGACCATATAATGCCTTATTAAACTTGAACACATGAGATGAAAGATAAGAATTCTCAAAACCTTTAGGTTGCCTCATATAAACTGCTTCACTCAAAATGTCATTTAGGAAAGTATTATTGACATCAACTTGTTCGATGTCCCAACCTCTTGAAACAACAAGGGTAAAATTGATTCCAATGGTGGAAAGTTTGATAACTGGGCTAAATGTTTCAAAATAATCTAAACAAGGAGTTTGTTGAAACCCCTTTGCCATAACCTAGCCTTATACTATTGCAATGAACCATCACCATGTAACTTGGTTCTAAAAACGCATTTGTTACCAACTACCTTCATATAAGATGTTTTGGAACAAGAGTCCAAGTATCATTTTTCATGAGAGCATTAAACTCATCTTGCATAGCCTCTTTCCACTCAACACTAGCAAGAGCTTCACTTACTAAAAAAGGTTCAGATTAGACATTTAAAGGTTTTGACACTACAAGAACTGTTTTGGACTAATCAACAGGTTTTGCTCATAGAATGTGTGTTGGTAGGTAGACAAAAAGTAGGTAAAAAGGTTAAAGCTAAGCTGTTTGGTGGTAAATTGTAAGAGATTGAAGGTGAGCTATTTGGAGAAAAATTATGAGTGGTTGAAGATGAGTTGGTAAAATGTGAGACGATGAAGTAGAGAACTGCGATAAGGTTAAATCTACTACAAGAGGGCAGTAAGGAGTCTTTTGATTGGAAGAAAAACATTGTGTTTTATCTAACATTGTAGATGACTTTGAGTTTAAAGAAATAGGTTGGAAACAAGTGAGATCAACTTCAAGAGAATAATCTGATAATTGTGAACTAGGGTTAGTAGGTACTGTTTGAGAATCTAATAATGAAAGTGATTGAAATGATTGTGTTGGTAACTTAAGATGTGAATCAGACAACTGTGGAGATTTTAAGGAGGAAGAGGAACAGTTAGAAATAGTATTGATGAAGGAAGGAATTTGCTTATCAATTGCTAGAGAAGGACTAGTTGAAAAACATGTCACTGCTAGAGAAACTTTGTTGGTTGAATCAGTTGCTGAGTGTTAAAGTAGGTGCCCCTAAGCCAATCATATTATTGTATGTTAACTCTATGGGGCATGGATATTCTATATATAAAAGGCATTGATTATATTATATAAAGCATATTTCATATGTATATATTAATATATGCCCTTAGAGTGGTTGAACCGTGACGAGGGAATCAAGCAGTGATAAGCCTTCATTGTGAGATCCCTATGATCACTTATGTTGGTCATTCTAGAAAACATCTGTAGCTGGAGTATTATCCTAACCTAGGGCACAAATAATATGGTAAGGCTATCATAACGTTGAATGACCCTACTGAAAGGTAGTAACTGATCTCACATGTCAAGGTTATTTGGTGACAACTTGGTGCGACGCATAGGTGCTTGTGATTCATGAATTCACTAGATTGACCTATCAGAGGATTCCATATAGATGGTAACACTAGTGTCCCTGGAATACATTCTCTAACAGATGGTGTTGCATGTGGTCCTTAGACTTGAGATCACCGGAGCACCGTGTACACTAGTTGGTGTAGTTTGACACTTACCAAATGTAATCTTGAGAGGGTTATCAATATGTGAATGATTGGCTACATCAAGAAGTACATCATGACTATGGTGGATCAACAAAGGATTCATCACTCCTGTGTATAGGAGATATTATCTCGGTGAGATTCTGAGGAAGGACAACGACCTTGGAATCTATGGCCACAATAGAATTGAGTTGAAGCTCGATTGGTTGATTAGTCCGACAACTGAATCTGTATAGGTTAAGGTGGTTTATATTTGAAACCGACATTACTTCTAAGCTTCAAACCTTGATGAGATAATAGATGATGAAATTCGATTGCGTGGTAACCATACTATTGACAGGTAGCGAATTACGTTGGATATGAATCCGTTGGGTGGCCCCGATACCTTACTAGGGGCCAATATTGGTCTATGTGTAATGAGACGATTGATTGGGTGTCGATCGTGATATTACACACTACTAGGATGATGAATAGCCTTCAGGTGACACACATAAAAAGCAAACTAAAGAAGAGAATATGTGAGGGGTATTTTCGTCATTTATTGATGAAGGGATATATTGGAAAATCTTACGGAGCAAATAAATTTGCTGGAAAGGTTGTTTCCTGGATCCAATCCTATATTGGATTTAACATATAAGATTGGTTATTTATTTAAATATGTGTGTGTGTGTGTGTGAAATATGATTGAAAGAACGTTATTAATGGATAAAAATAATAACAGGAAATACCTGGGATAAGATTTTCTTCCGGAATCATGGACACTAATGTATTAAATAGTGGAAGGGTATTTTTGTAAATACACCCTTAAGGGATTTTTAGGGCTACCCTTAAAAAGGGACTTTTCCCTAAAAATCAAATATCACTCATTTCATTACTCTCTTGGTCGTGGAGTGTATAGGTTCATTGAGAGAATTTTTTCTCTCAACCCTAATTTCACACATCTTCTTTAGTCTTCACATCAAGATCTAGTAAATCTCTTGTGTTGATCCTTGCCTTTGTGTGGATACCGGTGGTTCGATCCTACTCTTGGATCATCAGAGTTTTTCATCCGGATCCTGAAAAAGAGGTGTAGCCTCCAAATGTGGGTAAGATTCTAATTCTTTCATGGGTTTTGTTTATTTTATAGCATATGAACATCGTCATACTCATATTTGGATTTCAGGGCTTAATAGTGTTTAATCGGTAAATTTTTGTTTTCCGCAGCATTGTTCTTGAAAACACCAATAGTGGTATCAAAGCCTCTTATATGAGTTTTTGATGTTTTGATTTTATGCTGGAAGTATGTGATTTGAAGATTGCACGTTTAGGGTTTTATTTCAATTGATTTTGATTTGGATTAATTGAAATGAAACTTGGATTGTTGTGTTTGGGAGATTATTGAAACCTGTTATGTTTGATCTAATTTTTTTTAAAAATTAGAGAAGATTTGATGAAACTCTAAGCACCACTATGTGTGGTGGTGTTGGCTGCCATGGTTGGAGGTTCACGGCAGCATTGTGACACAAGGCAGTAGTTGTTGTTGTCAAGCAAGCAAAGCGTGCATCTTCTTGGAGGCAGCAGCGCGAGCGAGCCGCGCATTGCCATTTGTGGTGGTGGGGATGGCCATGTGCTCCCTCACACGGCCCTAGTTGATACCCGTAGGGTGTGTAGGGTTTTGGTGCTAAGGTAAAATACCATTGTCCCCAACAGGCTTGAGTTGCTAAACGCTGCTCAATCCAATTTATTATTCCGGTCATTAGTCCATTAATTGAATACAAACATGTCGAGGATATCTAAGGTTGACACTATTTTTGTACCTCAGTCTCGATGAGATAATAGATGATGAAAGGATTTGATTGCACGGTAACCATACCATTGACAAGCTGCGGTTTCACTGAATCTGAATCTATCAGGTGGCCATGATGCCTTACTAGGGGCCAATCTTGCTCTCTGTGTAGTGAGACGATTAATTGGTGTTAATCGTGATACTACATTGTAATAACTCTCTCTAGCAAGTATACTTTGGGGAAATATATTATGAAATCACTAAATATGTTATAGAGAACATAAATGTACATAAGTATAAGATAGTGGGCCCAAAAATAGCATTACTTTTATAAACTCAAAATACAGTTAGACAGTGTTGTCTTTCTCCTTCGCTACTTGACGTTTGATCCCACCGCATCCCATCTACTACCTGCAAAAACAGTAAAATCAATAGGGTGAGCACTAATTACTCAGTAAGTAAACCCATAACACTTCTATTCTTTCTCCGTTACTCCGATTTTGAATTTTCTTTCCTTACACCAAGCTCCTCTGTTCTTCTCTATGCATATGCACAAATGCATACACTTTCTATGCAATGCATTTTCTTTTCTGTTTTTTTTTTTTTTTTCTTCTTTTCTATTCTTTCTTGCTTTTTTTTTCTTTCTATTCTTTCTTTCTTTTCTTTTCTATTCTTGTTTGCAGATCAGACTTGGTTGAGGCATGGATTCGGAACCCTAGCCGTGTGAGTGTACTCTCTAATTCTGGGTACAGTCCTCATCCACATGCACTTCTAACGGACTATACAAATTCTTCTTTCTTATTTTGAGGCCGCTCACTAAAGGCGGCGTGCATGTGGGCTATTCTTCTTCTCGGTCACTCACGGGTTCCCCATCGCAACAACCTTCTCTTCTCTTATCTTTTTACATTTCTTTAAATAAAATTTCGGATTTGAACTTCTATAATTATATTCTTTAGAGGATGATTCTACAATTTATTTCTTTCTCTTTGTTTTTTAATGTTCTCATACATGTGTATGTGCATGGAAATATGCTCATTCTTTGCTATTCTTTCTAAATGCAAATGCTCAAATATGAGAATGTATTATGGCATAAAAAGATATCATTAGGGAACTAGTATTCTCTACCGACAATATTCCCATACTTGAAATCAATCATAGATTATTAGACTAAAAATAAACTAATAAAATTGGAAGCATTCTTGAGGTAGTCATACTGCATTGGTCATATTCAAGAAGGCATATCTTGAGTTATACACATCGGATTGCTATGATCTTGGTCACATTTTAAAGCTTAGAGAAAGGGCTAAAACTTTTATGGTTAGGTCTCAACCCAGTTCGATATGTATGATGCTCAAAAATTACTTAGAAAGCCACAGATTTGACAGGGCAACCATGGTAACATGTTTTCTCTTAGGATTTTCATTAAACAATTCATATGCACATGCAAATACTAAGTTGGCTATACTTTCACATCTTTCTCAAGACACCAAAATAGGGGTAAGAACTCACTAAAGCCAAGCATCAACCTAGCTGAAATTCATCCTCCACTTTTCCACATCCATACTTTTATTTTTCCTCCAAAATTCCATCAACTCAACACATACAAATAGGTCAATTCTCATCACATATTGATAAATCAATTCTCATCCCATACTAATAAATCAATTCTCTACGCATACTAATGAATCAATTTTCATCACATACTACTAATTCACTTCCCATCATATACTAATAAATTACTTCTCATGGTCATGAAATTCACACATCAAACAACCTCAATTTTCAATCCATAATTTCTCATCATCCAAACACACATACAACATAAAATAAATTTCTCTACACAACTAGTGATTAAATCAAGGCTAAAGTTGGATTTATTTACCTCGAATTTGAGCAACTCTAACACTATAATCTTTGTTTGGTAGAATTCCATTTCCTTTTAAACCCTAAGCATATAAAACCATAAGAATTCAAAACTTTAAAATTTAATCTCACATCTTGATGCAAGATTTTTACCTTTGGATGCTTAGGATTGAAAATCTATCAAAATCTAGCCAAAATCCTATGAATTTCCTTGGAAATTTAGTGAAGAACTTTGAGAGAATTTGGGTAGAGAATGGCATGAATGGAGGGGTAGAGTGGCTAGGGTTTCTCCTCTTGAACTCTTAATATATATATATATATGTATATTCCTATTTTACCCATGCACTTTCTAAAAATTCCATCTATGTCTCTTAGTCAATTATAAAAATGCCCTCATTTTTATTAACTTCTCCATGTTATTCTATTTCTTTTCACTCCCCACTTTTCCATCTAAATATGAGTGAAATGACCATTTTACCCCAAATAACATTTTAGAGAATTTCCTTCACACTTGTTCAAGATAACTTTAACTAGATTTAACTAAGGGTATTAAGGCATAAAGAAAACTACGTACTTTGATGTAGGCGTTACAATTCACGCCCCTTGTAAGAATTTCGTCCCCGAAATTCAAAAGAACAATTCGGGATAGCGACTCTGCATATCTTGCTCTACCTCCCATGTTGCTTCTTCTACTTTATGATTCCTCCATAGGACTTTTACGAGTGGAATACTTTTGTTTCGAAGCTCTTTAATCTGTCTATCTAAGATCTGTACTGGTTGCTCCTCATAAACGAGATTCTCTTCTAAGTCCACTTCTTCTACTTTTAGTATATGGGAGGGATCACTGACAAATCTTCGAAGCATCGAAACATGGAACACATTGTGCACCCTATCCATATTAGGTAGTAGCGCCAACTTATAAGCTACCTTTCCAACTCGTTGTAACATTTCAAAGGGGCCAATGTATCTAGGTGCTAACTTTCCTTTACCGCAAAACGTATTACCTGTTTATAGGGGGAAACTTTAATAAACACTTTATCACCCACTTCAAATTCCACGTTTTTTCTCTTTAAATCTACATAGCTCTTTTTTCTATCTTGAGCTTGCTTCATTCTATGCCAGATCAACTAGATATCTTTTATCATTTTCTGAGTTATCTTGGGCCCAAGAGTTGTTTCCAAAGCCTCTTTCTCTCCTACTTCATCCCAATGCAGTGGGGACCTACATCGTCTACCATACAGAGCTTCATAAAGAGCCATCTTAATTGTAGACTGATAACTGTTAATATAAGCAAATTCCACCAAAGGTCACGTCTCATGCCAGGTCATTTTATAATCCATACAGCATGTTCTCAACATTTCCTCAAGTACCTGATTTGTTCTCTTAGTTTGGCCATCTGTCTGAGGGTGATATGTTGTACTAAATGCTAACCTGGTATCCAAGTTTCTCTGTAGACTAGTCCAGAAAGCTAAAACAAATCTAGAATTTCTATCTGATACTATGGTCTTGGGCACCCCATGGAGTCTAATTATCTCCCTAATATAAATCTAAGTCAAATGATCTACTGTGGTACTATCCTTTACTAGAAGAAAATGTGCTGATTTGGTTAATCTATCTACTATCATCCATATCGCATTATACCCTCTTTGAACTCTTGGAAGGCCTGTAATGAAATCCATTGATATTTTCCCATTTCCATTCAGAAATGCTGAGTGGCTGAAGCAATCCCGATGGCCTCTAGTGTTTTGCTTTAACCTATTGACAAATCAGGCATTTAGCTACATACTCTACGATATCTCTCTTCATACCTGGCCACCAATAACTCTTCTTTAAATCTTGATACATCTTGGTTCTTCCTAAAAAACCTTCTTCTTCAACTCAACATCTTGAGGAACGCATATGCGATTCCGAAAATGGAGGACACCATCTAAAAGGTGAAATTATGATATCTCGCCTTCCAACACTTGTCGACTTATTTTCTGACACCACTCGTCGACAACTTGCGTTTCTTTAATCTCTTCCAGTAAAGTAGGCTGAATTTCCAACTTGGCAATCCTTCCTGGTATCACCTCAATCCGTTCCCTACATAATTCTTCCAATAATTCTTTCTACATTGTGAGTCGGGACAAATAGGCTTTTCTACTCAAAGCATCAACTATTACATTGGCTTTTCCAGGCTGATGCCTTAATTTCACAATCATAATCTTTTATTAGCTTTAACCATCTCCTTTGTCTCATATTCAGCACCCTTTGAGTGAAGAAGTACTTCAAACACTTATGGTCGATACAAATATTACTTTTAGCACCATATAGGTAATGGCTCCATAACTTTAATGCAAAGACTACAGCTGCCAACTCTAAATCATATGTAGGGTATCTCGTCTCATACTCTTTCAACTGTCAAGAAACATAAGCTATTACCCTACCCAACTGTATCAACACAGCACCAAGTCCCTAAAATGAGGCATCTGTATAAATATCGTAATCTACACCCTCCTGTGGTAACACAAGAATAGGAGCTGTGGTCAATCTTCTTTTTAACTCTTGAAAAGTTTCTTCATAAGCATCTGACCATATGAAAGGAGTTCTCTGTTTGGTAAGAGTTGTAAGCGCCTTAGCCAACTGAGCAAATCCTGCTACAAACCGCATATAATAGCCTACTAGCCCTAAGAAACTTCTAACTTCCTTTACTATCTTCGGTTTTTGCCACTCGAGAATTGCTTTCACCTTACTAGGATCCACTGATATACCCTTCTTTGAGACGGTATGGCCCAGGAAGATAACTTTATCTAGCCAAAACTCACACTTAGAAAATTTGGCAAACAGCTTCTTATCTCACAATCGCTGTAGCACAAATCTTAGGTATTCTTCATGCTTATCTTCTGTCTTAGAATAAACAAGGATGTCATCAATAAACACCACTATGAATCGATCAAGAAATCATGGAACACCCGGTTCATTAAATCCATAAAGAGTGTCGAGGTATTGGTTAACCCAAAAGGCATCACCACAAACTCATAATGCCCATATCTGGTCCGAAAAGCAGTCTTGGCAATATCTTGCTCTACAACCCTTACTTGGTGATAACCTGTAACACTTGCTCTCAACTACTATTCTTATAGTTCATACTATGTAAAATATAGAGATGTATATCATACGAAAGATAGTGGGCTCAAATTTTTCTTTACTAATAAAATATAATTCTTTACAAATACAAAAGACTATGTATTTAAAAACTTTCTAATTAATACAAAATATCATGACTGGTAGACAGTGGTGCCAATACTCTTCGCTCCTCGACGTCCATCCGATCGTTGCTCCTATTTCCTGTAAAACAGAGAAGAACAACGGGGTGAGCACAACAATGCTCAGTAAGTAAATCCTCTACTACCTATCCCCGCAACTCACTCTTTGGTTCTTTCCTCACTCTACTGTTCTTCTATTTCTATTTCTCACTGTCTTCCTTTTTCTTTCTAATACTGTTATTCTCCTTTAACTCTGCTCTGCTCTTTTTCTTTCTTTCTCTCTGTTCTTTTTCTCTTACTCTTACTCATCATGAAGGAAAATCATGGTTCTCTCTTATTCTCATCATACTCACCATGAAAGAAAAATCATGGTTCTCGCCTGTATAAGCTCTACATGCAATTAATACAAAAGAACTGCATGTTTCTTTCTTCTACTCTCTATTCTTATTAGCTCAAACTTCCGCATTCTTTCTCATACTCTCTCTCTTTCTATCTCATTCTTTCTCAAGCTTTCTCATTCCTTCTCATTCTTTAATTCTCTCTATTATCTCATTCTCATTTCTTATAATTCATTTATACTAACTCGCTCTTTAAATGTCACGGCCCCGTCTTACCGTAGTCATGGCCGGGACTTCTCTCGCTCTACGTGACTTCTACTGATTCTAGCCGATCGGACTCGGTTATGCATGGATTCGGAACCCTTGGCCACGTGAGTGTATAATCTCTCTCTCGGGTACTCGGGTATAGCCCTCATCCGCATGTACTCTCACTGCCACACCTCCTGCATAGCCCTCATCCGCATGTACTCACGGGCTACACCACTTCGTCATTTCTTTCGACTCATGCCGCTCTCAATGCGGCGTACATGCGGGAATACTCTACCCATTACTCACGGGTTCCCCATCGCATAACCTACTCTATGCTCTTATCTCTCTCTTATTCTTTCTCATGTTTGCTCATCTCTTTCTCACGCTAGTACTCATACTCAAGCTAGTACTCATAATATAACTTAACTCTTAGCTTTTCTCATCTCTGTTATTTCTATTTCTGTTCTTTCTCATTCTTACTCATTGGAATGCCACGACCTCATCTGACCGGAGGCACGGCTGGGCGCTACCACTCTACGTAACTTCCGCTCATTTCTCTACCGATCGGATTTAGTCATGCATGGATTCGGAACCTTTGGCCATGTGAGTGTACATGCTTTCTCTCTACCTCTCTCAAATGTCACGACCCCTTCTTACCGGAGGCACGGCTGGAATCTCATGTTCCACTCTACGTGACGGTCATGGCCTCATCTGACCGGAGGCACGGCTGGGGATCACAAAGCACCCACTCTCGTGACTCTACTCATCATTCACAGGTTCCCCATCGCACAACTTACTATATTCTCTTCTTTAGCACTTTTCTCTCTCTTATTCGCTAGTGCTCAATCTCTCTTTCTCTTTACTCTTAAGAATTGCTATTCTCAACATCCTTTACTCTTTCTCACTCAAACTATTACTCATAGTATAGCTTATACTCAAAATTCTCTACTTTTAAGCTAGTACTCATAAGGTAGCTCATACTCAACATTCTCTATTCTTTCTCAAACTACTTCTCAATGCACAATTAATGCATATGGATGGTTCATACTCATTAATGCACTTATGAAATGCCAAATGCAATATTTCATCAAAACAGTCATCCTGCACAGGTCACACTAAAAAGGTCATAACTTGCGTTATATACCTCGGATTGCTACGGTTTTGGTCTCGTTTTAAAGCTTAGAGACAGGGCTACAACTTTGATGTTTTGGTCTCAGCCCAGTTCAATCCGTAAAATGCCCAAAAAGCACTTAGAAAGTCACGGCTGTGACAGGGCAGATTTCACTTAGGCATTTCATCAAACAACTCATGTGCATACAAAAACTCTTCTCTAACTACCACTCTCCTTCTCTTTTTAACCATCCAAAATGGGAAGAAACTCCCTTCTATGGACATGGTTCCTATCATAAAAGAACACTCCCAAAATATCTACTCAATCTCCTCCAACTTCATCTCAAACTCATCACACACTAACACTTCCCATAAAAGAAATATCCAACAAACATAACATAAATACTCTTCTCAACTCAATTCCTCAACAAATAGACATACATCTCTACTCAATTTCTCAATAAGCATCATATATACATGCATAAATAAATCTCTACTTAAGAATTTCTTAAACTTTAGCTTGAGTTGGATTTACTTACCTCATACTTAAGTAGTCTCCACTAAAGCTCTCTACTCTTGTTGGACCATAGCTTTCCCTTATTTCCTAAGCATAAACTTAGTAAGAACTTAACCCTTACAAGAATAAAACTCATCTCTAAAGTAGGGATTCTTACCTCTTCTTGCCTAGGATCACTTCTTTGTCAAATTCCAACTCAAAACTCTCAAAAATCCCTTAGAAGATTGAGTGAGGAATTGAGAGAAAATGGGAGATGAAGAGGCGGTGGAAATGGGTGCAATGAATGGGTTTAGAGAACTCAACCCTTATTAGCTCATATAATATACACTCTTTCCCATTTTGCCCTTACTCTTTCTTGAAAATTCCACCTTTATCCTTTAACTCTTTACAAACTCACCCCCATTTAACACTATTCTCCATGAAATTTCCTTACATTTTACTCCCCACTTTTCCTGCTAATTAGGGGTAGAATGGTCATTTTACCCCTATGAAGAATTCTCTAGAAAACTCAAGGAACTTTTCTGCCGTCCTGTCGCCGCGGCGAAGAACTTCCTGTCGCCCTGGCGAAACATTCCAGAACTGACACCGCCGACACAGAACCAACGTCCCCGCGGCGCAGCTCCTCGCCCCGGCGAAGGCTGTAACTCCAAAATCCGCCAAGTCTTGATCAATTCCATGATACACACTCAATCAAACCCAAAACATCAACTCAACCAAAAGCCAACCAAACAACATGAGCAATATACAAACTCATTTAGGGGCAATTCAGTAATCCTTTAGGCCATACCATAAACAATGGCTACGTATTTCAAGTGGGGTGTTACATAACCCGACCTTAAATCAATCTTTGAAAACATGGTTGCTCCTTTTAGCTGATCAAACAAATCATCTATGCGAGGTAACGGGTATTTATTCTTCATTGTCACTTTATTTAACTCTCTATAATCTATACACATCTGTAGAGATCCATCTTTCTTCTTCGCAAATAAAATTGGAGCACCCTAGGGAGAATGGCTAGGTTGAATGAAACCCTTGTCTAAGAGTTCCTGAAGTTTCTTTTTCAATTCTTGAAGCTCAGCTGGGGCCATGCTAATATTTTCTTATTTCTCACTTATCTATTATTGAGGGCATCACCCTTAAACAGAAAGCTTGCATACTGAATCTTATCCCGGTTTGTCATAGGGAAAAGTGATGCCGTATGCTCCATGCCACTATTGGGTCTGTCGTACCCCTGAATTCTAACTGCTGATGTTGATTGGGCAATCCATAAATAGGCTCAAAACGATTCTATACTATCGAAGGTACCGGCCTTTCTCTCACTTCTCTAGTGCTCAGTACAACAACGGGTGTCTCAACTCTCTCCGATGTAAATCTCCCCTGATTCTCTACCAATACTTGCTGTATAATATTACTGATTCTCACTTCATCAAGGATAGGGGGAGTAGATCCTAACGGGTTGGGCAGTTCACCCGCACTCACTACATTCTTTTTACCTGATCGGGTTATACGTCTTATCTACCATACATAGCACCCACACTTTTAGTCAACTAAATTAACTTATCTACTATAAGTAATGAGAGAAATAACTTACAACGGTCAGCTACGGTAGGTCAATGCGGCGGGAGAGGCACACTGTCAAATCCCAAAACCATGCTCTAATACCAAAAATGTAATAACTCTCTCTAGCTAGTATACTCTGGGAAACATATTATGAAATCACTAAATATGCTATAGAGAACATATATGTACATAAGTATAAGATAGTGGGCCCAAAAATAGCATTACTTTTATATACAAATCTCTACATCAAGTACAATAGTAACAAAAATAAACTCAAAATATAGTCGGACAGTGCTACATTTCTCCTTCGCTACTTGACGTCCCATCCCACCGCATCTGATCTACTACCTGCAAACAAAGTGAAATCAACGGGGTGAGCACTAATTTCTTAGTAAGTAAACCCACAACACTTCTATTCTTTCTCCGTTACTCCGATTCTGAATTTTCTTTCCTTACACCAAGCTCCTCTATTCTTCTCTTCTTTATTTTTATTTTTAAGATTCTAGTTTCTCACTTACCGATATGTAAACACAAATAGGGAAACTAACTCAGGATAGTAGAAATGGCATGATGCATATGCACAAATGCATAAACTTTCTATGCAATGCATTTTCTTTTTTCTTTTTCTGTTTTTTGTTTTCTTTCTTTTTTCTGTGTTTCTTTTTTTTTTTTCTTTCTGTTTTTCTTCTTTTCTTTTCTATTCTTTCTTTCTTTCTTTTCTTTCTTTCTTTTTTTTTCTAATCTTGTTTGCCAATCAGACTTAGTTGAGGCATGAATTCGGAACCTTGGTCGTGTGAGTGTATTCTCTAATTCTGGGTACAGTCCTCATCTACATGCACTTCTAATGGACTATACAAATTCTTCTTTCTTATTTTGAGGCCGCTCACTAAAGGCGGCATGCATGTGGGCTATTCTTCTTCTCGGTCACTCACGAGTTCCCCATCTCAACAACCTTCTCTTCTTTTATCTTTTTACATTTCTTTAAATAAAATTTCAGATTTGAACTTCTTTAATTATATTCTTTAGAGGATGATTCTACAATTTATTTCTTTTCTTTCTTTCTCTTTATTCTTTAATGTTCTCAAACATGTGTATGTGCATGGAAATGTGCTCATTATTTGCTATTCTTTCTAAATGCAAATGTGAGAATGTGAGAATGCATTATGGTATATAAAGATATCATTAGGGAACTAGTATTCTCTACCAACAATATTCTCATACTTGAAATCAATCATAGATTATTAGACTAAAAATAAACTAATAAAATTGGAAGCATTCTTGAGGTAGTCATACTGCACAGGTCATATTCAAGAAGGCATATCTTGAGTTATACACATCAGATTGCTATGATCTTAGTCTCATTTTAAAGCTTAGAGAAAGGGCTACAACTTTTATGTTTAGGTCTCAACCCAGTTCGATATGTATGATGCTCAAAAATCACTCAGAAGGCCACAGATTTGACAGGGCAACCATGGTAACATGTTTTCTCTTAGGATTTTCATCAAACAATTCATATGCATATGCAAATAGTAAGTTGGCTACACTTTCACATCTTTCTCAAGCCACCAAAATAGGAGTAAGAACTCCCTAAAGCCAAGCATCAACCTAGCTGAAATTCATCCTCCACTTTTCCACATCCATACTTTCATTTTTCCTCCAAAATTCCATCAACTCAACACATACAAATAAATCAATTCTCATCCCATACTAATAAATCAATTCTCTACACATACTAATGAATCAATTTTCATCACATACTACTAATTCACTTCCCATCATATACTAATAAATTACTTCTTATGGTCATGAAATTCACAAATCAAACAACCTCAATTTTCAATCCATAATTTCTCATCATCCAAACACACATACAACATAAAATAAATTTCTCTACACAACTTGTGATTAAATCAAGGCTAAAGTTGGATTTATTTACCTTGAATTTGAGCAACTCCAACACTATAATCTCTCTTTGGTAGAATTCCCTTTCCTCTTAAACCCTAAGCGTATAAAACCATAAGAATTCAAAACTTTAAAATTTAATCTCACATTTGATGCAAGAATCTTACCTTTGGATGCTTAGGATTGAAAATCTATCAAAATCTAGCCAAAATCCTATGAATTTCCTTGGAAATTTAGTGAAGAAATTTGAGAGAATTTGGGTAGAGAATGGCATGAATGGAGGGGTAGAATGGCTAGAGTTTCTCTTCTAGAACTCTTAATATCACAAAATAATATATATATATATATATATATATATATATATATATATATATATATATATATATATATATATATATATATATATATATATATATATTCCCATTTTACCCTTGCACTTTCTAAAAATCCCATCTATGTCCCTTAATCAATTACAAAAATGCCCTCATTTTTATTAACTTCTCCATGTTATTCTATTTCTTTTCACTCCCCACTTTTTCATCTAAATATGAGTGAAATGACCATTTTACCCCTAATAACATTTTAAAGAATTTCCTTCACACTTGTTCAAGATAACTCTAACTAGATTCAACTAAGGGTATTAGGGCATAAATAAAGCTACGTACTTTGATGTGGGCGTTACATACACACTGCCGATATGATGAGGAGTGTATGGGTCATACACTTAGAAGATAATTTAAAAATCAATTTGTGAGAAGGGTATTTTCCTCTTTTAGGATGAAAGGGTATTTTCATAATCTCACAGTGCAATTAAATTTGCTGAGGTTGTTGCCTATATTTAATTTTAATATTAAAATTAAATTAGTGAGATTACATTTAAATATTTCTCTGTATATATTTAAATGAATTATTATTATTGACTAAATGTTAATATATTATTATATATTAATTGATTTTAATTATAATAATAATTAACTAATTAAAATATCATAAAGGGGGTGTTTGGTTGCAAGGGTGAACTATGGTTGGAGCCCATGGCTATTCCTAAGTGGAATAGGGTTTTATTTGTTGCACTATATATGTGCAACTTAAAATTAAAACATTAGGGAATTGATTCATTCAACAAAATTAAAAACCCTAGCCACCCTTTTTACTCTCTCTCTCGCGTTTCACTCTTGAGTAAAAGAGAAAAATTTTCTTTTCTTCTTTCTTGATTCTTGAAGCCCTTTGATTGTTCTAGCAAAATAATCAAGGGTTCTGCGGATTGTCTTCGTGTGAATTTCCATAAGTGCGATCCTACTTTGGATGGATTAGCAAAGAATCACATGAATAGTGTCGATGAACAGTATCCAGTGAACAATGTCAATGAATAGTAGTCAATGAATAGTGCTGTGAACAGTGTTCATGAGCGTAATCAGAGATATTCGGAGGAGCTTCCAAACGTGTGTAAGCATTCTGAATCCTTGTATGGATTTTCTATATTGTTGTAATGCAAAAGGTTATAAATACTATAATCTATACCCAGATTTGGATTAAGCATATGATCGGTTTTTATTTGTTTTAAAACTATGTTTTTCCGCTGCGTAAACCTGATCACATGCTAACAATGGTATTAAAGCTGGTTACTAGATTATTTTGTTTAATCATTGATGTTTGATAACATGTTTTTGCATAATATGTTTTCATGAATCTGGTGGATTTTGTATATTGATTGGTTTAATTGATCAATTGACTAATGATGTGTTGATGAGTAACTTATTGGTTGGTTGATGTCCTGGTCGAATGCTTGTGCATTCGATTTGATTTGGATTCATATCGTTACGTGAAAAAATTGCAAAAAGGATTACTGTGCAATTCATTGTTTTGTAGTGTTAGCCGCAACGAAATAACACTTCGCCGTGGCGATATGCAAAAGGTGAATCGGGCCGCGGTAAAATAATCTTTCGCCATGGCAACCTGCCTGAAAAGTAGATCTAGCCGTGGCGAAATAAAACTTCACCGTGGCATGAAACTCTCTAGAACGTTTTGTGTTTTCTGGAAGTTTATGGCGTTTGCGGCAGCGAAATAAAACTTTGCCGCAACAACCATGTGTGTATGAACCTCGCTGCGATGAAGAAAATTCTTCGTCGCAGTAAGAAAGCTACTATTCCATTTTGCTTTTCTGTTTTTCGCACAGTGGCCAAATTGTAGTTTTTGAACCTATAAAGCCAATAATAATTCTGCACATATAAGAAGGGTAATTTAATAATTCCACCCACCCAAATTCAAAATGTTAATTTTGGATGTATGCAATGTTCTTGTTTGAAATTGCATGGTGCCCAGTACATGAGCCTTAGACCTTTGGTATGTTTTTGTAATTTTGGGTTTGCTTGTAATTTTATAAGGAAATAGGACCTGTCTGTCTTGCCTCTCTCTGTTATATCGCCATGTATTTCTTCCTTTCATCTCACTCCCCTCGTATGTAATGCGAGGTTTCTATTTTATCGATGTAAATTAGAATAGGGTTTTTTATTATAAAATATTTTGTAATGATCGTGAAGAAGAAATGAAGGAGCTATGAAGAGGAATAACTTGAAGACCCCAGATATACTTTTAAACCCCTAGGTTGACCCACGATTCCTCTAGGCTTGAGGAAATTGGTTTTAGTGGGCTATGTACCGACACGTTTTATTTTGTTTAGAATGTATGCTAAGGTTGAATGTTCAATAACATGCCAGACAATGACATTCTAACAAAGATAATAATCTGGTGAGACATTAAATAAAAACCCTCCACTTAAGTATGTTAAGTCACGTATGTCTTCCATCACCATGGTTTTAATCAAACTCACTATATATATATAGATGAGAATAAAATAATGAGCCCATAACTAATTTGTCTTTATATATAAATCTTTACATAATATAATAAAGTCACAAAACATCACTCGACAGTGTTGCCAAACCCTTCTGCTTCTTGATGTTCCAAGCAATCGCAATCCCATCTACTACTTGCAAAAACATTGAAAACAACGAGATGAGCACTAATTACTTAGTAAGTAAACCCGCTATGCTACTCTTCTCTCTCCGTTGCTTAAATTCTGAATTTCTTTCCTTACATCACACTTCTCTATTCTTGCTCTGTTCTTTCTCTGTTCTTTCTCTATTCTTTCTTTGTTCTTTCTCTATTCTTGCTCTATTCTTTCTCTATTCTTTCTTTGTTCTAATTGCCCACTACTCAAGATAATGGGCATGGTATTATGCATATATATGATGCAAATGCACAAATGCATAGAATGTGCATTTTCTTTTCTATTTTTTCTATTTTTCTTATTCTGTTTTCTGTTTCTTTTCTCTGTATTTCTTTCTATGCTTCCTTTTTTTCTATTCTTCTTTCTTTTTCTAGTGTTTCTTTTTTTTTTTTTTATTGTTTCTTGCTGTTCTTTCTATTCTTTCTTTCTTTCTTTTTACACTTCTTTAGATAAAATTTCAGATTTGAACTTCTTTAATATTTCTCATTTCTTTCTATTTGTTCTTTAACTTTAATGTTCATTATTGCTCTTTAATGCTCTTATGAGTATGTATGCATGTTTATGGGCTCATGCTTATTATTCTTTCTAAATTCACATGTTTGGATGAAATAATGCAATATGGAATGTGAACATGTCATTCTCTACCATCTACCAACTCATCTCAAGATATCAAATAATCATAATCATGTATGCACTTCTCTTTGACATTTCATCAAACAATTTATATGCACACATCAACTCTAATTTGGCTACATTTCTACTCTCTTCTAAGCCACCAAAATTTGGAATAAAACACACCAAGATTAACGTCAAATTTGTCCAGGATTCACACTCCATAAATTCTACCATAATTCATCCAAACTCTCATCAAACACCAAGTACACAAACACTACTTCTCATGGATAAATTCTAACCATTATTCTGTAATGCCCACTTTGAGGTATGTAGTTTATATATGCTTATTGGCCCTTAGTTTTGTTTGTTGGCCTTTAGTTAACTTGTTTGTTTATATTGTTGCTTGGTTGCCCTGAATTTGGTGAAGGATTGGCGAAGTTAGAAAATTACAGACTTCGCCGAGCGAAGAATAATTCTCGCCGCGGCAACATACACTCTGTAATTTTTCGCCGGGGCGAATAGCTGGCTGAAATTCTTGAGAGGTTTCTAAAGGATTTTTCCTTAGGGGCAAAATGACCATTCTACCCCTAATTAGCAGTAAAAGTGGGAAGTGAAAAGTAAGAAAATTTCGTGGAGAATGCATTAGAGATGGGGGTGTATTTGTAAAGAATTAAAGGGCAATGATGGAATTTTCAATAAAGTGCAAGGGCAAAATGGGAAAGAATGTGTATTGATATGAGATATTAAGGGTTTAGTCTTACAAACCCTCCCATTCAATACACCCACACGCCACCTTCACTCTCCATTTCTCTCATCTCTACATCAAATTTTCAAGGAAGATTCAAGGGCTTTTAGTTGGATTTTGGTAGAGATTTGATCCTAAGCATCAAAAGGTAAGGATTCTATCTATAAATATGAGATCAATTTGTGTAAGTGTTGAATTCTTATAGAGTTTATGCTTAGCGTTTGAGAGAAAGAACAAGTCTACAAAAGATAGAGAGATTCTAGTGTAGTTACTCAAGCACAAGGTAAGTAAATCCAACCTTAACCCTTGTTTGAGCAATGAAAGTGTAGAGATTATTATTATTATATGAATCTTATGTGAATTTATATGCTTGAGATTTGTGGATGGAATTGCTATTGAGTTTGATGATGATTCATGATTGGATTTCCACCATGAGAAGGATTGGTTGTGTTGATAGAATTGTTGGAAGTTGGGTTGAATTTAGAAAGAGTTTAAGAAGATTTATGAAGTGTATTTTCCTGGCCAAGATTAGTGATGATTTAAAGGAGTTTTACTCCAATTATTGGTAGTTTGAGAAAGAAGTAGAGATATACCCAAGACAGAATTTGAGTATGCATGCATGTTGTTTGATGAAATGCCTAAGAGAAGTGTATGCATGAGTGGAGAAACCTTATTTTTGTGCTACATGGCATTTTTTCATTACATGTTTGGACTTAGAAAGAATTAAAAGCGTGAGCCATCCACATGCATAATATGCATATGTATAAGCATCTAAAGAATAAAGAATAAAGAAAGAAAGATTAAAGAGAAACAAGGAAAAGCACTAAAGCACAAAAAGAAAGAGAGAAGAGTGCTAAAGAAAAGAAAAGAAAGGTTGTTGCGATGGAGAACCCGTGGGTGACAAGAAGAAGAAATTCTGACATACACACTGCCTTAAGTGAGCGGCCTAAGAAGAAGAAGAATTTGTACGGCCTGTAAGAGTGTATGTGGATGAGGGCTATACCAAGAAGAAATTCCTACATGCACGCCACCTTAATTGAGTGGCCTAAGAAGAAGAAAGAATTTGTACGGCTCGTAAGAGTGTATGTGGATGAGGGTTGTACCAAGAAGAAATTCCTACATGCACGCCACCTTAATTGAGTGGCCTAAGAAAAAGAAAGAATTTGTACAGTCCACAAGAGTGCATGTAGATGAGGACTGTACTCACTCACATAGCCGGGGTTTCGAATCCATGCATCAACTGAGTCCGATCGGCAAAGAATAAGAAAGAAGAAGAAATAATAAGAAAAAGAAAAAGAATAAGAATAAGAATAAGAAAGAAAAGAAAAGAAAAGAAAAGCTTGAGCAAGCAAGAAAAGAAAAAGAAAGAAAGAAAAGAAAAGGAAAAGAATAGAAAGAAAGAAAAGAAATAGAAAGAAAGAAACATAGAAAAGAGAAAGAAACAGAATAAGAAATAGAAAAGAAGAAAAGAAAATGCATTTCTATACACTTATGCATTCGCATCTCATCCATGCATATTACCACGATTCTTATCATGGTTAGTGAGAGATAAGAAAGAATGAAAGAACAGGGAGAATTAGAAAGAACAGAGAGAAGTAGAAAGAAAGAACAAAGAAAGTTAGAATAAAAGAAACAGTGAGAACTAGAAATAGTGAAAGAAAGAGAAAGAACAAGAGAGAATGAAAAAGAAAAAGAATAGAGTAAGGAAAGAGCTAAAGATTAAGTCGCGGGGATGAAAGAGTAGGGGATTTACTTACTAAGCATTCGTGCTCACCCCGTTGTTTCTTCATGTTTTGCAGGAAATAGGTGAGAAGCAGTCGGATGGACGTCGAGAAGCGGAGAGAAATGGCATTACTGTCCACCGTTACTAAAGTTGTTGTACATACTATTTTGTTTGTAAAGAATTATATTTATAGAGTAAAGAAAATGTTTGGGCCCATTTACTTTTCATTTATACTTATGTATTTGTATTATTGTATATTTTTCTGAGTATACTAGTTAGAAAGAAGCTATTACACATTCAGTATCCATTCCATCAACAATTCTTCATATATAAGCATATACATGCATAAAAGAAATTCTCTACAGTTCATCCAAACTCTCTTTCTCTTTGTTCTTTAATGTTCTCATATATGTGTATGTGCATGGAAATATGCTCATTCTTTGCTGTTCTTTCTAAATGAAAATGTGAGAATGTGAGAATGCATTATGACATATAAAGATATCATTATGGAACTAGCATTCTCTACCAACAACAATCCCATACTTGAAACCAATCATAGATTATTAGACTAAAAATAACTAATAAATTGGAGGTACTTTTGAGGTAGTCATTCTGCGTAGGTCATATTCAAGAAGGCATATCTCGAGCTATATGTAACACCTCATTTGAGGTACGTAGTTATTGTTTCTTCTTTTGCTCTTATTTGAGTTGGTTTCTTGGTAATATTGTTTGGTTGACCTTTAATTGAGTGTTATGCTGAATACTTGCCCTGAAATTGGTTGAAAATAGAAGAAGTTCAGTGTTCCAAGCTTCACCGGGGCGAAGAAGAATCTTCGCCGCGGTGAAGAGGTGTTGAAGCCACGGGGAAGCTGCTGGACAGTTTCGCCGCGGCGAAAGAAGCTTCCTCGCCGCGGCGACAGGCCGACCAAAATGTTTGTTAAGTTTTAGATATTTTCTTCCCTAAGGGCAATTTGACCATTCTAAACCTAATTAGTAGGAAAAGTGGGGAGTAAAATGTAAGGAATTTTCATGGAGAATATGTTGCTATGGGGGTGTGTTTGTAATGAATCAAAGGATATAGATAGAATTCCCAAAGATGAGTAAGGGCAAAATGGGAATGCTTGTGTATAAATTTCATTAAAAGGAATTAAGTCATTGCAAACCCTTCATTCTTCTTCTCCATCCGCACTCTCCTCTCTTACTTCCTCTCAATTTCTCTTTCTTTTGATCAAGGAGTTTTGAAGGGCTTTTAGAGTGATTTGGGGTAGAAAATCAATCTAAGGCATCCTAAGGTAAGGATTCTTGCTTTGGTTGTGAAGCTTTGTGAGTTTTTGTATATATTTGATTATTGAGGGTTTTTGTTCATTTGTTTAAGAGTAGAGAAAAAGTCAAGCAAACCAAGTGAAAGGAAGAGCTAGTGAAATCTCTCCATAACAAGGTAAGTAAATCCCAATCCAAGTTGAGATTTGAGAATTTTCTTGATTAGGGTTTTGATAGCAATTATGTATGTATGTTATATACAATGTTATATACCATGTTATTGAGGCTTAAATAGAGATTTCTAATGCTTTGTGATTGTTTATACATTGCAAATATAAGAAGTGAGATGTGGGTTGGAAAGGTAGTTTGAGATGGAATTGAAGGGTATTGAGGAATCCTTTTGGAAGTGTCTTTCTTTGGCAGGATATGTGGCTATGTGAGGGGGTTTCTCCCCATTTTGGATGGTTAGAGAAAGATTTAGAACTATTGTTATAGTAGAGTTTTATTATGCACTTGAGTTGTTTGATGAAATGCCTAATAGAGGTTTGAGTATGAGTAGTGAACTTTAATTCTTGCAACATTGCATGTTGGCATTTCATAAGTGCATTAGTGGAGATGAACCATCCATAGGCATTAATTTGCATTGAGAAGTGACCTAAGAAAGAGTAGGAAACTTTGTGTATGCACTTGCTTTATGAGTAGAGAACTTTGTGGATGCAACTACTCTAAGGGTAGAGAGAATGAGAAGTGCTAGAGTAGAGTGAATGAGAAGAGTAGTAGAAATGGGTTGATGCTTTGTGATCATCACCCGACAGTTATGAGAATCGGGTTGATGCTTTGTGATCATCACTCGACTAGCCATTAGAAATGGGTTGATGCTGTGTGATCATCACCCGATAGGTAGTAGAAACGGGTGGATGCTTTGTGATCATCACCCGGTTAGTTATTAGAAAGGGGTTGATGCTTTGTGATCATCACCCGACATTTATTAGAAGTGGGTTGATGCTTTGTGATCATCACTCGATAGTGATTAGGAATGGGTTAGTGCTTTGTGATCGTCACCCGAAAGTCATAAGGAACGGGTAGGTGCTTTGTGGTCTCCACCCGATAGTTACGAAAACCAGGTAGGTGCTTCGTGATCCCCACTCGGTAGTCACTAAGAACGGGTTGTGCTGTGTGAACTCCACCCGACAGTCATGAAGAGTGAGATGGTGCTGTGTGAACGCCATCCGGCCGTACCTCCGGTAAGATGAGGCCATGACGTTTAGTAGGAAACAACGGAAAATGTGAGGAAAGAATTAAGAGAAATACATACGAGGATAAACAGATAGAGGGTTTTACTTACTGAGCATTATTTTGTGCTCACCCCGTTATTTTCCTTTGTGGATGCAGGATCTAGGTGATGATGCAGTCGGAGGGGCGTCGGCAAGTAAGGAGCAATAGCTACACTGTTTCCCCTGTTTTTGTCTTTTAAAATGGCTTTTTGTAAATGATGCTCTTTGTGTATAAAAGACGTATTACTTATAATAAAAACAAAAGTTTTGGGCCCATTTTCTATTGTTATTATGCATGTATTGTACTAGATTATAGCAGTTGTTACACTATACACATGGGATTGCTATGATCCGGGTCTCATTTTAAAGCTTAGAGAAAGGGTTACAAGTTTTATGTTTAGGTATCAACCCTAGTTCAATGGGTAAGATGCTCAAAAATCACTTAGAAGGTTACGGATTTGATAGGGCAGCCATGGTAACATGTTTTCTCTTAGGATTTTCATCAAACAATTCATATGCACATGCAACTACCATGTTGGCTACACTTATACAACTCTCTAATTCAACCAAATTGTGAGCCAAAAGCTCACTAAGTTGACTATCAAACCTGGCCGAATTTCTCACTTCTCTACACTCCAAAAATTTCAACACAAAATCTTCCACAACTTTATCAAATCATCACATAACCATACACTACTTCTCATGGCTAGAATTTATACATCAATAAACATAAAAAACAGCCCATAATTCTCTCATACCATCACATACAAACATGCAAAAAAATTCATTCAACACAAGTCTTGCTCAAATTAAGGTTCAAATTAGGTTTACTTCCCTTGAATTTGAGCAACTCCAACACTATACTCTCTCTTTGGTAGAATTCCCTCCTTCTCAAACCTTAAGCATATACAACCATAAGAATTCAAAACTTTAAAATCTAATCTCACTTCTTGGTGCAAGAATCTTACCTTTGGATGCTTGGAATTGAAAATCTATCAAAAGTTAACCGAAATCCTATGAATTTTCTTGGAAATTTAATGAAGAAATTTAAGAGAATTTGGGTAGAGAATGGCTTGAATGGAGGGTAGAATGGCTAGGGTTTCTCTTTTCCAACTCTTAATATCATAAAATAATAAATATAGATTCCCATTTTACCCTTGCAATTTCTATGAAATTTCATCTTTGCCCTTTAGTCAATTACAATAATGCCCTCATCTCCATTGAATTCTACATGTTATTTTACTTCTTTTCACTCTCCACATTTTCAACTAATTATGAGTGAAAAGACCATTTTACCCCTAATAAAATTTAAGGGATTTTCTTCACACTTTTTCAAGATAACTTTAACAAAATTCAGCTAAGGGTATTAGGGCATAAATAAAGCTACGTACCTTAATGTGGACGTTACAAAACCTTTATCAGAGCTTCTGAACTTGCTGAGACTGCAGAGAAGGAGATGAAAAAGTCCAAGCCTGTTTTATTGGTTGCTACCAGTAAAGGAAAGGGTAAGGGCAAGGGGAAGGCCAAGGCCAATCCCAAGCCCGAGCCTAGAAAATAGGATGCTCTCAAGCCTAAGGGTGGCATTGGGAAAGGTGGGAAGGTAGTCTGCTTCTATTGTGGCAAGCTTGGCCACTAGAGGAAACATTGCAAGGCTTTCCTCGCGAACAAGAAGAAGTCAGACGCTTTAACTTCAGGTATGTACATGATGTAAGTAATTGATCTACCATACGCAGTGGAAAAACAAAAATTCAATCAGTAAATCAATTACCTTTCTTTGCCTAGATCCGAGTATGGATTATACCGTTCTCATGTTTATAAACAAAAATTTGTATAAAGTAAATTCATTCAAGGATTAGAATACTTACGTATGTTTGGAGGCTCTTTCAAATATCTCTGATTTCGGATAGGAACACTGTTCATGGTTACTATTTATAACACTATTCACCATTACTGTTCACCGTCTACTGTTCACATGATTTTTCGCCAATTGATCCAAAGTAGGATCTCACTCACGGAAGTCCACACGAAGATAATCTGCAGAACCCTTGATTATTTTACTAGAACAAGCAGGGGCTTCAAGAATAAAAAAAGAAGAACAAGAAAAGTTTTCTTCTTGAGAGAGAGAGATAAGATGGCTAGGGTTTTAATTGAATGAATAATTCTCTAATGTTTTAATTTTAAGTTGCACTTATATAGTGCAAAAATCAAAACCCTATTCCACTTAGGAATAGCCATGGCCTCCAACCCTAGTTCACCCTTGCAACCAAACACACACACCCTTTATGGTATTTTAATTAATTAATTATTATTATAATTAAAATCAATTAATATATAATCATATAATATTCAATTAATAATAATAATTCATTTAAATATAATCTCGTTAATTTAATTTTAATATTAAAATTAAATGCAGGCAACAACCTCAGTAAATTTAATTGAACTGTGAGATTACCAAAATACTCTTTTGTCCTGAAAGACGAAAATACCCTTCTCACAAATTGATTCTTAAATTGTCTTCTAAGTGTGTAACCCGTAGGCTCCTCATCATATCGCCAGTGTGTAGTATCGTGATTAACACCAATTAATCGTCTCACTACACACAAACCAAGATTGGCCCCTAGCAAGGCATCATGACCACTCGATAGATTCGGATTTACACTGAAACCGTACTTTGTCCAATGGTATGGTTACTGTGCAATCAAATCCTTTCATCAACTGTTATCTCATCGAGACTAGGGTACAGAAATAGTGTCAACCTTAGATATCCTCAACATGTTTGTATTCAGTTACTGGACCGATGACATGAATATTAAATTGGATTGAGCATCAACTCAATCCCAATGTGGCCACAGATTTAGTGTCATTGCCATTTACTGAATTACCCAGTGAGATAACTTCTCCCGTACCCAAGAGTGATGAATCCTTTGTCGACACACCATAGTCTCGATACACTTCTCAACGTAGCTAATCACTACCGTATTGATAGCTCTGAATAGAACTACATTGGGCTAGTGTCGAACTACACCAATTGGCGCACAAGGCACTCCGGTGATCTCAAGTCTAAGGATCACATGCACCACCATCCGTTAGAGGATTTATTCCATAGACACTGAGGTTACCATCCATATGGAATCCTTTGGTGGGTTTGTCCAGTGAGCTTGCCTCTAGCAAACACCCATGCGTTGCACCAGTTTGTCAACAAACAACCTTGACAAGTGAGATCAATCATTGCCTTTTGACAAGGTCGTTCAACACTATGATAGCTTTACCGTATTATCTATGTCCTTGGTTAGAATAATACTAGGGCTATAGATGTTTCTAGAATGGCCACCATATGTGATCATAGGGTTCTCACTATCAAGATTTGAAACACTTTATACTCTCGTCACGGTTCTACCATCCTAAGGACATATATCATTACTTACACGATATAGAAGAATATGCCTTTTATTAATAAATAAATACTTATTATAGAATCATTTTTACAATAATTGATTGGCTCTAAGGCACCTACTCTAATAATCTCCCACTTGCGCTATAGTCAATCAATCATGTATTTAATACTGAATGACCGTAATTGTTTATCATGCTTCTGCTATGATAGAGGCTTCGTCAGTGGATCGGCGAGATTGTCATCAGTATGCACTTTACTAATCCATACATTTTTCCTTTCAACCATTTCTCTGTTGGGATGAAAACGTTTGAGTTTGTGTCTGGACTTCTGGTGAGGCCATGATTCCTTTGCTTGAGCAGTTGCTCCATTGTTGTCACAATAGACATCTATCGGATCAACAATCGTGGAAACTACACGAAGTTCGGTGACGAACTTCTTAATCCAGACTGCCTCTTTGGCCGCATCGGATAATGCAATATACTCCGCCTCTATTGTAAAGTCCGCTACAGTGCTTTGCTTAGAGCTCTTCCAGCTCACTGCACCCCTATTGAGACAAAATACAAACCTTGATTGTGATTGATAATCATCTTTATCCGTTTGGAAACTAGCATCATTGTTCCTTAGTCCTCTTCAAGTACGTAAATATGTTCTTGACAAATATCCAGTGACATTCACCTGGATTTGATTGATATCTACTACAAGTGCTTAACACACATGAGACATCAATCCGAGTACATAACATGACATACATGATGGATCGAATTGTTGACGCATATGGGATCCTCTTCATTCTATCTCTCTCATCGTGTGTTTTTGGACACATATCCTTTAAGAGATAGACACCATGTGACATCTGAAGAAACCTCTTCTTGGATTCTTTCATACTGAATCTCTTCAGTATCTTATTAATGTATGTACTCTGACTTAGGCCAAGCAACCTACGTGATCTATCTTGATAGATCTTTATTCTAAGGATGTTGGCTGTTTCTCCTAATTCTTTCATGGAGAAGCACTTGGATAACCAAGTCTTTACCGATTGCAAGTTTGGTATATCATTCCTAATCAGAAGTATGTCATCAACATACAACACTAAGAATGCCATTGCGTTCCCACTCACTTTCTTGTAAACACAGGGCTCATATTTGTTCTTGATAAAACCGAATTCTTTTATGGCTTCATCAAAACGAATGTTCCAGCTCCTTGAAGCTTGCTTGAGTCCATAAATGGATCTTTGCAACTTGCATACCTTCTCAGCTTGCCCATCAAGAACGAAACCATCGGGTTGTGTCATATACACATCCTTTTCAAGGTTTTTGTTCAGGAAAGCCATTTTGACATCCATTTACCAAATCTCATAATCATGATATGCAGCAATCACAAGCATAATCCAGATGGATTTAATCATGGAAACCGACGAAAAGGTTTCCTCATAGTCAATACCATGAATTTGTTTGAAACCTTTGGCAACCAGCTGTGCTTTATAAGTGTGCACCTTGCCATCCATGTTAGTCTTCTTCATGAAGACCCATTTATGCCCTATGGATTTTACCCTTTCAGGTGGTTCCACCAAAGACCATACTTGGTTCTTACATGGAGTCCACCTTAGATTTCATGGCTTCAAGCCATTTAACGGAATCTATATCCAATATAGTGTCTTCATAGGTTCTGGGTTCATTGTCTTGGTAGACAAGTACATCACCATGTTGAGTCACAAGATAACCGTATCTCTTAGGCTCATGGTGTACTCTCCTAGATCTACGTAGCTGTTGTGCTACTTGAGGTGGTTCACTTTGATCCATAAGTTATGGAGTAACCTCCTCCTGATGTTCAACCACTGCTTGTGGCACATCTTCCCGTCCTTCTTCTAGTATATCTTGTGGCTCTAGAACTTCATCGAGTTCTACTTTTCTCCTAGTAGTACTTCTTAGAAAAAATTCATTTTCTAGAAAGTCACCAGTATGAGCAACAAAAATTTTGCGCTTTTTTGGATGGTAGAAATAGTATCCTGTGAAAGGTGACTTGGTCATCTTGCCTAAAAGGCATGACTCACATACCTCAAATGACTAGAAGTCAAAAGGGTCCAAAACTCCATCCCTTTGAAGTTTTGCAATACGGGTCTGATTAACATGACCCAATCTACAATGCCAGGGTATGTATGGTCTTGTTCGCTATGTTTAGCTTTCTTAGTTTCAACGTTGAGAATATCCTTATTGTTCAAATCAAGAACATATAATCTGTTATATAACCTTGCAACTCCAAATAGAATACCATTCAAACTAAAGGACAACAATCCATTAGAAATTTCAAAACGATATCCTATATTATCCAAAGCGGATACTGAAATAATGTTTCTAGAAATCGCGAGTACAAAATAACAGTCTTTGAGTTCTAATAATAAGTCCAAAGGCAAAGACAAACAATAAGTCCTTACAGCTAATGTAGCCACATGTGCTCCATTTCCAGCTCGTAGGTCCACCTCTCATTTGGTAAGCAATCAACTTTGCCTTAGTCCCTGCACATTAGTATAAATGTGAGTATCACATCCTGTGTCAATGACCCAAGATGCTGAAGGAGAGAAGTTAATCTCAACCATAAACATACCTGAAGTCAAAGCATCTGACTTCTTCTTGTTTCCGAGGAAAGCCTTGCAGTGCTTCCTCTAGTGGCCAGGCTTGCCACAATAGAAGTAGACTACCTTCCCACCTTTCCCAATGCCACCCGTAGGCTTGAGAGCATCATGTCCTTTAGGCTTGGGCTTGGGATTGGCCTTAGCCTTTCCCTTGCCCTTACCCTTTCCTTTACTGGTAGCTACCAGTAAAACAGGCTTGGACATCTTCAAGTCCTGCTCTGCAGTCTTTAGCATGTTCAAAAGCTCCGACAAGCTTTTTACCATAGTGTTCATATTGAAGTTCATTATGAATGGTGCATAAGAGCCAGACAAGGATTGCAGAATTAAATTCACTTGTAATTCTGCATCCTACTCAAACCCAAAGTCTCAAGCCTCTGCATATGCTCGATCACTTTGAGCACATGTGGGCCAACTTGGGCTCCCTCAGTCAGGCGACTTCCAAACAATGCTTTCAACACCTTGTACCTCTCATGTCAAGCATTCCCTTCATAAAGCTCCTTGAGGTGTAGAATAATGGCAGCAGCGTCCATATTCTCATGCTGCTTTTGTAGTATTAGTGTCATCGATGCTAACATCAAGCATTGAACGCCATTAGCATCATCAAGGAACTTTTGATAAGTATCCTTTACTTCCTGAGTGGCATTAGGATTAGGCTTAGCCATGTATGGCTTATCAAGGATATACAATTTCTTTTTGAACTTAAGTATAATCCAAAGATTACGATACCAGTACAAGAAATTGGATCCATCCAACCTATTTTCTTTCTCGATTATCGGTCGCAAGTTCATAATGCTCATTTTTAAGTGAATCTACAATTCAGAAAAGTAAAGTTAATATAATGTTTATTATTTCTTAATATGGTCTTTTATTAAAAAACACTCCCACTATTTTCCTCAAGCCAATAGCCCTCACTAGTAACTCGGGAAAGCCCGTTGGCTTTCCTAGTGGACTAAGATCCCATCTGGCCCATTTCAAACCTTTGCTGTGGTGAACAAGCCAAAATGGGTTGATTAGGTAGGCCAACAAACGTAATCCATACCAGTTGATAGCTCCCACTACCAACCTCAAATGTGAAGTAAGCCAACAAACCAATCACACAATCCAACAGCCTAGCCATCGTCCTCAAGTGTGATCCCCAGTATCAGTAGAATGGACACTATGTAACGCCTTACTTGAGGTACGTAGCTAATGTTTCTTATTTTGCTCTTATTTGAGTCGGTTTATTATTAATATTAGTTGGTTGGCCTTTGGTTGTATTGATATGTTGAGTAATTGCCTTGAAATTGGTTGAAATTAGAAGATTTTTGGGGTTCCAGGCTTCGCCGGGGCGAAGAGGTGTTGTAGCCACGAAGGAGCTGCTGGAAAGTTTCGCCGGCGAGGGGTCGGCTGAAAATATTGTTAAGTTTTAGATATTTTCTTCCCTAAGGACAATTTGACCATTCTACCCCTAATTAGTAGGAAAAGTGGGGAGTAAAATGTAAGGAAATTTCATGGAGAATATGTTGGTGTGGGGATGTGATTGTAATGAATCAAAGGATATAGATGGAATTCCCAAGGAAGAGTAAGGGCAAAATGGGAATGCTTGTGCATAAATTTTGTTAAAAGGAATTAAGTCATTGCAAACCCTTCATTCTTCTTCTCCACCGCCATTCTCCTTTCTTACTTCCTCTCAATTCCTCTTTCATTAGTTCAAGGATTTTTTAGAGGGCTTTTTGGAGTGATTGGGGTAGAAAATCAATCTAAGGCATCCTAAGGTAAGGATTCTTGCTTTGGATGTAAGATTTTGTGAGGTTTTGGATATATTTGTATATTGAAGTCTCATGGTTTTATTGTTTAAAGGGTAGAGAAAAGTCAAGCAATCCCAAGGAAAGGAAGTGCTAGTGATATCCCTCCATTTCAAGGTAAGTAAATCCAATTCAAACTAAAGTTTAAGAAATCCTTGAGTAGAGATTTCTTTATACATGTATACATGATACTTGATGAGAAATTGAGTAGAGATATATGTTTATGTGTTGAGAAATTGAGTTGAGATGAATATTCATGTTGTGTTGTTGGATATGCTTCCTTTATAAAAAGTGGTAATATGTGATGAGTTTGAGATGAAATTGAAGGATATTGAGAAATCCTTTTTGGAAGTGTTATCTTATGACAGGGAGTATAGCTATGTGAGGGAGTTTCTCCCATTTTGGATGGTTAGAGAAAGCCATAGAGCTATTGTTATAGTAGAGTCTTTTTATGCACTTTAGTTGTTTGATGAAATGCCTAAGAGAGGTTTGAGTATGAGTAGTAAACCTTAATTCTTGCAACATGGCAAATTGGCATTTCATAAGTACATTAGTGGAGATAAACCATCCATATGCATTAATTGTGCATTAAGAAGTGACTTAAGAAAGAGTAGATAATCTTGTGAATGCACTTACTCTAAGAGTAGAGAACTTTGTGAATGAACTACTCTAAGAGTAGAGAGGATGAGAAGTGCTAGAGTAGAGTGAGTGAGAAGAACACTAAAACGGGTTGGTGCTTTGTGATCTCCACCCGATAGTTATGAGAAATGGGTTGGTGCTTTGTGAACTCCACCCAACAGTCATCAAAAGTGGGATAGTCCTGTGTGAACTCCACCCAGCCGTGCCTTCGGTAAGACGAGGTCGTGACATCAAGTGAGAATGAGTAGAGTCATGAAAAGTGGGATGGTGCTGTGTGAACTCCACCTGGCCGTGCCTCTGGTAAGATGAGGCCATGACATATAACGAGTTAATAAAAAGAAAGCTGTGTGAAAGAGAAACAGAAATAGAATAAGTGTGAGGAAAGAATTAAGAGAAAGAGCTACGGGGATAGACAAGTAGCGGATTTACTTATTGAGCATTATTTTGTGTTCACCCCGTTATTTTCCTTTGTGGATGCAGGATCTAGGTGATGATGCAGTCGGAGGGGCGTCGGCAGGCGAGGAGCAATAGCTACTCTGTTCCCCTGTTTTTGAATGTTATTTTGTAAATGATACTCTTTTTGTACAAAGAATGTATATACATAATACAAGAAAATTTCTAGGCCCATTTACTTTTATTATTATACATGTATTTACTAGTGTAGAGTAGTTGTTACACACTACATGTCGCCATGTACACTCAACATGTGTACTTCTCTACGATGCCTATGATGTGTTTATCAACCTTCGCTGTGGCGAACAAGCAAAACTGTCATTTTAAGTCGACCCATCATCATTAAGGAAAACTCTAATGAATTTTAACCTCCTACTGGTAGAAGTGTACCCTTCTCTGTGGTGAACAATGTCCCGACGAACAGTGGTTTGATTAAAACCATGGTGATGGAAGGCATACGTGACTTAATATATCTTATTTGAGGGTTAATATATCTTAGTTGAGGGTTTTTATTTAATGTCTCACCAGATTATTATCTTTGTTAGAATGACATTGTTTGACATGTTATTGAACATTCAACCTTAGCATGCATTCTAAACAAAAAATTAAATGTGCTGGTACATAGCCCACTAAAACTGATTTCCTCAAGCCTAGAGGAATCAGTAGGTCAACCTAGGGTGTAAAAGTTAATCTTGGGTCTTCAAGTCATTCCTCTTCATAGCTCTTTCGTTTCTTCTTCACGATCATTACAAATAATTTTATAATGAAAATCTTATTCTAATTTACATCAATAAAATAGAAACCTCGTCTTACATACGAGGGGAGTGAGATAAGTAGAAGAAATACATGGAGATTTAAGAGAGAGAGGCAGGACATGCAGGTCTTATTTGTTTATAAAAAGTACAAACAAACCCAATAAACAATAAACAATAGGTCTAAGGCTCATGTACCAGGCACCATGCAATGATCAAACAAGAACATTGCATACATTAAAAAACAATAAATTTTTTAATTGGGTGGATAGAATTATCAAGTTACCATCTCAAACGTGCAAAATGAATATTGGCTTTAAAGGTTCAAAAAACTACAATTTAGCCCCTGTGTGAGAAATGGAAAGCAAAACCGGAATAGTAGGTTTCTTGCCGCGACAAAGTTCATGCACACATGTCGCTGCGGTGAAGTTTTATTTTGCTATAGTGACCGTGAACTTCCAGAAAACACAAATCGTTCCAGAGAGTTTTATGCCGCGACGAAGTTTTATTTCGCCAAGCTAGATCTACTTTTCTGGAATTTCACCGCGGCCAGATTCACTTTTTGCATCTCACCACGACGAAGTGTTATTTCGCCGCGACTGATGTCGCAAAACAGTGAATCAGGCACAGTAATGTCTTTTACAATTTTTCACATAATGACACAAATCCAAATCAAATCGAATCCTTAAACATTCGACTAGGACACCAACCAACCAATACACATTTATTCAACACATTATTGAATCAATAGATTAATTAAGACATTCAACATACTAAATTTTTCAGATTTAAAAACACTTCAAACCATACAATAACATGTTATCAAACAAATATAAATGTTATCAAACATAAATTAAACAATATAATCTAACACCTGAGGCTCTGATACCACTGTAAGTAATTGATCTACCATATGCAACGGAAAAACAAAAATTCAATCGGTAAAACAATTACCTTTCTTTGCCTGGATCCGAGTTTGGATTATACCATTTACGCTTTTATAAACAAAAATCTGTATAAACTAAATCCATTCAAGGATTATAATACTTACATACGTTTGGAGGCTCCTTCGATTATCTCTGATTTCGGACAGGAACACTGTTCATGGTATTGTTCACGGTTACTATTCACCATCTACTATTCATGTGATTTTTCGCCAATTAATCCAAAGTAGGATCGCACTCACGAAAGTCCACACGAAGATAATCCGCAAAACCCTTGATTATTTTGCTAGCACAACCAAGGGCTTCAAGAATCAAGAAAGAAGAACAATAAAATTTTCTTCTTAAGAGAGAGAGATAGGGTGGCTAGGGTTTTAATAGAATGAATAATTCTCTAATGTTTTAATTTTAAGTTGCACTTATATAGTGCAACAATTAAAATCCTATTCCACTTAGGAATAGCAATGGGCTCTAACCCTAGTTCACCCTTGCAACCAAACACACCCTTATTGGTATTTTAATTAATTAATTATTATTATAATTAGAATCAATTAATATATAATAATATATTAACATTCAATTAATAATAATAATTCATTTAAATATATACATAGATATATTTAAATATAATCTCACTAATTTAATTTTAATATTAAAATTAAATACAGGCAACAACCTCAACAAATTTAATTGCAGTATGAGATTACCAAAATAGCCTTTCGTCCTGAAAGATGAAAATACCCTTCTCACAAATTGATTCTTAAATTGTCTTCTAAGTGTGTGACCCATAGGCTCCTCATCATATCAGTAGTGTATAGTATCGCGATTAACACCAATTAATCGTCTGACTACACATAGACCAAGATTGGCCCCTAGAAAGGCATCATGGCCACCCGATAGATTCAGATTCAATGAAACCGCAACCTGTCAATGGTATGGTTACCTTGCAATCAAATCCTTTCATCAATTATTATCTCATTGAGACTGAGGTACATAAACAGTGTCAACCTTAGATATCCTCGACATGTTTGTATTCAGTTTATGGACCAATGATAGGAATATTAAATTGGATTAAGCATCAACTCAATCCCACTGTGGCCACAGATTTAGTGTCATTGTCATTTATTGAATTACCCAATGAGATAACTTCTCCCATACCCAAGAGTGATGAATCCTTTGTCGACACACCATAGTCTTGATACACTTCTCAATGTAGCTAATCACTATCGTATTGATAGCTCTGAATAGAACTACGTTGGGCTAGTGTCGAACTACACCAATTGGCGCACAAGGTGCTCCAGTGATCTCAAGTCTAAGGATCACATGCACCACCATCCGTTAGAGGATGTATTCCATAGACACTAGGGTTACCATCTATATGGAATCCTCTGGTGGGTTTGTCTAGTGAACTTGGCTTTAGCAAACACCCATGTGTTGCACTTGGTTGTCGATAAACAACCTTGACTTTGAGATTAGTCACTGCCTTTCGACAAGGTCATTCAACACTATGATAGCGTTACTGTATTATCTGTGTCCTTGGTCAGAATAATACTGGGGCCACGGACGTTTCTAGAATGGCCACCATATGTGATCATAGGGTTCTCACTATCAAGATTTGAAACACTTGATACCCTCATCACGGTTCTACCATCCTAAGGACATATATAATTACATACATGATATAAAAGAATATGCCTTTTATTGATAAATAAACATTTATTACATAATCGATTTTACAATAATTGATTGGCTTTAGGGCACCTACTCTAACAAATGATTGAGATTAACTTCTCTCCTTCAACATCTTGGGTCATTGGCACTGGATGTGGTACTCACATTTGTATTGATGTGTAGGGACTAAGGAAGAATAGATTGCTCGCCAAGGGAGAAGTGGACCTACAAGTTGGAAATGAAGCACATATGGCTGCATTAGCTGTAAGGACTTACTGTTTGTCTTTGCCTATGGGCTTATTATTAGAACTCAAAGACTGTTATTTTGTACCTACGATTTCTAGAAACATTATTTCAGTATCTACTTTGGATAATATAGGATATTGTTTTGAAATTTCTAATGGATTGTTGTCCTTTAGTTTGAATGGTATTATATTTGGAATTACAAAGTTATGTAACGGATGATATGTTCTTGATTTAAACAATAAGGATATTCTCAACATTGAAACTAAGAAAGCTAAACATAGCGATCAAAACCATACATGCCTCTGGCATTGTAGATTGGATCATGTTAATCAGACCCGCATTGCAAAACTTCAAAGGGATGGAGTTTTGGACCTTTTTGACTTCTAGTCATTTGAGGTATGCAAGTCATGCCTTTTAGGCAAGATGACCAAGTCACCTTTTGCAACGTCCACAACAAGGTACATAACTTTATTTATGCCCTAATACCCTTAGTTGAATCTAGTTAGAGTTATCTTGAACAAGTGTGAAGGAAATTCTTTAAAATGTTGTTAGGGGTAAAATGGTCATTTCACTCATAATTAGATGAAAAAGTTGGGAGTGAAAAGAAGTAGAATAACATGGAGAAGTTAATTAAAGTGAGGGCATTCTTGTAATTGACTAAGGGACATAGATGGAATTTTTAGAAAGTGCAAGTGTAAAATGGGAAACTATATATATATATATATTATTATGTAATAAGAGTTCAAGAAGAGAAACCCTAGCCACTCTACCCATAGTTCATGCCACTTTGTACCCAAATTCTCTCAATTTTCTTCACTAATTTTCAAGGAAATTCATAGGATTTTGGCTAGATTTTGATAGATTTTCAATCCTAAGCATCCAAAGGTAAGGTTTTTGCAGCAAGATGTGAGATTAAATTTTACAGTTTTGAATTCTTATGGTTTTATATGCTTAGGGTTTAAGAGGAAAGGGAATTCTACCAAAGAGAGATTATAGTGTTGGAGTTGCTCAAATTCAAGGTAAGTAAATCCAACTTTAGCTTTGATTGGATAAATACTTGTGTAGAGAATTTTTTTTATATGTTGTATGCGTGTTTGGATGATGAGAATTGTGGATTGAAATTGAGGTTGTTTGATATGTGAATTTCATGGCCATGAGAAGTAATTTATTATATGTGATGAGAAGTAATTTATTAGTATGTGATGAGAAATGACTTATTAGTATGTGATGAGAATTGATTTATTAGTATGTGATGAGAATTGATTTATTCATATGTGATGAGAAGTGATGTATTAGTAAGTGTTGAGTTCATGAAATTTTGCATGAAATTTGAAAGAATGGATGTTGAATGGTGGAGGATGAAATTCAGTTAGAGTGGTTGTTGGCCTTAGGGAGTTTTTACTCCTATTTTGGTGGCTTGAGAAAGATGTGGAAGTGTAGCCAACTTAGCATTTGCATGTGCATATGAATTATTTGATGAAAATCCTAAGAGAAAATACATGCATGAGTTGGTTAAACCCTATTGAAGAAAGGGTTAGAGAAAGGCAAGAATTGAAGTTTGATGATAATAAATTGAATTAGTTGTGTCATGGGTTTTCTAACATATTACAAGGGAGGTTCTTATTGATCTTTTAACATGTTTTCACTGTAACGCCCACATGGAGGTACGTAATTTAATTTATGCTCTTATACCTTTAGTTGATTTTTGCTAAGGTTATTTTAAGGAAAATGTGAAGAAAATGCCTTAAACTTGCATTAAGTGTAAAATGGTCTTTTCACTCCAAATTAGTTGAAATTGTGGGGAGTGAAAAGAGATAGAATTTCATGGAGAATGCAATAAAAATGAGGGCATTATGGTAATTGACTAAGGGACATAGATGGAATTTTAAAGAAAGTGCAAGGGCAAAATGGGAAACTAATATATAATTTTATGTTATATCAAGGATTGAAGAGTGAAACCCTAGCCACTCTTCAACCCATTTTCATGCCACTTCTCCTCAAAATCCTCTCAATTTCTTCGCTTCTTTTTCAAAAGAAATTCATAGATCTTGGGTAGTTTTGCGTGGATTTTCAATCTCAAGCATCTATAGGTAAGATCCTTGCACTAAGAAGTAATTTTCAATCTTTAAAGTGTTGATTTTGATGGTTTATGCTCATAGGATTTAAGAGGAAGAGAGTTTGATCAAGGAAAATTCTTAAAGAGTTGAATTTACTCATATCAAAGGTAAGTAAATCCTACGATAAGTATGATTTAAGTTATGTTGTGTAGAGAATTTTCTTTATGCATATATATGTGTTATATGTAGAATTGTTGATGGATTTGGTGTTGAATAATGATTAGAACCTGTCCATGAGAAGTTGTGTTGGTGCATTTGATACTTGATGAATGTTTGGATGAGATTTGGAAGAATTGAAGTGAAAATTTTGAAGTGTGTATTTTGGGCAGATTTGGCATTAATTATGGAGGAGTTTATTCCAAATTTTTGGTAGCCTAAAATAGAGATAGAAGTGTAGCCAAATTAGTGTTGATTTGTGCGCATGAATTGTTCGATGAAATGCCAAAGAGAAGTCTATGTATGAGTATGATTTTGTGTTACTTTGGGATGAGTTTATAGATGGTAGAGAATGACATGTTTGCATTCTACAATGCATAATTGCATTTAAACATATGAATTTAGAAAGAATTATATGCATGAAACCATCTACATGCATATACATTCATAAGAGCATGAAAAAGCCCTAAAATATGTTAAAGAGAAAATAGAAAGAAATGAGAATATTAAAGATATTCAAATCTGAATTTTTACCTAAAGAAGTGTAAAAAGATAAAAAGAAGAGAAGGTTGTTGCGATGGGGAGCCCGTGAGTGACATAGTCCCACATGCATGCCGCCTTTAGTGAGCGGCCTCAGAATTAGGAAAGAAGAATTGTATAGTCTGTTAGAAGTGTTTGTGGATGAGGACTATACCCAGAATTAGAGAATTCACTCACACAGCCAAAGCTCCAAATCCATGCCTCAACCGAGTACGATCGGCAAGAAAAGAAAGAATAGAAAAGAAAGAAAGAATAGAAAGAAATAAATAAATAAATAATAGAAAAGAAAGAAAGAAAAGAAAGAAAGACTAGAAAAGAAAGCAAGAAATAAAGAAAAAGAAATAGAAAACAGAATAAGAAAAATAGAAAAGAAAATGCATAATTTATGCATTTGTAAATTTGCATCATGAATATGCATAATCATGCTCCTTATCATGAGTAGAGAGAAATTAGAAAATTGAGAGAAAAAACAGAGAAAGAACAGAGAGAAGAACAGAGAAAGAATAGAGAATAATCAGGAAATGAGATGTAAGGAAAGAAAATTCAAGACTTAAGCAACAGAGAGAGATGGGTAGCATAGCGGGTTTACTTACTGAGCAATTAGTGCTCACTCCGTTGTTTTTAATGTTTTGTAGGTAATAGGTGAGCTGCGGTTGCTTGGAACGTCACGCCGTAGAAAGGTTGGGCTACACTGTCAAGTTGCTATTTTTGAGTATATTTTGTAAATATTTGTATATAAGGAAAAATTAAATATGGGCCCATACTTTATTACTCGTTTACATGTGTATTTTCTTTTATATATATATTTTTTAATGAGTTTTATTAATTATTTTACGAGTATACTAGCTAGAAAGAAGGTATTACATTTTTTGGTATCAGAGCAAAGGTTTTTGGATTTGACAGTGTGCCCCTCCTGCCACATTGATGTTTCGTGGCTGACCGCTGTAAGTTATTTCTTTCCTTACTTGTAGTAGATGAGTTAATTGAGTTGATTAAAAGTGTTGGTTTATGTAGATGAGACGTAGAACCCGAGGAAGCAGTAGGAAGGAAATGAGCACGGGTGAACCTTCCAACCCTCCAGAATCTACTCCCCTTGTCCTCGATGAAGCAAGGATTCGTAATATTATACAGCAAGTCTTGGCAGAAAATCGGGAGGCTCCGTTCCGAGAGTTGAGACCCTGGTTATTATACCGACCCCTAGAGAGGAGAGAGAGAGCTCGATACCCCTAGTAGTGCAGAATCGTATTGAGCCGATTTATGGGTTGCCTAGTCAACACCAGCCGTTAGAATTTAGGGGTACTATGGACCCAATAGTGGCAGATGAGTGGTTCAGATCAGTGGAGGGTACGACAACACTTTTCCCTATAAAAGGTCGGGAGAAGATTCAGTATGCCAGTTTCTTATTTAGGAGTGATGCCCGTATATGGTGGGAGTTGATGGAGGATACTCATGATATAGCTTTGATGACTTGGGGAGATTTCAGAAGATTGTTTGAGACAGAATATAGAACAGTTGATCAAGTCCATGAAAAGATTCAGGAGTTTGTTAGTTTGCAATAGGGGGCTAATTCAGTGAAAAAATATTCAGTGAAATTCAATTCCCTGGCAAGGTTTGCGCCAGGAGTAGTGGGTACACCAGAGTTGAGGAGAGATAAGTTCGTGCATGGGCTGAAACCAGAAATAGCCCGAGATGTGATGGTCGGTGCCCAACCCCGTCAGACATACAGTGAAGCTTTGGAATGAGCTTTACGGGCAGAAATATTTGTGAATAAGCTAACCTCGGCAACTCCAATCAGCAGTAGCCCCCAGTGTTCCACCTCCTGCTCCACAGAGAGATAGAGTTGATGTCCCCACTAATAGAGAGGTGAGAAATAAGAAAAAGTTTCAACCAAAAAAGAACAGGAGGGATTGGCAGAATAAAAAGCCGAGAACTAGTGAAGTTCCCCAGTGCCAGAAATGTGGAAGAAATCATTATGGGGAGTGTCTTAGAGATTTGGGCTGAAATGTATGTTATAGATGCCAGCAGCCAGGGCATATGATGAAAGATTATAAAGCCCCTCCTGCACTCGCAGCGTAGACATCTAGAGGTACCAATGCTCGAGTGTTTACATTAGCCCAGAGTGAAGCTGAAGCTAGCCCATCCGCAGTTATTGGTCAGTTATTATTTCATTCAGTTCCCCTTTATGCATTAATTGATTTTGGAGCCACACATTCATTCATTACACATGGGATTTTAGAGAGATTAGGTTTAAAACCTATTAGAGTGGACTGTCCCATTAAGATAGAGTTACAAGATGGTGTTAGTGTAGTAACTCAAGAGATGCTTCTAGGGGAGTCCGTAGTGATCCATGGAAGGGAGTTACCATTGGATTTGATAGTGTTTGATATGCCTAATTTTGATGTTATTTTAGGCATGGATTTCCTGGGGAGATTTGGAGTAGAAATTGATTGTCGGAGAAACAAAGCAAGATTTAATCTTGATGATGGAGATAAGTTTAATTTTGGCGAAGGTCACCAGCTTAGTATGTTAATCAGCAGTGTAAAGGCCAAAAAGATGTTAAGAAAAGGGTGCTCAGGGTATATTGCTCATGTAGTGCACAATAGTGATGTCCCACAACCAGAGATTCAGAAGGTGCCAATAGTTCATGAGTTTTTAGATGTATTTCCAGAAGATTTGCCAGGTTTACCTCCGAAAAGAGAAGTAGAATTTAGTATTGAATTGGCACTAGGGACCGCACCCATTTCTAAAGCCCCTTATCGGATGGCCCTAGCCGAGCTTCAGGAATTGAAAAAGCAGCTTCAGGAACTCTTAGATAAGGGTTTTATTCGACCTAGTCATTCTCCTTGGGGCGTTCCAATTTTGTTTGTGAAAAAGAAAGACGGATCTCTACGGATGTGTATAGACTACAGAGAGTTAAATAAAGTGATAGTGAAGAATAAATACCCGGTTACCTCGCATAGATGATTTGTTTAATCTGCTAAAAGGACAAGCAGTGTTTTCAAAGATTGATTTGAGGTCGGGTTATCATCAAGTAAGGGTTGCAGAGCAAGATATTGCCAAGACTGCTTTTCGGACTAGATATGGGCATTATGAGTTTGTGGTAATGCCTTTTGGGTTAACCAATGCCCCAACAATCTTTATGGACTTAATGAACCAGGTGTTTCAGAATTGTCTTGATCGATTCATAGTGGTGTTTATTGATGATATCCTGGTGTATTCTAAGATAGAAAAGGAACATGAAGAACACCTAAGATTTGTGCTACAACAATAGTAAGATAAAAAGTTGTTCGCCAAATTTTCTAAGTGTGAGTTTTGGCTAGATCAAGTTATCTTTCTAGGCCATACTGTCTCAAAGGAAGGTGTATCAGTGGATCTAAGTAAGCTAAAAGAAATTCTGGAATGGCAACAACCGAAGACAGTAAAGGAAGTTAGAAGTTTCTTAGGGCTAATAGGCTATTATAGGCGGTTTGTAGCAGGGTTTGCTCAGTTGGCTAAACCGCTTACAGCTCTCACCCGAACAGAGAACTCCTTTCATTTGGTCGAACGCCTGTGAAGAAAGTTTTCAAGAGTTAAAAAGAAGATTGACAACAGCTCCTATTCTTGTGTTACCACAGGAGGGTGTAGATTATGACATTTATACAGATGCTTCATTTTAGGGACTTGGTGCAGTATTGATGCAGTTGGGTAGAGTAATAGCCCATGCTTCTCGTCAGTTAAAAGAGTATGAGACGAGATACCCTACACATGATCTAGAGTTGGCTGTTGTAGTTTTTGCACTGAAAATATGGAGGCATTAGTTGTATGGAGCAAAGAGTAACAATTATACATATCATAAAAGTTTGAAGTATTTCTTCACCTAAAGAGAGGTGAATATGAGACAAAGGAGATGGTTAGAGTTGGTTAATGATTATGACTATGAAATTAAGTATCAACATGGGAAAGCCAATGTAGTAGCCGATGCCTTGAGTAAAAAAGCTTACTTGTCCCGACTCACAAGGTAGAAAGAATTAATAGAAGAATTGTGCAAAGAACAGATTGAGGTCATACCAGGAAGGATTGCTAGGTTAGAGGTTCAGTCTACTTTACTGGAAGAAATCAGAGGAAAGCAAGCTGCCGATGAGTGGTGTCAGAAAATAAGTCAACAAGTGCTTGAGGGTAAGATACCAGAGTTCCATCTGTTAGATGGTGTCCTCCGTTTCAGGAGTCGTTTGTGCATTCCTCAAGATGATGAGTTAAAGAAGAGAATTCTTACGGAGGCTCATGATACACCATACTCTGCTCATCCTGGAGCAACCAAGATGTATCAAGACTTAAAGAAAGGTTATTGGTGGCCAAGTATGAAGAAGGATATTGGAGATTTTGTAGCTAAGTGCCTGGTTTGTCAACAAGAAAAAGCAGAACACCAAAGGCCATCAGGGTTGCTTCAGCCACTTAGTATTCCCGAATGGAAATGGGAGAGTATTTCGATGGATTTTATTACAGGTCTCCCTAGAGTGCAGAAAGGGTTTAATGCTATATGGGTGATAGTAGACAGATTGACCAAGTCAGCACATTTTCTTCCAGTAAAAGAGAGTACTGCTTCGGATCAATTGGCCCAGATTTACATTAAAAAGATAGTAAGACTACATGGAGTACCTAAGACAATAGTATCAGATAGAGATTCTAGATTTGTCTCAACTTTCTAGACTAGTTTACAGAGGAACTTGGGTACCAGATTGGCTTTTAGTACCACCTACCATCCTCAAACAGATGGCTAGACAGAGAGAACGAATCAGATACTTGAGGATATGTTGAGGGCTTGTTGCATGGATTACAAAATGTCTTGGCATGAGATGTTACCCTTGGTGGAGTTTACTTATAATAATAGCTATCAGTCTACAATTAAGATGGCTCCTTACGAGGCCTTGTATGGTAGACGTTGTAGATCTCCACTACATTGGGATGAGATAGGCAAGAAAGATGAGTTGAATACAACTCTTGGGCCAAAACTAACTCAAAAAATGATAGAAGATGTCAAGTTAATCAGAATTAGAATGAAACAAGCCCAAGACAGGCAGAAAAACTATGCAGACTTGAAGAAGAAAGATGTTGAATTCGAAGTGGGTGATAAAGTGTTTCTAAGAGTTGCTCCTTACAAATGGGTGATACGTTTTGGTAGCAAGGGAAAGTTAGCACTAAGATACATTGGTCCATTTGAAGTATTACAGCGAGTGGGAAAGGTAGCCTATAGGTTGGCTTTACCACCCAACATGGATAGAGTACACAATGTATTTCATGTCTCGATGCTTCGAAAATATGTAAGTGATCCCTCCCATTTATTAAGTGTAGAGGATGTGGACTTAGAAGAAAATCTTGTGTATGAGGAACATCCAGTTCACATATTGGATAGAAAGATTAAAGAGCTCCGAAACAAGAGTATCCCTTTAGTGAAAGTCCTCTGGAGAAATCATAAAGTAGAAGAAGCAACATGGGAGGTAGAACAAGACATGCGAAACCGCTATCGCGAGTTGTTTATTTGAATTTTGGGGACGAAATTCTTATAAGAAGGGGATAATTTAACACCCACATGGAGGTACGTAATTTAATTTATGCTCTTATACCTTTAGTTGATTTTTGCTAAGGTTATTTTAAGGAAAATGTGAAGAAAATGCCTTAAACTTGCATTAAGGGTAAAATGGTCTTTTCACTCAAAATTAGTTGAAAATGTGGGGAGTGAAAAGAGATAGAATTTCGTGGAGAATGGAATAAAAATGAGGGCATTATGGTAATTGACTAAGGGACATAGATGGAATTTTAAGGAAAGTACAAGGGCAAAATGGGAAACTATATATAATTTTATATTATATCAAGGATTGAAGAGTGAAAACCTAGCCACTCTTCAACCCATTTTCACGCCACTTCTCCTCCAAATCCTCTCAATTTCTTCACTTCTTTTTCAAAAGAAATTCATAGATCTTGGGTAGTTTTGAGTGGATTTTCAATCTCAAGCATCTATAAGGTAAGATCCTTGCACTAAGAAGTAATTTTTAATCTTTAAAGTGTTGATTTTGATGGTTTATGCTCATAGGATTTAAGAGGAAGCGAGTTTGATCAAGGAAAATTCTTAAAGGGTAGAATTTGCTCATATCAAAGGTAAGTAAATCCTACCCTAAGTATGATTTAAGTTGTGTAGAGAATTTTCTTTATGCATATATATGTGTAATATGTAGAATTGTTGATGGATTTGGTGTTGAATAATGATTAGAATCTATCCATGAGAAGTTGTATTGGTGTATTTGATACTTGATGAATGTTTGGATGAGATTTGGAAGAATTGAAGTGAAAATTTTGAAGTGTGTATTTTGGGCAGATTTGGCGTTAATTATGGAGGAGTTTATTCCAAATTTTTGATGGCCTAAAATAGAGATAGAAGTGTAGCCAAATTAGTGTTGATTTGTGCACATGAATTGTTTGATGAAATGCCAAAGAGAAGTCTATGTATGAGTATGATTATGTGTTACTTTGGGATGAGTTTATGGATGGTAGAGAATGACATGTTTGCATTCCACAACGCATAATTGCATTTAAACATGTGAATTTAGAAAGAATTATAAGCATGAAACCATCTACATGCATATACATTCATAAGAGCATGAAAAAGCCCTAAAATATGTTAAAGAGAAAATAGAAAGAAATGAGAATATTAAAGATATTCAAATCTAAATTTTTACCTAAAGAAGTGTAAAAAGATAAAAAGAAGAGAAGGTTGTTGTGATGGGGAGCCCGTGAGTGACATAGTCCCAGATGCATACCGCCTTTAGTGAGCGGCCTCAGAATTTAGAAAGAAGAATTGTACAGTCCGTTAGAAGTGCGTGTGGATGAGGACTACACTACAACAAAAATGGCCTACGGTAACACTGGACAGTAGCACTTTTCCTTAAAGTGTTGTTGTAGACTATCTATGGTAACACTTGATCTTAAAATGTTACAATAACAATTTTTATATGTAACACTTTAACTTTTTGTAACACATTTTATATCAATAGTAACTCTTTTTTGTAAAATGTTACTAATATAAGAACTATAGTAGCATTTTTAAAATGTTACAATTGACTTAATAATATAGTAGCTTTTTTATAATGTTACTATATAATAAAAATATAATAACATTTTATAACTGTTACCATAAACCCAAATATTTAGCGGGAAACAAAATATTGTTTCCCGCCAACATGAAATGAGGTTGATTTTGTCTCATTTTTATTGTTTAGGGGTCAAACTGACATTATTTGGGGTTTACTTTGTCACTTTTCATTCGTGTAGGGCCCAAAAGAAAGGAAAAACCGGGTCAAAAATGTTGGAAAGGTAAAAACCTAAAACTTATTCGCTAACTCATCTCATTCTCTTCTTTGTTCGTTCTCTTCTCACTAACGACGTAGACTTCTTCATTCTTGAACTTGAATCTTCGTTCTTCGATCTCTTTAGTCTTTTCTTCGATCCTCTTTCAACTTCGACCGATTGATCATCGTGGACCTTCGTTGTTTGACTTCAATCCTCTTTGAATCTTTCATCTTCGACCAATCGATCATAGTCAACATTCATTCATCTTCTAATCGTCGATCATCTTTGATTTCAGCGACTGTAACAGGTAAGTTTTTGTAGAGTACATAATTTCCCATTCACGTTTTCATTATTTTTCAAAATAACCTATATACTTTGTCTTTGTGGGTGATTTTAAGAATTAAAATTAGTTTGCTGCTTGGTTGAAACTTGAAATGTAACAACTGCTGTAAACTAGTAAAATGCTTGCATAATAATATAGAAAATGGGCCCAAAACTTTTTTTTTTTTTTTTATTATATGTACTAAGTCTTTTATACAGAAAGAGCATGATTTACAAAATGCCATTTAAAAAGACAAAAACAGGGGAAACAGTGAACTATTGCTCCTCGCTTGCCGACACCCCTCCGACTGCATCATCACCTAGATCCTGCATCCACAAAGGAAAATGACGGGGTGAGCACAAAATAATACTCAGTAAGTAAATCCTCTATTTGTCTAACCCCGTAACTATTTTTCTTAATTCATTCCTCACACTTTCTCTTCATTGTTTCCTACTAATGTCATGGCCTCATCTTACCGGAGGTACGACCGGATGGCGTTCACACAGCGCCATCTCACTCTTCATGACTGTCGGGTGGAGTTCACACAGCACCAACCCGCTCTTAATGACTACCGAGTGGGGATCACAAAGCACATATCCGGTTTTCATAACTATCGGGTGGAGATCACAAAGCACCTACCTGTTTCTGATAACTATCGGGTGACGATCACAAAGCATCAACGCTTTTCTGATAACTATCGGGTGACGATCACAAAGCATCAACCCGTTTTTGATAACTATCGGGTGACGATCACAAAGCATCAACCCGTTTCTGATAACTATCGGGTGACGACACAAAGCATCAACCCGTTTCTGATAACTATCCTCATAGCACTTCTCATTCTCTCTACCCTTAGAGTAGTTGCATTCACAAAGTTTTCTACTCATAGAGCAAATGCCTATACAAAGTTTTCTACTCTTTCTTAAGTCATTTCTCAATGCACAATTCATGTCTATGGATGGTTCATCTCCACTAATGCACTTATGAAATGCCAACATGCAATGTTGGAAGAATTAAGGTTCACCACTCATACTCAAACCTCTATTAGGCATTTCATCAAACAACTCAAGTGCATAATAAAACTCTACTATAACAATAATTCTATGTCTTGCCCTAACCATCCAAAATGGGAGAAAACTCCCTCACATAGCCATAATTCCTGCCAAAGAATAACACTTCCAAAAAGGATTTCTCAAAATCCTTCAATTTCATCTCAAACTACCTTTCCAACCCACATCTTACTTCTTATACTTGAAATGTATGAACAATCACAAAGCAATAATAATCTCCATTTAAGACTCAATAACATAGCATATAACGTGTATATAACATACATCCATAATTGCTATTAAAACCCTAATCAAGAAAATTCTCAAATCTCACTTGGGTTGGGATTTACTTACTTTGTGATGGAGAGATCTCACTAGCACTTCCTTTCTCTTGGTTTGCTTGATTTTTCTCCACCCTTAAACAATTCAACCAAAGGCCCTCAATATTCAAATACACTCAAATTTCACAAAACTTCACATCCAAAGCAAGAATCCTTACCTTAGGATGCCTTAGATTGCTTTCCTACCCCAAATCACTCCAAAAGCCCTCTTAAAAACCTTGAACAAATGAAAGAGAAATTGAGAGGAAGTAAGAAAGGAGAGTGGCGATGGAGAAGAAGAATGAAGGGTTTGCAGTGACTTAATTCCTTTTAACACACTTTATGCACAAGCCTTCCCATTTTGCCCTTACTCTTCCTTAGGAACTCCATCTATATCCTTTGATTCATTACAAACACACCCCCATAATAACATATTCTCCATGAAAAATCCTTTCAATTTACTCCCCACTTTTCCTACTAATTAGGGGTAGAATGGTCAAATTGCCCTTAGGGAAGAAAATATCTAAACTTAACAAACATTTTGGTTGGCACGTCGCCGCGGCGAGGAAGCTTGTCACCGCAGAAACTAAATCTACAGCCTTCCCGTGGCTTCAACACCTCTTCACCGCGGCGAAGATTATTCTTCGCCCCGGCGAAGCCTGAAACACTAAACTTCTTCTATTTTCAACCAATATCAAGGCAAGTGTTCAACATATCACTCAAAGGCCAACCAAACAATAATACTAATGAATCAACTCAAAAAGAGCAAAAGAAGAAGCATTAACTACGTACCTCAAGTGGGGCGTCTTAAAAGAATTTCGTCCCCGAAATTCATACAAATAACTCTGAGAAGCGATTCTGCATGTCCCGTTCTACCTCCCAAGTGGCCTCTTCCACTTTGTGATTCCTCCAAAGGATCTTCACTAATGGAACACTCTTGTTCTGAAGCTCTTTAATCCTTCGATCTAGAATCTGAACTAGACGTTCTTCATATACTAGATTCTCAGTTACTTCAACGTCCTCTACACTCAGGACGTGGAGGGGATCACTTACATATTTCCGTAGCATCGAGACATGGAAAACATCATGCACCCTGTCCATGCTAGGTGGTAGTGCCAATCTGTAGGCCACCTTTCCCACTCGTTGCAATACCTCAAATGGACCTATATATCTCGGTGCTAACTTCTCTCTCGTAAGTGCATTACTCGCTTGTAAGAGGAAACTTTCAAAAACACTTTGTCGCCTACTTGGAATTCCACCTCTTTCTTCTTTAAGTCGGCATAACTCTTCTGTCGATCTTGGGCTTGTTTCATTCTGTTTCTTATTAACTTCACATCTTCGACCAATTTCTGAGTCACCTCTGGCCCAAGAGCGATACTCAACTCATCTTTTTCGCCTACTTCATCCCAATGTAGCAGAGACCTACATCGTCTACCATATAAAGCCTCGTAAGGCGTCATTCTAATTGTAGACTGATAACTATTGTTATAGGCAAATTCCACTAAGGGTAACATCTCATGCCAGGATACTCTATAATCCATGCAACAGGCTCTCAACATATCCTCGAGTACCTGATTCGTTCTCTCGGTTTGGCCATCCATCTAAGGATGATAGGCAGAACTGAATGCTAAACGGGTACCTAAACTCCTTTGTAACCTTGTTCAGAAAGCTTAAACAAATCTGGAATCTCTATCTGACACTATAGTCTTGGGCACACCATGCAATCTGACTATCTCCTTGAGGTAAATCTGAGCCAACTGATCTGTAGTGGTACTCTTCTTTACTGGTAGGAAATTGGCTGATTTGGTTAATCTATCCACAATCACCCATATAGCATTACACCCTTTCTGTACTCTGGGGAGACCCGTGATAAAATCCATCGAAATACTCTCCCATTTCCACTCTGGAATACTCTTGAAGCGGCCACCCGATGGCCGTTGGTGTTCTGCTTTCACCTGCTGACAAGTTAGACATTTAGCTACAAACTCTGCAATGTCTTTCTTCATAACTGACCACCAATAACCTTTCTTTACATCTTGATACATCTTGGTTGCTCCCGGATGAGCAATGTACGGTGTGTCATGAGCCTCTATAAGAATTTTCTGTTTCAACTCCTCATTCGGAGGAATGCACAACCGATTCTTAAAATAGAGGATGCCATCTCTCACAAAGAACTCGGATGTCTTGCCCTCAAGCACTTGCTGAACTGTTTTCTGACACCACTCATCGGCCACTTGCTTTTCTCTGATTTCCTTAAGTAAAGAAAACTATACCTCTAGACTGGCAACTTTTCCTGGAACCACTTCAATCTGTTCCTTAGACAATTATTCTATTAACTCTTTCTGCTTGGTAAGTTGGAACAAATAGGCTTTTCTACTCAAGGCATCGGCTACTACATTGGCTTTTCTCGGTTGATACTTGATCTCACATTCATAATCCTTAACCAGCTCTAACCACCTTCTCTGTCTCATATTCAACTCCCTTTGAGTGAAGAAGTACTTTAAACTTTTATGATCGATGTAGATATTACTCTTTACACCATAAAGGTAATGCCTCCAAATCTTTAAGGCAAAGACCACGGCTGCCAACTCTAGGTCATGCGTAGGGTATCTAGTCTCGTACTCTTTTAGTTGACGAGAAGCATAAGCTATGACCCTACCTAACTGCATCAGCACGGCGCCAAGTCCCTGCAGAGAGGCATTTGTATAGATGTCATACTCTACACCCTCATATGGTAACACTAATATAGGAGCTGCTGTTAACCTCTTCTTCAACTCTTGGAAGCTTTCTTCACATGCTGTTGACCAGACAAAAGGAGTTTTCTATTTGGTATGAGCTATTAATGGTTTAGCCAATTGGGCGAATCCCGCTACAAATCGCCGGTAGTAACCTGCTAAACCTAAGAAACTCCTAATTTCTTTCACTGTTCTCGGCTTTTGCCATTCAAGGATTGCCTGCACTTTATTAGGATCTACCGATATCCCTTCCTTAGATACAGTATGGCCCAGAAATATCACCTGATTAAACCAAAACTCACACTTGGAAAATTTGGCACACAACTTATTTTCTCTCAGTCGCTGCAATACTAGTCTCAAGTGTTCCTCATGTTCTTCCCTCGACTTAGAATAAATCAGAATATCGTCAATGAAAACAACAATAAACTGATCCAAATACTCATGGAATACCCTGTTCATCAAGTCCATAAAAACTGCTAGGGCATTAGTCAAGCCAAAAGGCATCACTACAAATTCATAATACCCGTATCTTGTACGAAAGGCAGTCTTAGCCACATCTTGCTCAACCACTCTTACCTGATGATACCCGGACCTCAAATCAATTTTGGAGAACACTGCCGCTCCTTTCAACTGATCAAAAAGGTCATCTATCCGGGGTAGTGGGTACTTATTCTTCACTGTAACTTTATTCAGCTCCCTGTAATCAATACACATCCATAGTGACACATCTTTCTTCTTCACAAATAGGATTGGGGCTCCCTAGGGAGAGTGACTCAGTCGGATAAAGCCTTTATCTAAAAACTCTTGGAGTTGCTTCTTTAATTCTTAAAGCTCAGCTGGGGCCATTCGATAAGGGACTTTAGATATTGGTGCTGTCCCTGGTGCTAGTTCAATACTAAATTCTATCTCCCTTTCTGGAGGCAAGCTCGATAACTCTTCCGGAAACACATCTAGAAAGTCTCGAACTATAGGCACCCTCTGAATCTCTTGCAGTGGAACATCACCACTCTGCACTATATGGGCAATATATCCCGAACACCCATTTCTCAACATCTTCCTAGCTTTCATACTACTAATCAGCATGCTCAACTGATGGCCCTCTCCAAAACTAAACTTATCTCCACTATCAAGATTAAATCTCGCTTTCTTTTTCCGACAGTCAATCTCCACTCCATATCTCCCTAGGAAATCCATGCCCAATATCACATCAAAGTCGGGCATATCAAAAACTATTAAATCAACTGTTAACTCTCTACCCTAGATCACCATGGACTCTCCCGACAACATCTCTTGCGTCAAAACACTAACCCTATCGGGTAACTCTATCTTAATGGATTGAGTCACTCTAATAGGCCTCAAACCTAATCTCTCAATCATCCCATACGATATAAACGAATGAGTGGCTCCTGAATCAATTAAAGCATATAAAGGAACTGAATGAAATAATAACCTGACCTCAGAACGATTGATGGATCGGCCTCGCTTCACCCTATGCCACAAGAAACACTCCCGGCACTTGCAAAGACTCCCTAAACTCTATGCGGTTGGTGGAAGAGGAGCTTTACAATCTCTTATCATGTGCCCCGGCTGTCGGCACCTATAACACATTTTCTGGTCCCTCAGACATTCTCCTAGGTGATTCTTCCTGCATTTAGGGCAAAGAGGAAACCCTTCCATCCGGGGCCGCTTATTCTTCCACTCCTTCTTATTCTGTCTATACTGAAACTTCTTCTTCTGATTCTTCATTTCTTTACCTCTTACACTTTCTTGTTTCTCTCTCTCGCAAGGTGGCTCACGCAGCCTCTGCCGAGGATCCGACTGGGGAAATCTTATTCTCAAAAATCTCCGCCTTTATTGCCCACCTCAAAGCCTCACTATAATTTCGAGGAGGATTAGAACTTGTCATTATATCCCTGCCATTCCTCCGCTTCAACCCATGCACAAACTTATCCCTCCTCAATGCTAGAGTACTAACTATTTCGGGTGCAAACCTTGCAAGAGAATTAAATTTCATCGAGTACTTCCTCACGGCATTAGAACCTTGCAGCAAGCTAATAAATTCTTGGACCTTCTCATGAACTTGGTCCTTTGTTCTATACTCGGCCTCAACCTCTTGCCTGAACTCGTCCCAAGTCATTGCTGCCACATCATGAGTTTCTTCCATTAATTCCCACCAAATTCGGGCATCACCCCGAAACAAGAAACTTGCATACCGGATCTTCTCACAACATCATGGGAAATAAACCTGTGGCTCATTCTACGGACCCAAGCCACTCTTCTGCTATTACTGGATCTGTAGTACCCTTAAATTCTGAAGGTTGATGTTGACTGGAAAGACCGTAGATCAGCTCAACTCGTTCTGTACTAGGGGAGGTACCAGTTGTCCTCTTTCGACATTCGTAATCCGGTGGTACCGTATGGGGGTTTCAACTCCTCCCTGGGTTTCGCCTATAACTTGCTAGTATAATTCCCGAATTCCTAGCTTCATCTAAGGGAGGGGCATAGACTCTGGTGGGTTAGAAGGTTCTCCTTCATTCATCATACCCTTACCACGTTTTCGGTAACTACGCCTCATCTACAAAATAATCACACCAATCAACTCGCGAAACAATTACTGTAAGGAAAGAATTAACTCACACAGTCGGTTATAGGACGTCATGGCGATGAGAACAGTATACTATTCAATCCCAAAATCTTGGGTCTGATACCAAAAATGTAACAACTGTTGTAAACTAGTAAAATGCTTGCATAATAATATAGAAAATGGGCCCAAAACTTTTTTTTTTATTATTATTATTATTATATGTACTAAGTCTTTTATACACAAAGAGCATGATTTACAATGTAACAACTGCTGAAAACTAGTACAATGCATGCATAATAACAATAGAAAATTGGGCCCAAAGTTTTCTTTTCATTTCAATTCATATGTCTTTTATACACAAAGAGTGTGATTTACAAAAATTCACTTTAAAAAGACAAAAACAGGGAAACAAGTAGCTATTGCTCCTCGCTTGCCGACGCCTCCGATCGCATCATCACCTAGATCCTCGCATCCACAAAGGAAAATAACGGGGTGAGCACAAAATAATGCTCAGAAGTAAAACCCTCTATCCGTCTCCTCCCCCGTATGTATAACTCTAATTCTTTCCTTATACTATTTCGCTTTCTACTAAACAAAGATGGCCTCATCTTTTACCGGGAGGTACGGCCGGGATGGAGTTCACACAGCACTATCTCACTCTTCATGACTAACGGGTGGAATTCACACAGTACCAACCTGTTCTCAATGACTACCGAGTGGGATCACAAAGCACTCGGTTTCTCCTAACTATCGGAGAGACCACTTAGCACCTACCCGTTTCTCATGACTTTTGGGTAACGATCACCAAGCATTAACCCGTCTCTAGTCATCAAATGATGATCACAAAGCATCGCCCCACCTTCTGCTAAATGTTGGATGATGATCACAAAGCATCAACCCACTTATCTAACAACTAACCGGTAGTGGTCACAAAGCATCTACCCATTTCTACTACTCATCGGGTGACGATCACAAAGCATCGACCCATCTCTAAGGGCTATTCGGGTGGTGATCATAAAGCATCAACCCGATTCCCATAACTATCGGGTGATGATCACAAAGCATCAACCCATCTATTCTACTCTTCTAATTCACTCTATTCTTAGCATTTTTTCATTCTCTCTACTCTTAGAGTAGTTGCATGCATCCACCAAGCTCTCTACTCATAGGGTAATTGCATACACAATTTTCCTACCCTTTCTTAGGTCACTTTTCAATGCACAATTAGTGCTTATGGATGGTTCATCTCCCCTAATGCACTTATGAAATGCCAACATGCAATGTTGCAAGAATTAAGGTTCACTACTCATACTCAAAACCTCTATTAGGCATTTCATCAAACAACTCATGTGCACTATAAAACTCTACTATAGCAATGAGTCTAAATCTTTTTCTAACCATCCAAAATGGGGAAAAACCCCTTCACATAGCCACAAAACCTGTCAAAGAAAGCACTTCAAAAAAAAAGGATTCACAATCCCTTCAATTTCATCTCAAACTACCTTTCCAACCCAACATCTCATTTCTCATATTTGCAAGGTCTAAACATTCACAAAGCATAGAAATCTCTATTTAAACCCATACATGGCATATCACATGTATATCACATACATACATCATTTCTACCAAAACCCTAATCAAGAGAATTCTTAAATCTCAACTTGGGTTGGGGTTTACTTACCTTGTTATGGAGAGACTTCACCAACTCTTCCTTCACTTGGTTTGCTTGACTTTTCCTCTACTCTTAACCAAAAAGAACAAAAACCCTCAAATTTCCCCAATATACCATAAACTCACAAATCACACAACTTAAGTAGGAATCCTTACCTTTAGGAAGCCTTAAGTTTGCTTTTTCTACCCCAAATCACTTAAAAATCCCTTGGAACTCCTTGATCAAAAGAAAAGAGAAGTTGAGAGGAAACAAGAGAAGAAAGTGGCGTTGAAGAAGAAGAATGAGGGGTTTGCTTACTCTTAATTCCTTTTAATGAAATTTATACCCAAGCATTCCCATTTTTGCCCTTTTACTCTTTCTTTGGGAATTCCATCTATATCCTTTGATTCATTACAAACTCACCCCCATATCAACATATTCTCCATGAAAAATCCTTACAATTTACTCCCCACTTTTCCCCGCTAATTAGGGGTAGAATGGTCAAATTGCCCTTCAGGGAAGAAAAATATCTAAACTTAACAAACAATTTAATCGGGCCCTCCACCGCCGCGGGGCGAAGCAATCTGTCCGCACTAAACCTGCTCCCAAGAGCTTCCCCGTGGGTTAACACCTCTTCGCCACTGGGGCGAAGATTGTTCTTCCCCGCCGCAATTTTTGCACCTTAGATCCGAACTTCTTCTCGTTTTCAACCAATTTCAGGGTGGGCAAGTATTCAACACAACACTCAAAAATTACCAAAACCAACTTAAATAAGAGCAAAGGAAGAAACAAACAACTACGTACCTTCAAGGGGGTGGGGCGCAATTACTTCTCCCCTCTTAAAAGAATTTCGTCTCCCCGAAATTCATGCAAATAACTCGGGAAGCGATTCTCCCGCATGTCCCGCTCTACCTCCCAAGTGGCCTCTTCCACTTTGTGATTCCTCCAAAGAACCTTCCTCTAGCTGAACACTCTTGTTCCAAGTTCTTTAACCCTTCGATCTAAGATCGAATTCCGGACGCTCTTCATATACCTAGATTCTCTCTAGCTTCAACGCCCTCTATGCTTAGGATGGTGGAGGGATCACTTGCATATTTCCGTCCGCAGCACGAGACATGGAAGACATCATGCACTCCTTCCCATGCTAGGTGGTAAAGTCTTAACTGTAGGCCACCTTTCCCACTCGGGCAAGACCTCAAAAGGACCTACATACCCTCGGTGCTAGCTTCCTTTGTGTAACCCCGCTTGGAGGTGGAGCGTTGTTACTGCTTTCGCTCTTATTTTGAGTTGATTTTGGTGTTATTGTTTTTTGATTTAAAGGTGTTCAGTTAAATGGTTGCCCCTAAATTGGTTGGAAAAACAAGAAATTGGGCTCGCGTGCCTTCACCGGCGAAGAAGAATCTTTGCCGCGCCAAGAGAGGTTGAAGCCACTGGGAAGCAGGGCCTGACGGGGCTTGCTGCAATGGACAGTTTTTTCGCCGCGCAGACACAATAAAATGTTGATTGAGTTTTTAGATATTTTCTTCCTTAAGGACAATTTGACCTTTCTACCCCTCATTAGCAGGAAAAGTGGGGAGTTAAGTGTAAGGATATTTCATGGAGAATAGGTTGAGATAGGGGTGAGTTTGTAAAGAATCAAAGGATATGGATGGAATTCCCAAAGAAGAATAAGGGCAAAATAGGAATGAGTGTGTTTATATTTCATTAAAAGGAATTAGAATCAAAGAAACCCTTTCATTTCTTCTTCTCAAACGTGACTTCCCATCCTTACTCCTCTCAACTTCTCTTCTTTTGATCAAGGTATTCCAAGGGGTTTTGAAGTGATTTGGGGTGGAAAAAGTAACCCAAAGCTTCCAAAGGTAAGGATTTCTCCTTAAGTTGTGGTGATTTGTGAGTTTTAGTTCATATTGAAATTTGAGGGTTTTCCTTCTTTTGGTTAAGATTAGAGGAAAAGTCAAGCTAAGCAAGTGAAAGGAAAGATTTGTGAAGTCTCTACATAGCAAGTAAGTAAAACCCAACCCAAGTTGAGATTTATGAATTTTCTTGATTAGGGTTTTGATAGAAATGATGTATGTATGTGATATGCATGTATTATAGCATGTATGAAGGATTAAATAGAGATTTCTATGCCCCTTTTTTAGAGTGTTAATACCTTGCAAATTTGAGAAAATGGGTTGTTGGTTTGGCAAGGTAGTTGAGATGGAATTTAAAGGGTATTATGGATCCCCTTTTTGGAAGTGTTTTCATGGCAGGTTTTATGGCTTTGTGAAGGGGTTTTTCCCCTTTTTCCCCATTTTGGATGGTTAAGAAAAGTTTTAGAATCATGGCTATGATAGAGTTTCATAAAGTGCACATGAGTTGTTTGATGAAATGCCTAATAGAGGTTTGAGAATGAGAAATGAACCTTAATTCTTGCAACATTGCATGTTGGCATTTCATAAGTGCATTAAGTAGGGTGATGAACCATCCATAGGTACCTAATTGTGCATTGAAAAGTGACCTAAGAAAGTGTAAGGAAATGGTTTATGCAATTACCCTCCTGAAAGTAGAGAGCTTAGTGGGTAAAATTACTCTAAGGGTAGAGAGCATTGAAAAATGCTACAATAGAGTGAATTAGAAGATTAGTATAGTTGGGATGATGCTTGTGATCATCACTCCGATCATATGGGAATCGGATTGATGCTTTGTGATCATCATCCGAATAGCCCTTGGAGAGATGGGTCGACGCTTGTGATCACACCCGATGAGTAGTAGAAATGGGTAGATGCTTTGTGACCACTACCCGGTTAGTTAAGAGATATGTAGGTTGATGCTTTGTGATCATCATCCAACGGCTAGTAGAAGCGGTTGATGCTTTGTGACCATCACCCGACAGTGACTAGAAACGGTAAATGCTTGGTGAACGTTACCCAAAAATTCATGAGGAACGGCAGGGTGCCAGGTGATCTCCACCCGATAGTTAGAAAGAACCGAGTTGGTGCTTTGTGATCCTCACTGTAGTCACTAAGAACGGGTTGGTACTGTGTGAATTCCACCCGATAGCCATAGAGAGTGAGATGGTGTGGTGAACGTTATTCACCCGCACTCTCCAAGAAGACGAGGCTATGATGTTATTAGGAACAGAAACAATCAGAAATAGCATAAGGAAAGAATTAAGAGTTATTTATACGGGGACAGACAGAGAGAGTTTTACTTACCTGAGCATTATTTTGTGCTCACCCTGCTATTTCCTTTGTGGATGCAGGTTCTAGGTGACGCTGTCCGGAGGGGCGCCCGGGTAAGCAATGAGGAATAGCTACATCAAGCTCTTTCCCCGTTTTGTCTTTTTAAAATACATTTTTGTAAAACAGATTTTTATGTATAAAAGACACATGCTTACTAATGAAAAGAAAGTTTTGGGCCCAATTTTCTATTGTTATTATGCATGCATTGTACTAGTTTTTAGTAGATATTACACTTTGCTTCCGAAGCGCATTACTCGCTTGTAATGGGAAACTTTTAGAAACACTTTATCGCCCACTTGGAATTCTACCTCTTTCCTTTTCAAGTCATAACTCTTCTCTCTATCTTGGGGCTTGTTTCATTCTATTTCGGATTAACTTCACATCTTCTACTAGTTTCTGAGTCATCTCTGGCCCAAGAGCGATACTCAACTCAACTCATCTTTTTCGCCTACTTCATCCCAATGTAGCTGGGGACCCTACATCGCCTCACATACAAAGCCTCGTAGCGCCATTCTAATTGTAGACTGATAACGTGTTGTAGGCAAATTCAACTAATGGTAACATCTCATGCCAAGATACTTCTATAATCCATGCAATGGGTTTGCTCTCAAAGATATCCTCAAGTACTCCCGATTCCTGCTTCTCTCTTGGCATCCGTCTCGAGGATGATAGCAAGATCCAATGCCTAAACGGGTACCCAAACTCCTCTCGTAAACTTGTCCGTAATGGGCTGAAACAAATCGAATCTCTATCTCCGACACTATAGTCTTGGGCACACCATGCAATCCGACTATCTCCTTGAGGTATATCTCGAGCCAATTGATCTCGTAGGGTACTTTCCCTTTACGGGAAGGAAATGGGCCGACTTGGTTAACCTATCCACAATCACCCATATGGCATTACACCCTTTCGCACTGGGAGACCGTGATAAAATCCATTGAAACGCTCTCCCATTTCCACTGGGAATACTCAATGGTCAAGCAACCCCCTGACAAACGTGATGTTCTCCCGTCCACCCTACCGGACAGTAGACATTTAGCCACAAACTCCCCGCAATGTCTTTCTTCATATCCCGACCTCCACCAATAGCCTTTCTTTACATCCCTTTGATACATCTTGGTTGCTCCCGGATGAGCTGGTGTACGGTGTGTCATGTGCCTCCCATAAAAATTTTTCTGCTTTCAACTCCTCATTTGGAGGAATGCACAACCGATTTCAAATAAGAGGACACCATTTCTCACAAAGAACTCTGTCTCCCTCACGCACTTGCCGAACTATTTTCCTCGACACCACTCATCGCCCATTTGCTTTTCTTTAATTTCCCCTCTAGTAAAGAGGACCTGCACTTAGATCGGCAATTCATCCCTAACCACTTCAATCTCGCTTCCCTAGACAATTCTTCTATTAACTCTTTCTCTCGGTAAGCCGAAAACATGGGCTTTTCTACTCAAAGCACGGCCTAACCTACATTGGCTTTCCCCTTGCTGATATTTGATCTCACAATCATAATCCTTAACCAGCCCTTCTAACCACCTCCTCTCCTCATGTTCAACTCCTTTGAGTGAAGAAGTACTTTAGACTTTTATGATCGGTGTAGATATTACTCTTCACACCATAAAGGTAATGCCTCCAAATCTTTAAGACAAAGACCACTACCTGCCTAATAAATCATGCGTAGGGTATCTCGGTCTCGTACTTTCAATTGACGAGAAGCATAAGCTATAACCCTACCTAATCGCATCGGCCGACGGGGCGCCAAGTCCCCTGCAGTAGAGGCGCTCAGTATAAATATCATATTCTACACCCTCCCCGTGGTAACACTAATACAGAGCGTTGTTAACCTCTTCTTCAACTCTTGAAACTTTCTTCACATGCCACCACTGCATAAAAGGAGTTTTCTGCTTGGTTAGATTCTGCAATGGTTTAGCCAACCGAGCGAATCCTCTACAAATCGCCGGCAGTAACCCTGCTAAGCCTAAGAAACTCCCGATTTCTTTCACTATTTTTGGCTTCGCCATTCCAGTGATTGCCTCGCACTTTACTCCCGGATCTACCGAAATCCCTTCCTTCGATACGGTATGAACCAGGAATATCACTTGGTTCACCAAAACTCACACTTAGAAAATTTAGCACACAACTTCTTTTTCTCTCAAACCGGTTGGGCAATACTAATCTCAAGTGTTTCTCATGCTTTCTCTTGACTTTGAGTAAATCGAATGTCGCCGATGAAGACAACAATGAATCCGATCCAAGTATTCATGGAATACCCCTGCTCATCAAGTCCATAAAACCTGCCGGGCATTAGTCAGGCCGAAAGGCATCACTACAAATTCATAATGCCCATATCTTGTACGAAAGGCGAAATCCTTAGCCACATCTTGCTCAGGCACTAACCCCCTCCCGATGATACCCGGACCTCCAAATCAATTTTTGGGAGAACACCGCGCTCCTTTTCAACTGATCAAAAAGGTCATCTATCCGGGGTGGAGGTGGGTACTTATTCTTTACCTGTAACTTTATTCAACTCCCCTATAATCAATACACATCCCTTAGTGATCCATCCTTCTTTTTCACAAATAGATTGGAGCTCCTCCCCAAGGAGAATGACTTGGTCGGGATAAAACCTTTTATCTAAAAGCTCTTGGAGTTGCTTTCCTTAATTTCGAGCTCACCTGGGGCCATTCGATAACGGGCTTTAGATATTGGTGCTGGGTCCCCTCCCCGTGCTAGTTCGAGCACTAAATTTCCCTACCTCCTCTGAGAGGCAACCCCGGTAACTCTTCCGAAACACATCTAGAAAGTCTCGAACTACCTGGCACACTCAATCTTTAACCTCGTGAACATCACCACTTCCTGCACTACATGGGCAATAAATCCCTAACCCCACCCCTTTCAACATCTTCCCCCGGGCACGCTTACTAATCAGCATGCTCAATTCACGGCCTTCTCCAAAACTAAACTTATCTCCATATCGAGGCTTAAACCTCGCCTTCTTTTTCCGACAAACCAACTCTACATATCTCCCTAGGAAGTCCCATGCCCTAATCACATCAAAATCGGGCATATCGAAAACTATTAAGTCAATGATTAACTCTCTACCCCGGATCACTAAGGACTCTCTTAACAAGACCTCTTGAGTCACGGGACACTAACCCCTATCGGGTAGTTCTATCTTAATGGGTTGAATCGCTCTAGTAGGGTTTCAAACCCTAATCCCTCAAGCATCCCATAAGATATGAACGAATGAGTGGCGCCCGAATCACTAAAGCATATAAAGGGACTGAATGAAATAATAATCCGACTAGTAACGGCGATGGATCGCCTCGCTTCCTTTGTGCCTACAAGAAAAACTCCTGCATTTGGCAAAGCATTCTCCCGAACCTTGAGTGGTTGGTGGAAGAGGAGCTTTACAATCTCTCATCATGTGCCCCGGCTATCGGCACCTATAACACACTCTCGATCCCCTCCCCGACATTCTTCTCCGGGGTGATTCTTCCCGCATTTAGGCAAGGAGGAAACCCTTCCATCCGAGGTCGCTTTTATTCTTCCACTCTTTTCTATTCTGCTATACTGAAACTTCTTCTTCTGATTCTTCATGTCTACCCTTACACCCTCATGTTTTCTCGAGGAGCAGAGGGTAGCTCCTCGGTCCTCCTACGAGGACCCACGGGAAGATTTTATTCTCAAAATCTCCGCCTTCATCGCCCGCCTAATGGGCCTCACTATAATTTCGAGAGGTGGTCTTGTCATTATATCCCGGGCTATCTCCGCTTCAATCCATGCACAAACTTATCCCTTCCCTCAAGGCCGGTTGAGTACTAACTATTCCCTGCAACCTTGCAAGAGAGTTGAATCTCACCGAGTACTCTTTCACAAGGGCTAGTCCCTTGCAGAAACGATAAATTCTTAGACCTTTCTCATGAACTTGGGTCCTCTGTCTATACTCCGCCCCAAACTCCTTGGGCCTAAACTCTTCCCACGTCATTACTGTCACATCATGAGTTTTCTTCCATTAATTCCCACCAAATTGTCGGGCATCACCCCGTAAATAAGATGTTAGAAAGCCGACGTTGTGCAGCCCGAAAAACAAAAAATTTTACAACCAACGGATCGTTCCTTCCAGAACTAAAATCAAGGCATAGATTTTACAATTTATGCATAATTAGAATTCAGAGAAAAATATAAATCCAAAGGTTTAGATTCATACCCTACGTTGGAGGCTCCACCAATGGGTTGTTTCTCCTAATGTTTGCTACCGATCCAAGTGTAGGATCGAACGCAGAGGTCCACACGAAGACAATTTAACAAGAAACCAAGGAGGATTTGCTAGATCCTCCTTGGCCTTAAGAAATCAAGAAGAAAAATCAAAAGTATTTGATTTTTCAATCAAAAGATGAAAGTGGCGTGGGAATGAGTGTCAAAGCCTGCCTGGGGTGTGTGTTTGTTTTAAAGGCAAAAATTAATTAACAAATCACACAAATACTATTCCTTTATAGGCAAAACCAAGTTGCCCTATTCCCACATGGAATGGGCTTGCGCCCTCCCAACCCAAACCCCACCCCTATGTTGCCAAACACTCCCAATTTGATATTTTAATTTAATTCATCATTATCTTAATTAAAATCAATTAATATTTAATTAACATTTAATCAATAATGATGATTTAATTAAATATGTGCGAACACACATTTAACCGTATTTCACTTATTTAATTTCTTTTTTAACAAATTAAATAAAAAGGCTAACGACTCAAAGCAAATTTAATTGCATTGTGAAATTACAAAAATACCCCTTCGCCCTTTTTTAAAAAAAGACGAAAAACGCCCTTCTTTCTTCTTCTTGGCTCTTAAATTATCTTCTATGTGTGTGACTATAGGCTCCTCATCATACCCCGTAGTGTATAAGCATCGGATTCCAACCACCAATTAATCGTCTCCCCACTAATACACAGTACTCCAAGATGGCCCCCTTTCCCCTAGCAAGGCATCGTGGCCACCCGATAGATTCGGATTCAAAGAAAAGTAGCTACCGCAACGATATGGTTACCGCGACAATACGATCCTTTCATCATTCGTATCTCGACGAGCGAAGGCATAGAAATAGTGTCAACCTTCGGGTTACTTCGGGATATTATATATATTCAGCTTCGACCAATGACCAGATTATAACTGGATAGAGCAACAACCTCCCAATCCCCACTGGCTACAGCTTTAGTGTCATTACCATATCTTGAACCGCGCCGTGAGATAACTCTCCTGCATCGGAGTGATGAATCCTTTGTCAATCCACCATAGTCTTGATACACTCCTTGATATAGCCAATCACCGCATCGACACCTCCTTCGGGAATAGAACTGGCTAGGGCTAGTATCAAATCGTACCAACCGGGGTGCACAAGGCACTCCTTAATGATCTCAAGTCCAAGGATCACATGCACCACCATTCGGTTAGCAGGATTTGTTCCATAGACACCGGGGTTACCATCCATATGGAATCCCTCCTCGTGGGTCAGGGTTTCAAGAACTTGCCGCAAAGATATCCGCCTACAACAAGCACCCATGTGTTGCACCAAAGTTGTCACCAAAAACAACCTTGACAAGTGAGATTAGTCACCGCCTTCGACAGGTGGTCGCTTCAACACTATGATAGCCTTACCGTATTATCTCATGCCCTTACTTGCTAATAACTCCGGGCTACTGGACGCTTTCTTTAAGAATGGCCACCATATGTGCTCATAGGGTTCTCACTATCAAGATTTGAAACACTTGATACCCCTCGTCACTTAGGTTCTACCATTCTAAGGACATATATCAATACATATTGCAATAATAATGATTTACTCGATATAGAAATAAAAATGCCTTTTATTATTGATTAATGAACATTATTACAAAAGAGTCAATTCCACAATAATTGATGCTCTGTGGCATCTACTCTAACAATCTCCCACTTGCACTATAGCCAATCATTCATGTATTTAATACCAAATGATTTCAAGGGTGCCTTTCATGCTTCGCCGCGACAGAGGCTTTGTAAAGGATCTCGCGAGATTGTCGTTGCGTATGCACTTTACTAATCCGCACGCCTTCCTTTCCTCTCAACTATCTCTCCGATGAGATGGAATCGCCTTCGAGTATGTGTCCGGACTGATGAGACCGTGGTTCCCTAGCTTGAGCAATTGCTCCATTGTTGTCACAATAGATGTCTATAGGATCAACAATCGTAGGGAACCACCACCGTTCAAAATGACGAACTTCTTAATCCAGTGCAAGCGCCGCATCGACAATGCAATATATCTCGCCTCCGTTGCTAGAGTCCGTACGTTTGGCTTTGCTTGAGCTCTTCCACCACCGCCCCACCATTGAGACAAAATACAAAACCCCTGATTGCTATCGATAATCGCCTTTATCCGTTGGGAAACTAGCATCATTGTATCCCACGGTGAGCTCATCCTTCCATAAACCAAGAACATATCCTTAGTCCTCTTCAAGTACTTAAGAATGTTCTGATGCCATCCAAAGGTTTGGATGCTCACCTTGATCCGATTGATATTCCCGCTACAAGTGCTCAAAAGCATGAGACATCAATCCGAGTACATAGCATAAGGCATACATGATGGATCCAATCTGATGCATATGGGAGGGATCCTCCTTCATCCTATTCTCTCTCATCTTGTGTTTTAGGACACAATTCCTTAGAGAGACAAAGCTGCCATGTGACATCGGAAGAAGAAATCCTTTCTTGGATTCTTCCATACTCCGAATCGCTTCAAGATTTTGTCAATATATGCACTTTGACTTAGGCCAAGCCAACCTCACGTGATCTATCACGATAGATCTTTATACCTTAAGGATGTAGGCCGCTTTCCCCCCTAAGTCTTTCATGGAGAAGCACTTGGATAACAAGTCTTTACCGACGCAAGTTCGGGTATATCATTCCCCGATCGAAGTATGTCATCGACATACAACACTAGGAATGCTACCGCGCTCCCCACTCACTTTCTTGTAAACACAGTGGTCATCTTCATTTTTGATAAAACTGAATTCCTTTACGGCCTCATCAAAACGAATGTTCCAGCCTCCTGAAGCTTGCTTGAGACCATAAATGGATCTCTGCAACTTGCATACCTTATTAGCTTGACTATCAAGAACGAAACCATCGTGTGTCATATACACATCCTCCTCCCCAAGGTTTCCGCTCAGAAAGCGCTTTGACATCCATTTGCCAAATCTCATAGTCATGATATGCGCAATTGCAAGCATAATCCGGATGGATTTAATCATGGCAACCGACGAAAAGGTTTCTTCATAGTCAATGCCATGAATTTGTTTGAAACCTTTGGCAACCATTGTGCTTTATAGGTATGCACGCTGCCATCCATGCGGCTTCTTCTTGAAGACCCATTTACACCCTATAGGTTTTACCCTTCTCAGTGGTTCCACCCAGAGACCACACTTGGTTCTCGTACATGGAGTCCATCTCGATTTCATGGCTTCAAGCCATTTAATGGAATCTTGGATCCGATATAAAGCCTTCGTAGGTTCTGGGGTTCATCGCCTTGATAGACTAAGTACGTCACCATGTTGAGTCACGAGAGAACCGTATCTCTCGGGCTCATGGCGTACTCTCCCGCATCTACGTAGCTCCCGTGCTACGGGAGGCGGTTCACTTTGATCCACAATTTGTTGGAGTTTCAACCCGGAAGGACGTTATCTTCTTCGGCTTCCCGTTGGCGTTACTTCTTCGAATCTGGAGTAACCTCCTTATGATGCTCAACCACTCCTTGTGGCACATCATCCCGTCCCTTCGTCTAGTATATCTTGTGGGTTCTAGAACTTCTCGAAGTTCCCTACTTTTCTCCCACTAGTACTTCTTAGGGGAAAATGTTCCATTTCTAGAAGACACCGATCGAGCAACAAAGATTTTGCGCTCTTTTAACCGGGGTGTAGAAATGGTATCCTTTGGTCTCCTTGGATACCCCACAAATATACATTTACGGAGGGTGGGCTTTTGGGACTTTGTTGAAGGGGTCAATTTCTTAACATAAGCTTTGCCAACCCCAAATCCTTAGATAAGACAAGTTGGGCTTTTCGCCCGAATCCATGCTATATGAGTCTTATCTCTGAGCTTGCGAACACACGTTAAAAACGTGAGTCGCGTCTCTGAGGGCATAACCCCGAGGCGATGCGTAAATCACTAAAAACTCATCATGGACCTAACCATGTCAAGTAAGGTCCTATTCCTCCTTCCTTCGACACTCCATTGTGTGGGGTGTATAGAGGGGTGAGTTGTGATACTATCCCACATTCCTTGTACTCGAACCCCGAGCTTAAGTATTCACCTCCTACGATCCGAGAAGAGCTTTAATACTTTTGCCCGGGAACATATTCGTACTTCATTCCCTGAATTCCTTGAATTTATCAAAGGCTTGATTTATGTCTCATAAGGTAGACATAACATATCTACGAAATCATCAAGAAATGTGATGAAGTATGAATATCCACCTCGGCTTCAATCCGTAGGGACCACATACATCACTATGGGATGATGCCTAATAGGCCTCAAAAGAGACCCTTTTCCCTCAAAACCCTTTTCCCGTGAAAGGAGACTGGGTCATCTTGCCTAAAAGGCATGACTCGCATACCTCAAAATGTCCGAAAGGGTCAAAAAGGGCCAAAACTCCATCCCTTTGAAGTTTTGCAATGCGAGTCTTATTAACATGACACATCCTACAATGCCGAAAGAGATATGTTTGGTTTTGATCGCTATGTTTAGCTTTCTTGGTTTCAATATTGAGAATATCTTTATTGCTTAAATCATGAACATATAATCCATTATATAACCTTTGCAATTCCAAATAGAATACCATTCAAACTAAAGGACAAAAATCCATTAGATATCTCAAAATGATACCCCATATTATCCAAAACGGATCTTGAAATAATATTTCTAGAAATAGAAGGTAACGTGGATAACTGATTATGTAAGTTCCAACAATAAGCCCGTAGGCAAAGATAAACAATAAGTCCCTTTACCTGACCTAATGCGCCCACATGTGCTCCATTTCCAACTCCGTGAGGTCCACCTCTCCCTTGGCGAGCACTCTCTTGCCTGGGTTCGGTCCTGCACATCGTACAATGTGAGTACCACATCCCTGTGTCCATGACCCAAGATGTTGAGGGAGAGAAGTTAATCTCAATCATGAAAAGTACCACAAGTCGTAGCCCTCCGACTTTTCTTCTTACTTGCGAGGAAAGCCTTGCGTGTTTCCCCTCCAGTGGGCCGACTTGCCACAAAAGAACGACTCACCTGCGCCCTTCCTATGCCACTCTCGCCCAAGCCCAGCAACCTGTCTTTGGGCTTGGGCTTGGGAGGGTTGGCCTTGGCCTTAACCTACCGTTACCCTTGCTTTGCTTTGCTTTGGGCAACCAATTAAAGCAGCTTGACTTTTTCAAGTCCCTCTCTGCGAATCCCTCGGGCATGTTCGAAGTTACGACGGTTTTCTCCCGTCGTGTTCATATTGAAATTCATTATGAAGCGAGCATATAGTCGAGCAAGGATTGCAGAATTAAATCCATTTGTAATTTTGCATCCAAGCCATATCCCAAAGTCTCAAGCCTTCCTTCCCCAATGTGCTCGATCATCTTGAGCACATGAGGGACCAACAAGGGGCACCCTCGTCAGACAACTCCCAAAGGCCGGTTGCTTCGACACCTTGTACCTCTCATGTCGAGCATTTGTTTCATAAAGCTCCTTGAGGTGTAGAATTATGGGAAGAAGCATCCATATTCTCATCTTGCTTTTGGCGGGAAACATAGGTGTCATCGATGCTAACATCAAGCATTATGCTCTCGCATCATCAAGGAACTTTTGATAAGTATCCTTAACTTCTTGAAAGTGGCATCGAGATCGAGCTCGCCATGTATGGCTTTTCAAGGATATACAATTTCTTTCGACTTAAGTATGATCCGTAGATTACGATACTAACCGAGAAATTGGATCCATCCAACCCTGTTTTCTTTTTTCGATATCTCGCAGTTCATAATACTCATTTTCGTGAATCTACAATTGCGTAAAAGATAAAAGTTATTATAAATTTCATTATTATTTAATATGGTCTTTTATTAAACAATGCTCCCATATTTTACTCAAGCCAATAGCCCTCACTATTAACTCGGGAAAGCCCGTGGCTTTCCTAGCTAGGACCGAGATCCTATCCTGCCCATTTCAAACCTTCGCTTGGCTAACAAGCCAAAATGGGTTGATTAGGTAGCCAACAAACTTAATTCCACACCAATTGGGATAGCTCCCACTATCAACCTCAAATGTGAAAAAGCCTAACAAGCCAATCACACAATTCAATGGCTCCAACCATTGTCCCTCAAGTGTGATTCTCAAAGACGTGGAGAGTGGGACACTACATGTCACCACATACACATAATATGTGTACGCCTTCACTATGCCTATGACGCGTTATCAACCTTCGCTTGGCTAACAAGCAAAACCGTCATTTTAAGTTCCACTCCATCACCATTAAGGAAAACTCCAATGAATTTTAACCTCCCACCCGGGTAGAAGTGTACCCTTCGCATTGGCGAACAAGGTTTCACTTTAACAGCTGTTTGATTAAAACCATGGTGATGGGAAGGCATTCGTGACTTAATATTCTTAGTTGGGAGGGGTTTGTTATTTAATGTCTCATCAGATTATTATCTTTGTTAGAATGACATTGTTTGGCATGTTATTCAACATTCAACCTTAGCATGCATTCTAAACAAAATATTAAACGTGCCCAAAAGACATGGCCCTTTCCAACTAAAACCGATCCCTCTGAGCTGTTTAGAGGGATCAGGTCACCCTAGTGATCCCGTACAAATAAATTCCTGGAGTCTTCAAGTATGGTTGCCTCTGCCCTTCGCTTTGTCTCCGTGCACATTACAAAACATCATTCTAAATTTACAATAAAATTAATATTAAACTAATTTTACATCAACAAATTTAGAAAAACCTTCGATTTACATTCCGGAGGGAATGAGAGAAAAGAATGTACATTAAGAAAGCCTTTAGAGAAGGCCGGTGACACTGCAGGCCCTATTTAAAATATTACCCAAATACATACCCTCCCAAAATAATTTAAAACATTCACCCTTAGGTCTAAGGCTCATGTACCCGCGCACCATGCAATATACAAACAAGTGCAAAGCATACATTTCAAAACAATCAATTTTTTGGAATTGGGTGGGTTAATTAATTAATTACCCTCTTAAATGTGCAGAATGTACATTGGCTTTATAAAGGTTATTAAAATCCCGCAGGATTAGTCCCTTTCTGAAAAAATACAAAATGGGAAACTACATCCTTTCGGCCGCGGCGGAAGGTTTTATCTTGGCCACGGCGAGGGATTTGGCAGTATGCATTTCGCTGCATACTTCGCCGTGGCGGAAGGTTTTATCTTCCGGCCGGCCGCAGGATTTAAATTAGGTCTAGCCGCCCTTACATATTTTCGCCGCGGCGGAAGGTTTTATCTTTTCGCCGTGGCGAAACCGTCAGCAGGCTCCGCCGCGGCGAAACCCTCCCGGGAAATCCCCAATTCCTACAGCTCAAGTTTTGCAGTTTTTGTGTATAAACACTAATTCCAAATCAAATCAAACGCATATACGCTCAACCAGGATATTAACCAACCAATATAACATTCAACAAACACATTATTAAAACCAGTTTTATCATTTGAATCACTCATTAAATCATGGATTTGCGAGATTTTACAAGGGGGATTTTTCAAAAACCGGTTTTTCATGGCAGATTCATCAAGGCAAAGATGTTATCAACAAATACATGTATCAACCATTCAACAATTGTAAATCTAGTACCCTAGGCCTCGATAACATCGTTAGAAAGCAATTCGGACCAAGTGCGGCGAAAACAAAAATTTTACAACCAACCCCGAACGCTCCTTTAGAACCCAAAAATCAAGGCATAGATTTTACAATTTATGCATAATTAGAATCTACGAAAAAATACAAATCCAAAGGTTTAGATTCATACCCACGTTTGGGAGGCTCCACCAATGTTGTTCCTCGAATGTGTTTGCTAACCGATCCAAGTGGTAGGATCGAACCGTAGAGGTCCACACGAAGACAATCAACCAAGAAACCAAAGGAGGGATTTTGCCTAGATCCTCTTGGCCTTAAGAAATCAAGAAGAAAAATTAGTATTTGATTTTTTCAATCAAAAAGATGAAAGTGGCGTGGGAATGAAAGTGTCAGAATTCTGGGTTGTGGTGTTTGTTTTAAAGGCAAAAATTAATTAACAAATCACACAAATACTATTCCTTTATAGGCAAAACCAAGTTGCCCTATTCCCACATGGAATGGGCTTGGGCTCCAACCCAAACACCCCATGTTGCCAAACACTCCCAATTTGATATTTTAATTTAATTCATCATTATCTTAATTAAAATCAATTAATATTTAATTAACATTTAATCAATAATGATGATTTAATTAAATATGTGGGAACACACATTTAACGTAATTTCACTTATTTAATTTCTTTAACAAATTAAATAAAAAGGCTACGACCTCAAAGCAAATTTAATTGCATTGTGAAATTACCAAAATACCCCCTTCACCCAAAAAGACGAAAACGCCCCTTCTTTCTTTCTTCTTGGCTTCTTTTAAATTATCTTCTATGTGTGTGACATAGGCTCCCTCATCATACCTAGTGAGTGTATAGTATCGATTAACACCAATTAATCGTCCTCACTAATACAGACGATCAAGATTGGCCCCCTAGCAAGGCATCATGGCCAGGCCCGAGTAGATTCCGATTGACAAAGTAGCCCTACCGGTTCACGGCGATATGGTTACCGTACATACGATCCTTTCATCATTCGTTATCCCTCGCGAGCGAAGGCATAGAAATAGTGTCAACCTTCTTGGCCTTACCTCTCGATATTATATATATTCGGGCCTGACCAATGACCCAGTATTATAACTGGATAGAGCAACAACTCAATCCCACCTGTGGGCCAGCCTTAGTGTCATTACATATACCGAATTGCGGGCCTGAGATAACTTCTCCGCATCTGGGAGTGATGAATCCTTTGTCAATCCACCATAGTCTTGATACACTCCTTGATATAGCCAATCACCACCGTATCGACAAACTGCTGTAACCTGCTAGGCTAGTATCAAACGTACTAATTCCTAAGCACAAGGCACTGTGATCTCAAGTCCAAGGATCACATGCACCACCATTCGGTTAGAGATTTGTTCCATAGACACGGGGTTACCATCCATATGGAATCCTCACGGGGTGGGCAGATCCCAGTTGGGAACTTGCCTGCGTATATCCGCCTCAACAAGCAGGCCCATGTGTGCACGTGTTGTCACCAAACAACTTGACAAGTGAGATTAGTCACCGCTTCGGGCTGTGGTCGCTCAACACTATGATAGCCTTACCTGTATTATCTCCGTGGCCCTTACTGCATAATACCGGGTTACTGGACGTTTCTAGAATGGGCCACCATATGTGCCTCATAGGGTTCTCACTATCAAGATTTGAAACACTTGATACCCTCGTCACGGTTCTACCATTCTAAGACATATATCAATACATATTGCAATAATAATGATTTACGCGATATAGAATAAAAATGCCTTTTATTATTGATTAATGAACATTATTACAAAGAGTCAATTCCACAATAATGATTGGCTCTAGGGCATCTACTCTAACACAAGAAACTCGCATACCACCGGATCTTCTCCCGGTCCGACCCATGGGAAATAAACCAAGTTGGCTCGCTCTACCCTGACCTCCAAGCCACTCTTCGCTATTACGGGATCTGTAGTACTTAAACTCGAGGTTGATGCCTGACTAGAGAGACCGTAAATCGGTTCCACTGCTTCGCACTAGGGGGAGGTACCGCCGCCTCCGTCGACATTTGTAATCGGCGGTACTCGACAGGGGGTACAACTTCTCCCCGAAGTTCCGCCATAACTTGTCAGAGTAATTCCCCGATTCCCTAGCTTCATCCAAGGGAGGGCGGGGGAGACTAGTGGGTTAGAAGGGTTCCTCCTTCATTCACCACACCCTCACCGCGATTTCGATAACTACGCCCTCATCTACAAAATAATCGCACTAATGAACTCAAGAAAACAATTACCGTAAGGAAGGAAAGAATTAACTCACACAAAGTCGGGTTATAGGACGTCATGGCAATGAGAATAGTACACGTCAATCCCCAAAATCTAGGGTCCGATACCAAAAAATATAACAAGGCCTTGTTGTAAACTAGTAAAAATGCTTGCATAATAATATAGAAAATGGGCCCAAAACTTTTTTTTATTATTATTATTATATGTACTAAGTCTTTATACACAAAGAGCATGATTTACAATGTAACAAGGCCTCTTGAAAAACTAGTACAATGCATGCATAATAACAATAGAAAATTGGGCCCAAAAGTTTTCTTTTCATTTCAATTCATATGTCTTTATACACAAAAGAAAGTGTGGGGATTTACAAAAATTCACTTTAAAAGGGAAAAGAAAACGGGAAAACAAAGGGCCCTTTGTAGCTATTGCTCCCTCGCTGCGACGCCCCCTCCGACCGCATCATCACCTAGATCCCGCATCCACAAAGGAAAATAATTTCCTGGTGAGCACAAAATAATGCCTCAAGGGTAAGTAAACCCTCTATCCTGTTCCCCTGGCTCCCCCGTATGTATAACTCTTAATTCTTTCCTTATACTATTTCTGTTCTTACTAAACAAAGCATGGCCTCATCTTACGAGGTACGGCCGATGGGAGTTCTACACAAAGACTATCTCACTCTTCATGACTAACGGGTGGGAATTCACACAAAGATCCAACCTTCTCAATGACTACCGAGCTGGGATCACAAAGCACCTACTGCCCTTTCTCCTAACTATCGGGTGGAGACCACTTAGCACCACCCGCTCATGACTTTGGGGTAACGATCACCAAGCATTAACCCGTCTCTAGTCTCCGTCCGGGTTGATGATCACAAAGCATCAGCCCATACGCTAAATGTTGGATGATGATCACAAAGCATCAACCCACTTATCTAACAACTAACCGGGTAGTGGTCACAAAGCATCTACCCATTTCTACTACTCATCGGGTGACGATCACAAAGCATCGACCATCTCTAGGCTATTCGGGACAAAGTGAACTGTGATCACAAAGCATCAACCCATCTATTCTACTCTTCTAATTCACTCTATTCCCTAGCATTTTTCATTCTCTCGACTCTTAGAGTAGTTGCATGCATCCACCAAGCTCTCTACTCATAGGGTAATTGCATACACAATTTTCCCTACCCTTTCTTAGGTCACTTTTTCAATGCACAATTAGTGCTTATGGATGGTTCATCTCCACTAATGCACTTATGAAAATGCCAACATGCAATGTTGCAAGAATTAAGGTTCACTACTCATACTCAAACCTCTATTAGGCATTTCATCAAACAACTCATGTGCACTATAAAACTCTACTATAGCAATGAGTTTAAATCTTTTTCTAACCATCCAAAAATGGGGAAAAACCCCTTCACATAGCCACAAAACCCTCACAAAGAAAGCACTTCAAGAAAAAAGGATTCACAATACCCCTTCAATTTCATCTCAAACTACCTTTCCAACCCAACATCTCATTTCTCATATTTGCAAGGTCTAAACATTCACAAAGCATAGAAATCTCTATTTAAACCCTCCATACATGGCATATCACATGTATATCACATACATACATCATTTTCTACCAAAACCCTAATCAAGAGAATTCTTAAATCTCAACTGGGTGGGGGTTTACTTACCCTGTTATGGAGAGACTTCACCAACTCTTCCTTTCACTTGGTTTGCTTGACTTTTCCTCTACTCTTAACCAAAAGAACAAAAACCCTCAAATTTCAATATATCATAAACTCACAAATCACACAACTTAAGTAGGAATCCTTACCTTAGAAGCCTTAAGTTGCTTTTCTACCCCAAATCACTTCAAAAATCCCTGAACTCCTTGATCAAAAGAAAAGAGAAGTTTGAGAGGAAACAAGAGAAGAAAGTGGCGTTGAAGAAGAAGAATGGGGTTTGCTTACTTCCTTAATTCCTTTTAATGAAATTTATACCCAAGCATTCCCATTTTGCCCTTACTCTTCTTTGGGAATTCCATCTATATCCTTTGATTCATTACAAACTCACCCCCATATCAACATATTCTCCATGAAAAATCCTTACAATTTACTCCCCACTTTTCTTGCTAATTAGGGGTAGAATGGTCAAATTGCCCTTAGGGAAGAAAAAATATCTAAAACTTAACAAACAATTTAATCGGAAACCTGTCGCCGTTGTGGCAAGGCAACAATCGCATGCGTTTCCCAGCGACCTCGCCTTCCCCGTGGCTTGACCACCTCTTTCCGCCGGCGAAGATTCTTCTCCCCGCCGGTGACTGGCGTGACAAGAACTTATTGCTTTTCAACCAATTTCAAGGCAAGTATTCAACACAACACTCAAAATTACCAAAAACCAACTTAAATAAGAGCAAAGGAAGAAACAACAACTACGTACCTCAAGTGGGGCGTTACATACAAAATGCCATTTAAAAAGACAAAAACAAGGGAAAGTTTGGAACTATTGCCTCTCGCTTGCCAGCCCTCCATTGCATAATCACCTGATCCCTGCATCCACAAAGGAAAATGACGGGGTGAGCACAAAATAATGCTCAGTAAGTAAATCCTCTATTTGTCTAACCCCGTAACTATTTTTCTTAATTCATTCCTCACACTTTCTCTTCATTGTTTCCTACTAATGTCATGGCCTCATCTTAACCGGGAGGGATACGGCGATGCGTTCACACAAAGGCTCCATCTCACTTTCATGACCTGGTCCGGGTGGAGTTCACACAGCCAAACCAACCCGCTCTTAATGACTATCGAGTGGGGATCACAAAGCACCTATCCGGTTCCAAAACTATCGTGGAGATCACAAAGCACCCAGTTCATAACATAGGGTGACGATCACAAAGCATCAACCCGTTTCTGATAACTATCGGGTGACGATCACAAAGCATCAACCCGTTTCTGATAACTATCCTCATAGCACTTCTCATTCTCTCTACCCTTAGAGTAGTTGCATTCACAAAGTTCTCTACTCATAGAGCAAGTGCCTATACAAAGTTTTCTACTCTTTCTTAAGTCATTTCTCAATGCACAATTAATGTCTATGGATGGTTCATCTCCACTAATGCACTTATGAAATGCCAACATGCAATGTTGCAAGAATTAAGGTTCACCACTCATACTCAAACCTCTATTAGGCATTTCATCAAACAACTCAAGTGCATAATAAAACTCTACTATAACAATAATTCTATGTCTTTCCCTAACCATCCAAAATGGGAGAAAACTCCCTCACATAGCCATAATTCCTGCCAAAGAATAACACTTCCAAAAAGGATTTCTCAAAATCCTTCAATTTCATCTCAAACTACCTTTCCAACCCACATCTCACTTCTTATACTTGAAATGTATGAACAATCACAAAGCAATAATAATCTCCATTTAAGACTCAATAACATAGCATATAATGTGTATATAACATACATCCATAATTGCTATTAAAACCCTAATCAAGAAAATTCTCAAATCTCACTTGGGTTGGGATTTACTTACTTTGTGATGGAGAGATCTCACTAGCACTTCCTTTCTCTTGGTTTGCTTGATTTTTCTCCACCCTTAAACAATTCAACCAAAGGCCCTCAATATTCAAATACACAAATTTCACAAAACTTCACATCCAAAGCAAGAATCCTTACCTTAGATGCCTTAGATTGCTTTCCTACCCCTTTTAAATCACTCCAAAAGCCCTCTTAAAAACCTTGAACAAATGAAAGAGAAATTAGAGGAAGTAAGAAAGGGAGAGTGGCGATGGAGAAGAAGAAGAATGAAGGGTTTGCGATGACTTAATTCCTTTTAACACACTTTATGCACAAGCCTTCCCATTTTGCCCTTACTCTTCCTTAGGAACTCCATCTATATCCTTTGATTCATTACAAACACACCCCCACAATAACATATTCTCCATGAAAAATCCTTTCAATTTACCCCCTCCCTACTTTTCCTACTAATTAGGTAGAATGGTCAAATTGCCCTTAGGGAAGAAAATATCTAAAACTTAACAAACATTTTGTTGGGCACATCGCGCGGCGAGGAAGCTTACCGTCAGCGAAACGCTCCGTAAACCTGCCCGCCAGAAACCTTTCCCCGTGGCTTCAACACCTCTTCGCCGCGACGAAAATTATTCTTCGCCCTGGCGAAGCCTGAACACTAAACTTCTTCTATTTTCAACCAATATCAAGGCAAGTGTTCAACATATCACTCAAAGGCCAACCAAACAATAATACTAATGAATCAACTCAAAAAGAGCAAAAGAAGAAGCATTAACTACGTACCTCAAGTGGGGCGTTACATGAAATTGATAAAGCCAACGACTTCCTGCAGAACATTTTCATTTTAATAATGAGTTCAATAGAAAAAAATACCATGCTTAACTTTTTGTTATACGTATTAAGATCAAGAATTTTTACATGTTACTAGTTTTTTATCCAATTTCTCTCTCATTAAACAGAGGTTGTATGGTTTTGCCATATGCTTATCATAAGGTTTATTTTGTACACTACTGGTGAGTACTTCATTTAAATTATCACAATTTTTTTGTGGCATTTAATGTTATTACGCTTTTTCACTGTTATCTGTCTTCATATCACAGTCAATGCTTGTTTTCTTTAATCCAATCAAGTTCGGGATCACATTCACATTTGGGAATTTACTTTCACTTGGGAGGTTTGTATTTTATTTTTTTATATGTTGGGGAGTGGTAATTTATTTAATATTTAGAAATATAGTTCAGCAGTATTGTTGTTTTTTGGATTTTTAGCTTATATTCTCCATGTTGGTTTAACGAACTGAATATTGAAGTCTTGTATGTGTAGGCGTGAATGTGTAAGTTTATGGTGATTAGAGTAGAGTATATAACAGAAGTGGGTGAGATTTTTATACTTTTTTCATAGTTTACATTGTAGATGGCTGTTCAAAATCTTTTGATTTTGTCATTGATGAAGTGGCCAATTCCCACTGTACTCTAGGTGTTTTGCTTTATTTTGTTTTTTAAGCCTGGGGTTTTGGAGGTAGGGATGTTAGGATCTAGTGATAGTTATATTATTTGGTTGAGATATCATCTAACCATCTCCACTTTGCGTTTTCAAAATATTTATAATTAGATGAAGGAAAAAGGAAAACAGAAAGATCTCTTGATTTCTGCATCATTGCAATTTAAATTTCTCCATGATCTCCTTTGTGAATGTTGGAACTGAGCATCATTTTGCTGCTACCTTACTGCAGCTTGGGTTGATTAAAAACATTCGGTAGTTTGAAATTTTAATATATGCATTTTTCTTTAGAAGCAATAACCTTAGGTGATGCATTTAATGCGATCTTTCTTTGATTTCATTGAGTAGGTTCATAACAAACTATTGACACTTATAACAATCATTTTAGAGTTTGGTGCACTAATTTGGTATGTTGAACCACTTACATACTCTTCCATTATGAATATATCTTCTATTTAATCTCACTCACACCACATTGGAATTTGAACCTTCAAGGATTAAAATGATTATGTTTCATTTGCTTGGGCATTTGGACATGCGAGTTTGGTTACGAGCTGCCTTGACCTATATATTAACAGTAAATTTGTACTCTATTTAAGTGTTATGCTTCATCACCTCTACCTCATGAAAAACCCACATCATTAATTACAAAGCCCTGCTTCAATTTTTTGATTCTGACTTTACATTTGCACCATTTAGTTTTTATTTAAGGAAGTGTGAGGCAATTCAGATACTCTTGGAAACAAATGCTCTGGACACCACCAGCTCTGCCTTCTGCATGGAATCCATCTCAAAAGGGTAAGCTAGTTACTTTCTTTTTATTTTGTTATCGAGGATTAAACTGTTAAGGGGATGAGGGCAATGAAAGCGTATTTTCATTTGGCGCAAAGATAGGTATCACACATATTATACTCGGTGTAAATAAAAATTTTAGCACCCTTATGAAAAATAAAATAATCATCAGGTGCTACTTTGCAAATGGTATTTCTACTTTAAAAGTGTTGGTGTAAGCTAGATTACCAAAATGAGCTAAAAACAAGTGTCATTATTATGTAAAATAATTTTTGACATTGCTTCACTTCGCAGTGTTCAACACAAGCATGGAGTGAGGCCTCAACTCTCAGCTACTAGCTCATTCATTCTATGGTTGCAGGTTATGTTCTCTTGATTATGTTCTATTGGGTTTTTTATTTTAATCATGTTAGAGTAGATGCCCAAGAGCCAATCAATTATTGTAGAATTGACTCTTTGTAATAATGTTCATTAATCAATAAAAGGCATTTTATTCTATATCACGTAAATCATTATTATTGCAATATGTATTGATGTATGTCCTTAGAATGGTAGAACCGTGACGAGGTCAAGTGTTTCAAATCTTGATAGTGAGAACCCCTATGAGGACATATGGTGGCCATTCTAGAAAGCCCGTCCAGTGCCCCAGTATTATTCGAAGTAAGGGAAACGAGATAATATGGTAAGCTATCATAGTGTTGAACAACCCCTCGAAAAGGCAATGACTGATCTCACTTGTTAAGGTTGTTTGGTGACAACCTGGTGCAACACATGGGTGCTTGCTATAGGCGATTACACCACAATAAGTTCATTGGACTGACCCACCAGAGGATTCCATATGGATGGGTAACCTTTCCCCAAATGTCTAGGAACAAATCCTCTAACGAATGGTGGTGCATGTGATCCTTAGACTTGAGATCACCAGAGCGCCTTTGGTGCACCGAGTTGCCGTAAAAGTTTGACACTAGCCTAACACGCTCTTTTCGTGTCATACGGTGGTGATTGGTTACATCAAGGAGTGTATCAAGACTATGGTGGATTGATAGAGGATTCATCACTCCCGGGTATAGGGAGAAAGTTATCTCGCTGGCATAATTCAAAAGATATGGCAATGACACTACAACGTGGGCCACAAAGGGGTGGGGATTGAGTTGCTCTATCCAGCTTTATAATACGTCATTGGTCCGTAAACGAATAAATAATATCGAGAGTAACCGAAGGTTGACACTATTTCTATGCCTTCGCCTCGCCCGAGATAACGTATGATGAAAGGATCGATGCATGGTAACCATATCATTGATGGGGGGTTTCAAAAAGTTTACTTTGGTGAATCCGAATCTATCGTTAGGCATGATGCCTGCTAAAAGGGCCAATCTTGGAAGGTACGTGTATAGTGAGACGATTATGGTGTTAATCGCGATACTATACACCGCCGATATGATGACGAGCCCTATGGGTCACACACATAGAAGACAATTTAATATCCAAGAAGAAAGAAGCGTCGTTTCTTTAAGGCGGAAAGGGTATTTTGGTAATTTCCCACAAAGGCAATTAAATTTGTTGAGGTCGGTTTAGCCTTTATTTAATTTGTTAGAAAATTAAATAAGTGAAATTACGTTTAAATGTGTGTTCGCACATATTTAAATGTATTATCATTTTTGTTAAATGTTAATATATATTTAAATATATATTAATTGATTTTAATTGAGATAATGATGGAAAATAAACTAAATCAAATTGGGAGTGTTTGGCAAACATGGGGCATTTGGGTGGAGGCCCAAGCCTATTCGTATGGGATTAGGGCAAATTGTTTTTAATATAAAAAAAGAAAAGTGTGTTTTTTTTTAAGTGTGTGGATTTTTCTTTTGAAAAATAAAACACACAGCAACCCTCTCTTTTCACTCCCACGGCAGAAACACTCTTGGCCTAAAATCAATTTCAATTGATTTGTTTTCTTCTTAATCTTGAAGCCCAAAAGAGGATCTAGCAATCCCTCTTTGGTTCTTTTTTGAGAATTGTCTTCGTGTGGACTACGAGGGTTCGATCCTCCTACACTTGGATCGGTAGCAAACATTCGTCGACAAATTTGGAGGAGCCTCCAACGGGCGCCCTTTGTTTGTCTAAACACGATTATTAATTTCACAGCATTCTTGCTTTATTATGATAAAATTGTAAAATCATACCCTTGATCTTGGCTCATGTAAACAATCCCTGAGTTATATTATTTTTGTTTCCGACTGTGTATACGGGACCGTTTACTAACAAATCATATATTATGTTGGAAGTAAATCTGGTAATATGTGATGTATAAAATGATTTGCCAATCTCTATTTTTTTGTGTAGAAAACAATGCTAGTTAAATTTATGAATATTTGCATGAGAAAATTTTATCCACCTATCATGAATCTGTAAGTTTGTGTTTTGTCCTTGGTGACATTCTTTATGGATAATTGTTTTTAGAAGCCTCATACTTCAATTTCATTCTTCATGGGGCGGGTTTGGGCTGGGCGACCTTCAAAAGTTGAGTCAACAAGTTGTAGGATATTCCTATGTGCTAGCCAGAGATCTAGAACATTATCAAATCGTAAAGAAACAAAAAATCCCCAAAATGTGGGATCTTCCACTGTACTACCTAAGAGAAAGAAGAAGCCTTTTTCTTTTCATTCCAATAGAGAAGATGACGCGGCTGCGAGGAAGGACAAAAAACTTGCAAAAGGCTATAGAGAAGCCCCTGAGGCCTCTAGAGGGAATGGAATACTTATTCTTCAATTGGTCCTTGTTGCTTATGAAGTATTAGATGCCCTGGAAAAGTTTGAACAAAGGCATTACACATCTGTTGCATGTTATTCTTGTTTATGGTTGCAGGTAAGTTGTACTTAAATATACATAGAGAGTCTTAATTCATTTTGTAGTTCACTCTTTTAACACGTATCTTAAAAATTTGTTATCTTTGTACTTTAACAGTGAGTGCTTGGAAATTCATGTTGCCCAGAATGGTCACTACATTCAGATTCTTGTCCATGGTGCAACCAACCAAATGCACAATTGATAAAGCACAATTGGGAATGAAAGATGGTATGCATGATGGTTTTTGTTGTTGGAATTTTTTGAATGATGGGAAAGTATTAACTATTGTTAATAGTTAATTTTCCAATCATCTAGGTATTATAATGTAAAAATGATTCGTGCATATTTGTTAGGCATATATAAAGTTTTTTGTATATAAAGGTTTATACATTACAAAATAAGATATGATATATGAAGCTTTTTGTATTAGATTTTATGGATGTAAAAGATGTGGGTGCGTATTTATTAGGCATATATGCGAACTTTTTGTATAAGGAGGTTCACCATCAATGAAATGTTCTTTGAAAAATTAGTGTATCATTGTTTATAATTTGTATTATTAAAATAACAACTAGTCCATCTTGTATATATGCTTTGTAGGCGATACATTGATAGCACTTTCAAAATGTAATGGAAAATAATTTTGTAACAGTTACTAAATACAATGAATGTACTTTGGTAGCACTTTTAACATGTTATTAAAAACTCTTCTGTAGCATCTTCACAATGTTAGAAAAACCAATCTATAACATTGTAAAAATGTTACAAAAAACTAAACTATAACATATTAAGAATGTTACAGAAAACTTATTTATAGCATTTTGATAATGTTACAGAAAACTAAATTGTAACAGGTTAAGAATGTTACAAAAAACTTATTTGTAGCATTTATGTAGTGTTACCAAAAATCATTCGTAACTATGAATTAGTGTTACAATATACTTAACAACAACATTTTATAACAGTTACTAAAATGATTGGTAACATGCAAAAAGTGTTACCACTGTCTACTTTTTAGTAACACGGGCTATCACAGCATCCTTATAAATGCTACCAATTACCTACGGTAACACTTTTTGTATGTTACCATAGACTACTTTTGTTGTAGTGCTATACCCAAAATTAGAGAATTCACTCACACGGCCAAGGCTCCAAATCCATCCTCAACTGAGTCCGATCGGTAAGAAAAGAAAGAATAGAAAAGAAAGAAAGAATAGAAAGAAACAAAGAAAGAATAGAAAAGAAAGAAAGAATAGAAAGAAAGAAAGAAAAGAAAGAAATAAAGAAAAAGAAAAAGAAAACAGAATAAAAAAATAGAAAAGAAAATGCATAATTTATGCATTTGTACATTTGCATCATGAATATGCATAATCATGCTCCTTATCATGAGTAGAGAGAAATTAGAAAATTGAGAGAAAAAAACAGAGAGCAACACAAAGAAAGAATGAGAAAAAACAGAGAAAGAACAGAGAGAAGAGCAAAGAAAGAATAGAGAATAATCGAGAAATGAGATGTAAGGAAAGAAAATTCAAGACTTAAGCAACGGAGAGAGAAGGGTAGCATAACGGGTTTACTTACTGAGCAATTAGTGCTCACTCTGTTGTTTTTAATGTTTTGTAGGTAATAGGTGAGTTGTGGTCACTCGGAACATCACGTAGTGGAAGGGTTGGGCTACATTGTCAAGTTTCTATTTTTGAGTATATTTGTATATAAAGAAAAATTAAATATGGACCCATACTTTGTTACTCGTTTATATGTGTATTTTCTTATATATATATATTTTTAATGGGTTTTATTAATTAGTTTACGAGTATACTAGCTAGAAAGAAGGTATTACATTCACAGCGGAGAATGGTTGGGAAAGGTTAGGGAGTAAGTGGAGGTAAATAGGTGTGGAAAAGCCTTAAAGTAGGCATGTTACCATGGTTGCCCTATCAAATCTGTGGCCTTCTAAGTGATTTTTGGGCATCTTACCTATCGAATTGGGTTGAGACATAAACATAAAAGTTGTAGCCCTTTATTTAATCCTTAAAATGAGACTAAGATCATAGCAATCTAATGTGTATAACTCGAGATATGTCTTCTTGAATATGACCTGTGCAAAATGACTACCTCAAAAGTGCTTCCAATTTATTAGTTTATTTTTAGTCTAATAATCTATGATTAATTTCAAGTATGGGAATGTTATTGGTAGAGAATACTAGTTCCATAATGATATCTTTATATGCCATTATGTGTTCTCACATTCTCACATTTGCATTTAGAAAGAATAGCAAAGAATGAGCATATTTCCATGCACATACACATGTATGAGAACATTAAAGAATAAAGAGAAATAAATAAAAGAAATAAATTGTAGAATCATCCTCTAAAGAACATAATTAAAGAAGTTCAAATCTAAAATTTTATTTAAAGAAATGTAAGAAGATAAGAGAAGTATAAGATAAGAAGGGGAAGAAGAATAAGAAGGTTGGAATTGGGGTTGGTTGGTTGGTTGAAGAAGAATTAAGAAGAAGAGAAGGTTGTTGCGATAGGGAACCCGTGAGTGACCGAGAAGAAGAATAGCCCACATGCATGCCGCTTTTAGTGAGTGGCCTCTGAATAAGAAAAAAGAATTTATACAGTCTATTAGAAGTGCATGTGGATGAGGACTGTACCCAGCAGATCATACCTACATGCACGCCGCCTTTAGTTAGCGACCTCAAAATAAGAAAGAAGAATTTGTACAATCTGTTAGAAGTGCATGTAGATGAGGAGTGTACCCATTCATACGGCTAGGGTTCCGAATCCATGCTTCAACCGAGTCCAACCGGTTCGACTCAACGATTGAACTGTTTTTTATTATTTTTTTATTTTTTTATATGTCATGTTCATGTCAAAATGATGTCATCACGCTGACATTAGCATGATGACATCATGATTCGGCCCGAAGGTTGAACTGGTTCAACTCGATGATTGAATCGGTTGAATCGAGCAATCTGATAACCCGGTGACCTGAGCAAGTCACTCCCTGGGTTGGGTTTTAAAACCTTGGTTTTGGGTAGCTCATGCATTTGTGTAGAAGGGGTTCATCTTGGTTGTTTTAAGTGTTGTTTCACATAGAGTTGTTCTAGAATTTATAAATATTTTTTATGCATGTTATTTTAATTCTGAAAGTCTAATTTGGAGACGCCTAGCAACAAGGGACTAAACTAAAAAGTTTACAACTTGTTGGGTACAAAAAAGTGTAATTTACCAAATGATCAAAGATTCTGTTTTTGATTGATCGTTACATGCATATTCTTGAGATGAAATTTTATGGTGTTGGCTGCATTTGCCGTTAGACCTAGTTAAATTTGAGGATTGTAATTTCAATTTAAATAAGGCTTGCATGCCTTGCCTTTCTTTTAATCTCTTGTAATTCTTTCTCTCATCTTACTCCCCTCGAATGTAAATCAAGGTTTCTGTTTATTGATGTAAAGGTTAAGTTATATTTAATTAGAGTATTGATGGAGAAAAAGGAGCATTGGATTAAAGAAGGAGGGTTATTAATTGAAAATACTCTTGTAATTTAATTACCTAGGTTGACATACAAATTTCCCAAGGATTGGGAAATTTGGTTTAGTTAAGGCAATGCACCAACAACTTTATCTTTATTGCTTTAGTTGGTATGCTAAGGTTGAATGTTATGGATATAATATGTTTAATAAAATAAAACTAATGAGACCAAAAGAGTAAAAATCCATCATAAATGATATTAAGTCTATTAACGCCTTCCAACATCATGGACTTAGTCAAACCACAGATCGTTGTTACCTTTTCGATCAACGAAGGGTATGCTTTTATCAATTCGAAGCTAAATTGCATTGGAGCTTTTCCTTAATGATGTCAGGTTAGACTTAACTAGTAGTTTTGGCTTTTCGATCAACAAAGGTCAAAGACGTACTAGAGGCAAACGTAGAGAAAGTGCAATTTTTCAAATTCACGGGAGATATGTAGTATCTACTCTATGGATCCAAGAGTTGCACTTGAGGTCAATGGTCGACGCCATTGGATTGTGTAATTGGTTTGTTTGCACAATTTATATTTGAGGATTAGTGGTCGGCGCCATTAGCTAGTATAAATTAAATTTGAGGCTTACCTAGATCAACCCGTTTTTGGCTTTTTGATCAACGAAGGTTAAAAATGGAATTGATGGGATCTTGGCCCACTAGGAATGCCAACGGGCTTTCCTGAGCCTAATAGTAGGGGCTATTAAGACTTAAGTAAAAATAGTGGGACCGTTTAATTAATTAAAAGACCTTGGTTAATTAAATATTATATCATGCTATTAACTCGCTTATTTTGCACTTGTAGAAATCTCAAAATGACAACAAACAACCTATCATTGCAACTGCTCTATGAGAGAGAAAATAAGTATAATGGTGGTAATAATTTCATAAGCTGGTATAGACATTTTCAGTCTATACTTGAGGCTAATGATGACTTATATACCATGGAACAAGCTTTAGAGCTTGATGATGATTCCTCCCAGGAACCAAGGGACGTTTATGCACAACATCAGCATGAATTCAACATTAATCATGTAAGGTTTCTCATGCTATTGTTGTTGACACCTAAACTACAAAAACAATGTGAGAACATGGATTTATCTGCCATGGTCTTGATTCTCTGTCAAACCGAGAGGTTTAGGGTGTCACGTAATTTATTCAGTTGCAAGATGGCTAACGGTGCCAAAGTAAGGCCTTATGTACTCAAGATGTTAGAGTACATTGAAGCATTAGATGTGATGGGATGTCTTATTGATGATGGTTTAGCAATAGGCATAGTCTTACAATCCCTACTGGTTAATTTTTCTCAGTATGTTCAAGACTTTGTTGAGAACAATGGGGAGAAAGCCCCACCTGAGCTTCTAGGGAAAGTGAAGGCCATGGAGTGAGACATGGATAATGCTTTGATATTGGTTGATGCCAACTCTAGCGATGACAAGGACAAAGTTGATGTTGAGTCTAATGTTGGTTTAGCTCATGAGCTAGTAAGAGGATACATCATGTAACGCCCCACTTGAGGTATGTAGTTAAATTATTGTTGCATTGCTTGAATGTTTATTGATTTGTTCTCATTTGAGCTTGCATGTTGTTATTTTTGGTTGGTGCCCTTAGTTGAATTTTGTTAAAGTTTGTAACAACTATACTGAAAACTAGTACAATGCATGCATAATAACAATAGAAAATTGGGCCCAAAGTTTTTCTTTTCATTACAACTCATGTGTCTTTTATACATAAAGAGAATCGTACAAAAATGTATTTTAAAAGACAAAAACAGGGAAACAAAGTAGCTATTCCTCATTGCTTGCCGACGCCCCTCCGACCGCAACATCACCTAGAACCCTCGCATCCACAAAGGAAATAACGGGGTGAGCACAAAATAATGCTGCAAGTAAAACTCTCTCTCTGTCTGTCCCCGTATGAATAACTCTTAATTCTTTCCCTTTTTTTGCTATTCGATTCTATTTCTCTTTCTAATAACATCATAGCCTCATCTTACCGAGTGGTACGGCGGATGGCGTTCACACAGACCATCTCACTCTCTATGGCTATCGGGTGGAATTCACACAAAGCATCCAACCCGTTCTTAGTGACTACGAGCGAGGATCACAAAGCACCAACTCGCTTTCTAACTATCCCGGGTGGAGAATCACCTAGCATTCCTACCCGTTCCTCATGAATTTTTGTAACGATCACCAAGCATTTACCCGCTCTAGTCACTATTCGGGTGATGGTCACAAAGCATCAACCCGCTTCACTAGGCGTTGGATGATTTGGATCCACCAAAGGGCATCAACCTACATATCTCTTAACTTAACCGGGTAAAGGGGTGGTCACAAAGCATCTACCCATTTCTACTTACTCATCCGGGTGGACCGATCACAAAGCATCGACCCATCTCTCTAAGGGCTATTCGGATGATGATCACCAAAGGCATCAATCCGAATTCCCATAATCGGTCGGGTTGATGATCACAAAGCATCATCCCAACTATACTACTCTTCTAATTCACTCTATTGTAGCATTTTTCAATGCTCTCTACCCTTAGAGTAATTTTACCCACTAAGCTCTCTACTCATAGGGTAATTGCATAAACCATTTCCTTACACTTTCTTAGGTCACTTTTCCCATGTACAACTAAAGTGCCTATGGATGGTTCATCTTCAAATCAATGCACTTATGAGATGCCAACATGCAATGTTGCAAGAATTAAGGTTCATTTCTCATACTCAAACCTCTATTAGGCATTTCATCAAACAACTCATGTGCACTATAAAACCTCTATCATAGCCATGATTCTAAAACTTTTCTTAACCATCCAAAAATGGGAAACCCTTCACAAAGCCATAAAACCTGCATAGAAAAACACTTCCAAAAAAGGGATCCATAATACCCTTTTAAATTCCATCTCAACTACCTTGCCAAACCAACAACCCATTTCTCAAATTTGCAAGGTATAAACAATCACAAAGCATAGAAATCTCTATTTGATCCTTCATACATGCTATAATACATGCACATCACATACATACATCATCTCTATCAAAACCCTAATCAAGAAAATTCATGAATCTCAACTTGGGCTTTGGGTTTTACTTACCTTGTTATGTAGAGACTTCACAAATCCCTTCCTTTCACTTGCTTAGCTTGACTTTTCCTCTAATCTTAACCAAAAGAAGGAAAACCCTCAAACTTCAATATGGGTTAAAACTCACAAATCACACAACTTAAGGAGAAAATCCTTACCTTAGAAGGGCCTTAGTTACTTTTCTACCCCAAATCACTTCAAAACCCCTTTGGAATACCTTGATCAAAAGAAAAGAGAAGCGAGAGGAGAAGAATGAAGAGTCATGCTTGAGAAGAAGAAAATGAGGGGTTTCTTTGATTCTAATTCCTTTTAATGAAATATAAACACACTCATTCCCATTTTGCCCTTATTCTTCTTTTTTGGGAATTCCATCCAATATCCTTTGATTCTTTACAAACTCACCCCTAACTCAACCCCTATTCTCCATGAAAATTCCTTACAATTAACTCCCCACTTTTCCTTGCTAATTAGGGGGTAGAAAGGTCAAATTGTCCTTAAGGAAGAAAATATCAAAAACTTCATCAACATTTTATTCGCTGCCGCCGCGGCGAAGCCTCTGCCGCCGCGGGCGAACCGTCCAGCCAGCCCTTCCCCGAGGGCCCTTAACCCTCTCTTCGCCGCGGAAGATTCTTCTTCCCGGGGGCCCCTGCCAAGAACAGATTCAAATTCTTCGTTTCAATCAATTTCGTTCGACGCTTCAACACAACACTAAATCAAACAATAAACCAAAAACCAACTCAAAATAAGAGCAAAGAAAGGCAATTAAACAAGAATAACGCACTCGCCGGGCAAATTGCAATTCCTTCCCCTTCCCCTTAAAAAGAATTTCGTCCCCGAATTCATGCAAATAACTCGGGAAGCGATTCGCATGTCCCGTCTACTTCCCAAGTGGCCTTTTCCACTTTGTGATTCCTCCAAAGGACCTTAACTAGCGGGAACACTCTTGTTCCGGAAAGCTCTTTAACCCTTACCCGATCTAGAATCGAACGACGTTCTTCATATACTAGATTCTCTCGTTACTTCAACGTCCTTCTACGCTCGGGACGTGGAGGGGATCACTTACATACTTCCGTAGCATCGAGACATGGAAGACATCATGCACCCCTGTCCATGCTAGGTGGTAGTGTCATCACGTAGCCACCTTTCCCACTCGTGCAAGACCCTCAAAAGGACCTACATGCCCTCGGTGCTAGCTTCAACCTTTGCTTCCGGGCGCATTACTCGCTTGTGGGGAAAGGGGGAAAGGGCTTTCCCGAAACACTTTATCGCCCACTTGAATTCTACCTCTTTCCTCTTCAAATTCGGCATAACTCTTCTCGTCGATCTTCGGGCTTGTTTCATTCTATTTCGACAACTTCACATCTTCTACTAGCTTCGAGTCATCTTCCCTGCCCAGAGCGGGTACCTCACTCATCTCTTTCTCTACTTCATCCCAATGAAGCTGAGATCTACACCGCCTCTACCATACAAAGCCTCGTAAGGCGCCATTCTAATTGTAGACGATAACTGTATTGTAGGCAAATTCCACTAATGGTAACATCTCATGCTAGGATACTCTATAATCCATGCAACGAAAGGGGGCTCTTCGACATATCCTCGAGCACTGATTCGTCTCTCCCGGTTTGACCATCAGTCACAGGATGATGAGGCGGTACTAAATGCTAAAGGGCGGGTACCCGGGAAACTCCTCTGTAAACTTGTCCAGAAAAGTTTGAAACAAATCTAGAATCTCTATCCGATACTATAGTCTTGGGCACACCCCCGCAATCCGACTATCTCCTGAGGGTAATCGGGGCCAACCTGACCAGTAGGTGGTATTATCCTTTCATCGGGGAGAAATGGGGCTGATTTGGTTAATCCTATCACAATCACCCATATAGCATTATACCCTCTCTCGTACTGGGAGGGGGACCCGTGATAAAATCCATCGAAATGCTCTCCATTTCCCAAACTGGATACTCAATGGGTGAAGCAACCCCCTGACGGCCGGCCGTTGTGTCCTTTCAACCTCCACCGGATGTGTTAGGCATTTAGTCACAAACTCCGGCAATGTCTTTCTTCATACCCACGCTCCACCAATAGCCTTTCTTGATATCCCCTGATACATCTTGGTTGCTCCGATGAGCGGGTTTGTACGGTGTGTCATGAGCCTCCGTAAGAATTTCCTTTCGCTTTCAACTCCTCATTTGGAGGAATGCCCACCCAACCGATTTCTAAAAATAAGAGGACACCATCTCTCACAAAGAACTCGATGTCTGCCCTCACGCACTTGCCTCAAGCTTTTTCGACACCACTCATCATCGCCATTTGCTTTTCTCCTAATTTCTCTAGTAAAGACGGACTGACCCTCTAGGATCGGCAATTCATCCCTGAACCAACTTCAATCTGCTCCTAGACAATTCTTCTTATTAACTCTTTCGCTGTAGCCGGGAAAACATGGGCTTTTCAACTCAAGGCATCGGGCACTACATTTGGCCTTCCCCTGCTGATACTTGATCTCACAATCATAATCCTTGACCCTACTCTAACCACCTTCTTCTCGCCTCATATTCAACTCCTTTTGAGTGAAGAAGTACTTTAGACTCTTATGATCGGTGTAGATATTACTTCCTTTCACACCATAAAGGTAGTGCCTCCAAATCTTTAAAGCAAAAGGGACCACACCTTGCTAACTCTAAGTCATGCGTAGGGTATCCTCCGGGTCTCGTACTCTTTCAATGACCCGAGAAGCATAAGCTATAACCCTACCCTAATCCGCATCAACACAAAAGACCAAGTCCCCTCGGGCAAAGGAGTCAGAAAAATGTCATAACTCACCCCCTCCCCGTGGTAACACTAGTACAGAGGGGCGATGTTAACCCTCTTCTTCAACTCTTGAAAAACTTTCTTCACATGCCGTCAACGCATAAAAGCCCCGGAGTCTTCTGGGCTTTGTAAGAGTGCAACGGGTGAGCCAACCTGGGCGAATCTCGTACAAATCGCCGTAGTAACTCGCTAAGCCTAAAAAGAAACTCCCGATTTCTTTCATGCTTCTCCGGGCTCGCCACTCCCAGGGATTGCTCGCACTTTACTCCTGGGATCTACCAAATCCCTTCCTTCGACCACCCCGGTGATGACCCAAGAATATCACTTGGTTAAGCCAAAACTCACAACTTAGAAAATTTAGCAAACACAACTTCTTTTCTCTCATTGTGCAATACTAATCTCAAGTGTTTATCATGCTTTCTTCCTCTTGACTTTGAGTAATCGGGGATGTCCCGCGATGAAGACAACAATGAACTCGATCCAAATACTCATGGAATACCCCTGCTTCATCGTGTCCATAAAAATCGCTTTGGGGCATTAGGTCAAAACCAAAAAGGCATCACTACAAATTCATAATGCCCATATATGGTACGGCGGCCCGGTCCTTAGCCACATCTTGCTCAACTACTTTCTTTACTTGATGATACCCGACTCCAAATCATTTGGAGAACACCGCCGCTCCTTTCAACGATCAAAAAGGTCATCTATCCGGGTAAGTGGGTACTTATTCTTCACCTGTAACCTTTATTCACTTCTTCTATAATCAATACGCATCCTTAGTGATCCATCCTTCTTTTCACAAACAAGATTGGAGCTCCCAAGGGGAATGACTTGGTCGGATAAAGCCTTTATCTAAAAGCTCTGGAGTTTCTTCTTTAATTCTGAGCTCACGGGCCATCGGATAGTGGCTTTAGATATGGTTGGCCGTCGGTGCTAGTTCGATACTAAACTCTACCTCCCTCTCTGGAGGCAAACCCGTAACCTCCTTCCGAATACATCTGCAAGTCTCGAACTACCGCACCTCCGAAATCTCTAAGCGGGAACATCACCACTTTGCACTACATGGGCAATATAACCCGAACACCCTTTCTCAACATCTTCCCCTTTTGGCTTCACATTACTAATCAGCATGCTCAACCTCGATGGCCTTCTCCAAAACTAAACTTATCTCCACTATCAAGGTTAAACTCGCTCCCTCCGGATACCAATCTCTACTCCATATCTCCCTAGGAAGTCCATGCCCGTAATTACATCAAAATCGGGCATATCGGGGAAAACTAATAAGTCAACGATTAACTCTCACTCCCCGGATCACTAAGACTCCCTTAACAAAATCTCTGAGTCACATTAAACCTACATCGGGTAGTTCTATCTTAATGGGTTATGTCGTTAGTAGGTCTCAACCTAATCTCTCAAGCATCCCATAAGATATAAACGAACGGGTAGACTCGGAATCATAAAGCATATAGTGGACGCATGAAATAATAACGACCTTAAGCCGAATGGGCTTTGATGGATCCGGCTCTCCCTTTGCTTCACCTGTACCACAAGAACACTCGCATTCGCAGATCCTCCCCGAACTCCCCGAGTAGTTGGTAAGAGGAGCTTTACAATCTCATCATGTGCCCCGCCGCGGTGGCACCTATAACACACTCTCTGATCCCCTCCCCGACACTCTCCCCGGGTGATTCTTCCCGCATTAGGGGCAAGGAGGAAACCCCTCGGGTTTCCCGAGGTCGTTATTCTTCACTCTTTTCTATTCTTCGTCTATACGAACTTCTTCTTCGATTCCTTCATGTCTTTACCCTTCACATCCTCATGTTTCCCTCCCTTTCCCTAAGGCGGAAAGGGTGGCGGGAAAGGGCTAGCTCGGGTCCTCCCTTTGCCGAGGATCCTACGGAAGATTTATTCTCAAAAATCTCCGCCTTCATCGCCCGCCTCAAAGCCTCACTATAATCCGAGGAGGGTTGAGCCTGTCATTATATCCCGTGGCTATTCCTTCCGGCTTCAATCCATGTACAAACTTATCCCTTCTCAAGGCCGGAAGCTAACTATTCCTGCAAAACTTTGCAAAAGAGCGTTTGAACCCTTTCACCGAGTACTCTTTCACAGCGCTAGTCCCTGTCAGAATTCCGATGAATTCTGACCTCTCATGAACTTGGTCCTCCGTCTATACTCATCAAACTCTACCTCGAACTCTTCCCTACGCCATTCTTGGGCTGCATGAGTTTCTTCCATTAATTCACCAAATCGCATCACCGAAACAAGAAACTCGCATACCCTGGGATCTTCCTCCGGTCCGGACCATGGGAAATAAACCTAAGCCACTTTTCCTTTTCCGCTATCACCGGATCTCGTAGTACCCTTAAACTCGAGGGTTGATGCCGGCTAGCGAGACCGTATTCCGGTTCAACTCGCTCGCTACTTGGGGGAGGTACCGTTTGTCCTCTTCGATGTGTAATCGGCGTACTCGAACAGGGGTACAATCCTCGAGCCCTTTCCCTTTCCCGCATAACTTGTGGATAACTTCCTTTGGATTCTAGCTTCATCCAAGGGCAGGGCGAGACTCGGGTGGGTTAGAAGGTTCTCCTTCATTCACCACACCTTTACCGCCGATCCCGATAACTACGCCCCTCATCTACAAAATGATCACACTAATAAACTCAAGGAACAATTGCTATAAGGAAAGAATTACTCACACAATGCTTAGAGAGGACGCGTGGCAATGAGAATAGTACCTGCCTCCAATCCCAAAATCTTTGCTCGATACCAAAAATGTAAACAACCTACTGAAAACTAGTACAATGCATGCATAATAACATAGAAAATTGGGCCCAAAGTTTTCTTTCATTACAACTCATGTGTCTTTATACATAAAGAGTATGCTTACAAAAAAATGTATTTTAAAAAGACAAACATTTGGGATAGCTATTCTCATTGCTTGCCGACGCCTCCGACCGCAACATCACCTAGAACTCCGCATCCACAAAGGAAATAACAGGTGAGCACAAAATAATGCTAGTAAGTAAAACTCTCTCTCTCTCGTCTCCTGTCCTCGTATGAATAACTCTTAATTCTTTCCTTTTGCTATTCTCGATTCTATTTCTGCCCTTTCTAATAACATCATAGCCTCATCTTACCGGGAGGTACGGCCGATGGCGTCACACAAGCACCATCTCACTCTCTATGGCTATCGTGGAATTCACACAAGCACCTCCAACCCGTTTCTTAGTGACTACCGAGTGAGGATCACAAAGCACCAACTCGTTTCTTTCTAACTATCGGGTGGAGATCACCTAGCACCTACCCGTTCCTCATGAATTTTGGGTAACGATCACCAAGCATTTACCCGTCTCTAGTCACTATCGGGTGATGGTCACAAGCATCAACCCGCTTCTACTAGCCGTTGGATGATGATCACAAAGCATCAACCTACATATCTCTTTAACTAACCGGTAGTGGTCACCAAAGCATCTACCCATTTCTACTACCTCATCGGGTTTGACGATCACAAAGCATCGAACCCATTTCTCTCTAAGGGCTATTCGGATGATGATCACAAAGCATCAATCCGATTCCCCATAATGGATCGGGTGATGATCACAAAGCATCATCCCAACTATACTACTCTTCCTAATTCACTCTATTGTTAAGCATTTTTCCAATTGCTCTCTTTACCCTTAGAGTAATTTTACCCAACTAAGCTCTCTACTCATAGGGGTAATTGCATAAACCATTTCCTTACACTTTCTTAGGTCACTTTTCCAATGTACAACTTAGTGCTATGGATGGTTCATCTTCCATCCAATGCACTTATGAGAAATGCCAACATGGCAATGTTGCAAGAATTAAGGTTCCCATTTCTCATACTCAAACCTCTATTAGGCATTTCATCAAACAACTCATGTGCCACTATAAAACTCTATCATAGCCATGAATTCTAAAACTTTTCCTTAACCATCCAAAATGGGGAAAAACCCTTCACAAAGCCATAAAACCCTGGCATAAAGAAAACACTTTCCAAAAAGGGGATTCCATAATACCCTTTAAATTCATCTCCAACTACCTTGCCAAACCAAACAACCCATTTCTCAAATTTGCAAGGTATAAAACAATCACAAAGCATAGAAATCTCTATTTGGAATCCTTCATACATGCTATAATAACATGCACATCACATACATACATCATTTCTCTATCAAAACCCTAATCAAGAAAATTCAATGAAATCTCAACTTGGGTTGGGTTTTACTTACCTTGTTATGTAGAGAAACCTTCCACAAATCCTTCCTTTCACTTGCTTAGCTTGACTTTTCCTCTAATCTTAACCAAAGAAGAAAACCCTCAAAACTTTCAATATGGGTTAAAACTCCCACAAATCACACAACTTAAGGAGAAATCCTTACCTTAGGAAGCCTTAGGTTTACTTTTCCACCCCAAATCCAACTTCAAAACCCCTTGGAATACCTTGATCAAAAAGAAAAGAAGAAGCGGAGAGGAGAAGGAATGGGAAGAAGTCACGTTTTGGAGAAGGAAGAAATGAGGGTTTCTTTGATTCTAATTCCTTTTAATGGAAATATAAACACAAACTCATTCCCATTTTGCCCTTATTCTTCTTTGGGAATTTTCCATCCATATCCCTTTGATTCTTTACAAACTCTCCCCCCAACCCCCTAACTCAACCTATTCTCCATGAAAATTCCTTACAATTAACTCCCCACTTTTCCCTGCTTTAATTAGGGTAAGAAAGGTTTCAAATTGTTCCTTAAGGGAAGAAAATATCAAAACTTCATCAACAATTTATTCGGGCCTGCGCCGCGGCGAAGAAAACCTCTCTGGCTGCGCGCGAAACGTCAACAGCCTTCCTCCGAGGCTTCACTTCCTCCCCTCGGCCGGCGCAAGATTCTTCTTCGCCCTTGGTTAAGAACCGGCAGACCAAATTCCTTCCTTGTTTTCAATCCAATTTTCTAGGCGAACGTTCAACCACAAAACACTAAATCAAACAATAAAACCAAAACCAACTTTCAAAATTAAGAGCGGAAAGAGGAAAGCCGAATAACACGTTACCTTCAAGTGAGGCGGGTTACAAAGTTATTTTGAGAAAAATGTGAAGAAAAATCCCTTAAACTTTCATTAGGGGTAAAATGGTTCAAAACCTCCAAAATTAGTTGGAAAATAGAGGTTTTGAAAAGAGATAGGATTTCATGGAGAATGTAATAAAAATGAGGGCTTTATTGTAATTTGACTAAAGGGACATAGATGAAATTTTCAAGAAAGGAAAGCCCTAGGGCAAAATGGGAAAACTATATATATATAAATTAATTAAAATGTAATAAGAGTTCCAAGAAAGTTAAGAACCCCTTAGCACTTCCTATCCTCCATTAATGCCATTCTTCCCTACTCAAATTTCTCTCAAATTTTCCTCACTAGATTTCCAAGGAAATTTCAATTAAATTTTGGGGGTAATTTTTGAAGTGGATTTTTCAATTCTAAAGCATCCAAAGGAATAAGGATTCTGCATCAAGATGTTTGAGATTAAATTTTAAAGTTTTGGAATTTTCTTATGGTTTTATTATTGCTTTAAAGGTTTTAAGAGGAAAGGGAATTTCTATCAAAGAGAGAAATTAATTTTAAAGTGTTTGAATTGCCTCCCAATTCCCAAAGGTAAGTAAATCCAACCAAGTTAAGATTTAAGAAAATAAAGTGAGTAGGGAGATTTCTTTTTAATTTTATGTATGTGTTATGATTTATTGAGAAATTGAGATGAGATTGATGATGAATTATGCTTGTTCTTGATATATTTGACTATGAGAAGTGCTTTGATTGTATGATGATGGGTTGAGTTGATTGAGTTGGAAAGAAGTTTGAGTAAACTTTTGGGAGTTTTTTTTTCCTTGACAGGTTTTGTGATGATACAAGGAGCTTTACTCCCATTTTGGATGGTTAAAGAAAGAAGAAGAGTTATAGCTAAAGTAGAATTTATGTTTCCCATTTATTGTTTGATGAAATGCCTAAGTGAAAAGCTAAGTGAAAACTGCCCGTACTACCACCATGACCGTTAAGTGATTTTTGGGCATCTTACAGATTGAACTGTTTAGACCCAAAACAATAAAACGTTGTAAGCTGGTCTTCTAATCTTTAAAAATGAGACCAAAATTGTAGCAATCTGATATGTATTAACCTCCAGTTATGTTCTTCTTGAGTGTGACCTGTGCGAGAATGACTATCTTGATGCAACATTGCATTTGTGCATTTCATGAGTGCATTAATGAGCATGAATCATCCATATTGCATTAATTATGCATTAGAGAAAGAGTAGAAAAAGAGTAGAGAACTTTGTGGAGTGTGAGCTTTTATTAAGAGAAAAAGAGAGAAAGAGAATAGAGGTAGGTTGTGCGATGGGGAACCCGTGAGTAATGGGTAAGAAGTATTCCCGCATGTACGCCCGCATTGAAGAGAGCAAAGGCATTTGAGTATGAGAGAGAAGTGGTGTAGCCCGTGAGTGGCAATGCGGATGAGGGCTATAACCGAGAAAGTACCCAAGGAAGAGAGATTATATACTCACATGGCCCAAGGGTTCCCGAATCCATGCATAACCGAGTTCCGACGGCCAAGAACGAAGTAGAAGCAGCCCAAGGCAGGAGGCGGGAGGCGATCTCGCCGTGCCCCCTTCAAAAAGGTCAAGATGGGCCGTGACTTACTTAAAGAAATTTAGTTAGTAGAAAAGAGTTCTAAGAGAAAGACAAAGAAGGAAAGAGAAACAGAAAGAGAAAATAGAGAGAAGTAAAATAAAAGAGAGAGTAAATGAGAATTGTAAAGGGAAAGACTTAGGAAAAGAGAGAAGTTAACGTGGATAGATGACTGGGTAGGGTTTACTTAATCGAAGCATTATTTGTGCTCACCCCTGTTGTCTTTCTATGTTTGCAGGGATTTAGGTGAGGACACTGGCCGGATGGACGTGGCACGCGAAGGAGGAATGGCTACCAAACTCCTACATAGTTTTTGATAGTTTTTGTTTATGATAACTTAATTTTGTATAAAAAAAGGATGTATATGTTTAATAAAAAAAGAAAAATTTAAAGGGCCCTAACTACTTATGTTATTATACATGTATTTTATTATGTATATTTTTATTTTGAGTATTTGAGTAGGAAGTAGTTATTACATTTTTTTGTATCGTGAGCCGGAGATTTTGGGATTTGGACAAAGGTATTCCATTCTTGTCGCTACGATGTCCGAGAGCGACGTGTAAGTTAATTCTTTCCTTATGTTAAGTGTTCTCTGAATTGATCAAGTGTGATTGTTTTGTAGATTTGGGAGGCGTAGTAATAGGAAGAAGGGTAGAGGTGGTGGTAACAAGGGAGAACTCCTAACCCACAGAACCAACTCCCCTACTCTGATGAGACCTTAGATTCAACCACCGTGACTTGTGGTGTTAGCCGGGGAAAAGGAAAAGTCGGGAGAGAGCACAGAAAGAACCGAGACCTTCCTAGCGGGGTAACGACCGCCGCAAGACAAGAGCGAGTTGCGGTACCTCAAACAATAAAAGAGTCAAGTTGATCCGATTCGTGGGCTTGCAAACCAGCCACACGCGCCATGAGTTAGGGGTACTAGGGACCGTTAGAAGCATAAAAGTGGTTTAAGTCCGCAGAGCAAGACGGCAAGACTGCTTTCCCATGAATGATAGAGAGAGATCGAGGATATGCCGCTCTTTTATTTCGTGGAGATGCCCTTGGGAATTTGGTGGAATTAATGGAAAGAGACTCAAATGATATGGCCTCGATGACTGGAGGAATTCGGAGATTGTTTGAGGCCAGTATTGAAGCAGAAGATCGGAATACTCGAGAAGGTCCGGAAGAATTTATTAATTTGAAGCAAGGGACTAGTACGTGAAAGAATATTCAATAGATTCAACTCCTTGCTCGCTATACCCGGATAAGGTGGTTACCACACCAGAGCTTTAAGAGGGACAAGTTCGTGCAAGTGGTTTGAGATTCGATATTGCCCGAGATGTAATGACAGGAGCCGAGCCCTCACTACCTACAAAGTTGAAGCTCTAACACGGGCTTTAAGGGCGAGATCTATGTAAATAAATACATTGCAGAAGGGTTAGCTTAAAAAGTATCTAGTGAGCCATCCACTACCTTACAGAGAGAGTAGATGCACAAAGAAGAAGAGAAGTAAGGCCAAGAAGATGTTAGTAAAACGTCCGTATCGTAGCGGAAACAAAAATAAATAATGTAACAGGATCGTTTACATGAGCCAAGATCAAGGGTATAATTTTACAATTCATATTAAATAAAATCTGCAAAAAAAAAAAATATGAGTTTAAAGAAAACAAACGCACGTTGGAGGCTCATCCAAATTTGTTGACAAATGTTTTGCTACCGATCCAAGTGTAGGATCGAACCTGCGTAGTCCACACGAAGACAATTCTTTTCCCCGAACCAAAGAGGGATTTGCTAGATCCTCTTTGGCTTCAAGAATTAAGAAGAAAGCAAATCAATTGAAATTGATTTTAGGCTAAAACCCAAAATCGGGCGTGGGGAGGAGATAAAAAATTGTCCGAGGGTGTGTTTTTAATTTCAAGAGAAAATAATTCCTTTTATTAATTAACACACTTTTCCTTTTATAGTTAATTAAGTTGCCCTAATCCCATATAGAATAGGCTTGGGCTCCAACCCAAACGCCCCATGTTGCCAAACACTCCCAATTTGATTTATTTTATTTTCCATCATTATCTCAATTAAAATCAATTAATATATATTTAAATATATATTAACATTTAACAAGGAATGATAATATATTTAAATATGTGCGAACACACATTTAAACGTAATTTCACTTAATTTAATTTTTTCTAACAAATTAAATAAAGGCTACGACCTCAAGAAATTTAATTGCATTGTGAAATTACCAAAATACCCTTTCAAGCCTTAAAAGACAAAAACGCCCTTCTTTCTTCTTGGATATTAAATTATCTTCTATGTGTGTGACCCATAGGCTCCTCATCATATCGGGCAAAGGTGTATAGTATCGCGATTAACACCAATTAATCGTTTTCCTCAATAATACGACACTCAAGATTGGCCTCAAGCCCAAGGCATCAATGCCACCCGATAGATTCGGATTCAAGCAAAAAGTAGGCTTACCTGTCAACGATATGGTTACCGTGCAATTTCAATTTTCTTTTTCATCATACGCCTTATCTCGATAAGGACGAAGGCATAGAAATAGTGTCAACCTTCGGTTACTTCGACATTATTTATTCGGCGGACCAATGACCCGTATTATAAACTGGATAGAGCAACAACTCCAAATCCCACTTGTGGGCCCAGCCTTTTAGTTTTGTCATTGCCTATCTTGGAATTAGCCATCCCAAGAACTTTAACTTTTCTCCACATACCTGGAGTGATGAATCCTCTGTCCAAATCCACCATAGTCTTGATACACTCTTGAATGCGGTTAATCCACCTTTGTGTTGGGACTGCGGAAAAGAAAAGCTGCGTTAAAGGCTAGTGGTCAAACTACAACCAATCGGTGCACAAGGCGCTGCGATGATCTCAATCTAAGGATCACATGCACCACCATTCGTTAGAGGATTTGTTCCATAGGAACACTAAGTTGGGGTTACCCATCCATATGGAATCTTTCGGGGTGGGTCAGGTCTAGTGAACTTGTTTGTAAAGTGTAATCGCCTACAGAAGCACCCATGTGTTTGCCACAGGTTGTCATCAAACAACCTTGACAAGTGAGATCTTTACCAACCGCCTTTCGGACCAGGGTGGTCATTCAACACTATGATAGCCTTACCGTATTATCTCGTGCCCTCTTACCTTGGGAATAATCGCAACCCTTGGACGGGCTTTCTAGAATGGCTACCATATGTGCTCATAGGGTTCTCACTATCAAGATTTGAAACACTTGATACCGTCGTCACGGTTCTACCATTCTAAGGACATATATCAATACATATTGTAATAATAATGATTTACGCGATATAGTATAAAATGCCTTTTATTGATTAATGAACATTATTACCAAAGAAAGTCAATTCCACAATAATTAATTGGCTCTAGGGCACCTACTCTAACAATCTCCCCACTTTTGCACTATAGCCTTAATCATTCATGCACCTCAACATTGAATGACTTGAAAGGTGCATCATGCTCGGGCTAAGCGAAACTTCAATTCAGGGTTGGGTTAGTAGGTATTCTACAATTCTGCACGTTCCTTTTCTTATCGATCCTTCAGATCAGATTGAATCAACTAAGTAAGTGTTTGGATTATTGGTGAGACCATGATTCCTCAGCCGCAACAATGGCTCCATTGTTATCACAAGATAACAATATCTTGGATTAGTAATGCTTGGAATCACGCAAGTTCAATAATGAACTTCTTGATCCAAACCGCCTACACGGCAACATTAAAAATGCAATACACTTAGCATCAATTGTAGAATTCAACTGCAAAGGCACACTAATTCGAAGCTCTTGGCAAAGCTCCACCTACGGCCCTTATATTGAGACAAAAATGTGTAATCCCCAAATTACGAACTATAATCATCCTTTTCCCGTTTGGAAATAGCGTCCATTGTATTCTCAAATGCAGTGAGCTCATCTTTCCTCCATAATTCCAAGAATATATATTCTTAAGCCTTTTCAAGTACCCTTAAGAATGTCCATTGACACTCACCCAAATTGTCATTTACTTGGATTTAGTTGATATCTTCTAGTAAGTACTTGAATGCACATAAGGACATCAATCTAAGTACATAACATATTGCTCACTTTGAGCTTGATTGATATCCACTTTACAAGTGTTTCGAATGCACATTAGATATCAATCTTAGCATACAAGATGGATCCACTTGCTAAAGCACGTGGGATCCTCTTCATTCTATCTCTCTCATTGTTTGGTTAAGGACACATATCCTTATAGAGATAGATACCATATGCCATCGAGAAATCCCGTTCCCTTTGGATTTTTTCTATCTAGAATGTGTTGAATACCTTTGTCTATGTACTTTGACTTAGTTTGTTCAACTTACACGATCTATCACAATAGATCTTTATTCCAAGGATGTAGGCTGCTTCCCTTAAGTCCTTCATGAAGAAGCACTTGGATAACCAAGTCTTTACTTGGACGCAGTTCGGTATATCATTCCCGATCGAAGTATGTCATCGACATACAACACCTAGGAATGCTTTTAACTGCGCCTCCACTCACTTTCTTGTAAACACCCAGGGCTCATTTTTTCTTTTGTTCTTGATAAAACCGAATTTTTCTTTTACTGGCTTATCAAAACGAATGTTCCAAGCTCTTGAAGCTTGCTTGAGTCCATAAATGGATCTCGCTACTTGGGCATACCTTATTAGCTTGACTATCAAGAACGAAACCATCAGGTTGTATCATATACACATCCTCCTCAAGGTTTCCTTTCAGGAAAGCATTTTTGACATCCATTTGCCAAAACTCATAGTCATGATATGCAGCAATTGTAAGCATAATCCGGATGGATTTAATCATGGCAACCGGCAAAAAGGTTTCTTCATAGTCAATGCCATGAATTTGTTTGAAAAACTTTGGCAACCAAATGGTGCTTTTTATAAGTATGCACATTGCCATCCATGTCAGGTATTCTTCTTGAAGACCCATTTACACCCTATGGGTTTTACCTCTTTAGGTGGTTCCACCAGAGACCACACTTGGTTCTAGTACATGGAGTCCATCTTAGATTTCATGGCTTTAAGCAATTTAACAAAATCTGGATCCGATATAGCATCTTCGTAGGTTTTGGGTTCATTGTCTTGGTGACCCGGATGACGTCACCATGTTTGGAGTCATGAGATAACCGTATCTCTCGGGCTCATGGCATACTCTCCCAAATCTACGTAGCTCCTATGCTAAATGAGGTGGTTCACTTTGATGCACAAATTATGGAGTAACCTCCTCATGATGCTCAACCACTTCCTGTGGCACATCATTTCGTCCTTCGTCTAGTATATTTTATGGTTCTAGAACTTCATCCAAGTTCTACTTTTCTCCACTAGTTACTTCTTAGAAAAATATTCCTTTCTTTCTAAAGAAGACCACCGATCGAAAGCAACAAAAAAATTTGCTCTCTTCGTGGTGGTAGAAATAGTATCCTTTGGTCTCCTCCTCGGATAGCCCACAAATATACATTTACAAAGAAATTTTGGCCCAACTTGTTCCAAGTCAATTTCTTAACATAAAGCTTCACAACCCCAAAATCCTTAGTTAAGACAAGTTGGGCTTTCGCCCACTCCATAGCTCATATCAAGTCTTTGTAACGCCCCGCTTGAGGTACGTACTTAAGATTTGCTGTATTACTTAAAAGTTCATTGATTTAGTTTTAATTGAGTTTGTATGTTGTCATGGCATGTTGTATTGGTTAAGTGTTTGCCTTGGTTTTGGTTGAGATTTGGTGAATTTTGGAAATCCAATCTTCGCCTGGGCGAAGGAGAATCTTCGCCGCGGCAATGAGGTGCTACACCCACGGGTAGGTTCTGCCGTTTTTCACCAGGGCGACGGAATGTTCTTCGCCGCGGCGAAGAGCCTAACAAAAGTTTCTTGAGTTTTCTAGAGAATTCTTCCTTTGGGGCATAATGACCATTCTACCCCTAATTAGTAGGAAAAGTGGGGAGTAAAATGCAAGAAAATTTAGTAGAGAATCTGTTGGAGATAGCGGTGTATTTGTAAAGAATCAAAGGATATATATGGAATTTTCAAGGAAAAGCAAGGGCAAAATGGGAAATGATGGTTATAATATGAGCTAAAAGGATTAAGTGTAGAGAAAACCTTCATTTCACCCATTTCCACCACCATATCCATTCTCTAACTTCTCTCAATTCTCCATCCAATCTTCCAAGATTTCTAAGGAGCTTTTGGGTAATTTTTTAGTAAAGATTTCATCTAAAGCATCCTAAGGTAAGGATTCTTGCTTTAGATATAGCTTTGCTTGTATTTGTATCTTGAAGTCTTATGGTTTTATGGTTTAAAGTTGTAGAGAAGGAGGACGAAGGTACTAAGGAAAAGGAAAAGTATTAAGTTGAGATCTCTTCATTAAAGGTAAGTAAATCCAAACTAAATTGAGATTTAAGAATTTATTTGAGTAGAGATTGTGTATGCATATGTATGTATTATGCTTGATGAGAAATTGAGATGTTATGAGTATTTATCTATGTTGATATGAATTTAATTGAGTTATGAGAAGTGTTGTGATTGCATGATGATGAGTTGAGTTTGATTGAAGTTGGAGGGAGTTTGAGCAAACCTATGGGAGTGTTTTTGCCTTGACAGGAAATTAGAAGTGTATGGAGGGAGTTTTCCTCCCATTTTGGATGATTAAAGAGAAGAGTAGAGTTATAGATAAGTAGAGCTTTGGTATGCACATGAGTTGTTTGAGGAAATGCCTAAGTGAAATCTGCCCTATCATAGCCGTGACTTTCTAAGTGAATTTCGGGCATCTTACAAATTGCACTGGGCTGAGACCAAAACATCAAAGTTGTAGCCCTATTTTTAAGCTTTAAAACGAGACCACAACCGTAGCAATCCGATGTGTATAACGAACGTTATGCTCTTTTTAGTGCGACCTGTGCAGAATGACTGTTTTGATGCAATATTGCATTTGGCATTTCATAAGTGCATTAGTGAGCATGAGCTGTCCATACGCATTTTTTTTATGCACTTAAGAAGTGGCTTGAGACATATTAGAGAATTTGAGTATAAGCTACCTCAAGAGTAAAGAGAAAGAGAGAATGAGCACTAGAGAACGAAGAGAAAAGAGAAAAGAGTAGGTTGTGCAATGGGGAACCCGTGAGTAATGGGTAGAGTATTCCTACATGTACGCCGCATTAAGAGAGCGGCATGAGTATGAGAGAGAAAAGTGGTGTAACCCGTGAGAGTGCATGCGGATGAGGGGCTATACCAGTACCCCAGAAGAGAGGGATTATACACTCACATGGCCAAGGGTTCCCGAATCCATGCCATAACCGAGTTCGATCAAGGCTAGAATGAGTGTAAGGTTCACGAGAGCTGGGAGCAAGTCCCACCATGCCTGGTTGAAGATGAGGCCATGACTACTAAAGAGAGTTAGTAGAAAAGGAGTTATGAGAAAGAGAAAGTAGAGAGAAGTATAAAAAGAGAGGAGTAAATGAGAATTGTAAGGAAAGAATTAAGAGAGAGAGAGAGTTACGGGGATGTATGCAGTGTAGGATTTACTTACCTCCGAGCATTAGTTGATGCTCGTCACCATTGCTTTTCTTTATGCTCTTTTGCCCCGGTGGGACCTAGGTGAGGATACGGAAGGGCGTTGCAGTAGCGAAGAGATATGGCTGCACCTTTGATCCACCACCTTGTTTTTGATGTTTTTGTACATGGATTACAACCTTTTGTATAAGGAATGTATATGTTTAATAAAAGAAAAAATTTAGGGGCCAACTTTTTATACTACTTTATATGTATTTTATTATGCACATGTTTTATGAGTATTTGAGTAGAAAGCGATTATTACAAATTTCTTATCTACGATTTGGGATGGCACACTTGGCCTTCAAAACGTGAGTTGCAATCTAAGGCATAACCCCTTAACGATTGTAGGTAAATCACTAAAACTCATCATGGACCTAACCATAATCCAAGTAAGGTCCTGTTCCTCCTTTCCGACACTCCTTTGTGTTGGGGTGTATAAGGAGGGGTGAGTTGTGATACTATCCCACATTCCTTCAGGTATGTCTAGCTCAACTTGCCAAAGTTGGCATAGTAGACATTTTGAGATTATCCTTGTTGTCTTTCTTAAGAACATATTATTATGAAATAGTTCCATAAAGAATATTATTTAAACTCAAGGACATTAATCCATTAGTAAACTAATATTCTCATTTGTCCTATGTGGACATAGAAATATAATTTCTAGAAATCGAAGAAAAACCATAATAATCCATAAGTTCCAAGAAACAAGTCCATCAACAAATCGGGACGATAAGATTCTACAACAAATGCAAAGAAGAAATGCTTTCATTTCCAACTTTGGTAGGTCCACCTCTCCCTCGGCGAGCAATCTACTTTATTGTAGTTCCCTTACACATCAATCAAATGTGAGTACCACATCTTGTGTCAACTAGATGTTTACTTGGGAAGAGTTAATCTCAATAACGTGCGACAAAAAAAGTTGTTAGAGTAGATTGCCCTAGAGCAATCAATTATTGTGGAATTGACTCTTTGTAATAATGTTCATTAATCAATAATAAAAGGCATTTTTATTCTTATATCGCATAAATCATTATTATTGCAATATGTATTGATATATGTCCTTAGAATGGTAGACGTGACCCGAGGGTATCAAGTGTTTCCAATCTTGATAGTGAGAACCCTATGAGCACATATGGTGGCCATTCTAAAAGAACGTCCCGTAGCCCAAGATTATTCGCAAGTAAGGGCATGATAATACGGTAAGGCTATCATAGTATTGAAACGACCCTATCGAAGCGGTGATTCGATCTCACTTGTCAAGGTTGTTTGGTGATAACCTGTAACACATGAGTGCCTTGTTGTAGGCCCGGATATACCGCAGGCAAAGTTCACGATTCGACCCACCCCAGAGGATTCCATATGGATGGGTAACCCCTTGAGGTGTCTATGGAACAAATCCTCCCTACGAATGGTGGTGCATGTGATCCTTAGACTTGAGATCACCGGAGCGCCTTGTGCACCCGATTGGTACAGCTTTTGACACTAGCCTAACGTAGTTCTATTCGAGCGTCGATGACCAGGTGATTGGCTATATCAAGGAGTGTATCAAGACTATGGTGGATTGACAAGAGATTCATCACTCCCGCTACGGGAGAAGATTATCTCACGGCGCAATTCGGTAGGTATGGCGGAATGACACGGGCCGGTGGCCACGTGGGGATTGAGTTGTTGCTCTGTCCAGTTATAATACGATCAAATTGGTCCGAGGGCTGAATATATAATATCGAGAGTAACCAAAGGTTGACACTATTTCTATGCCTTCGTCTCGTCGAGATAGCGTTATGATGAAAGGATGCGTATTGTTATGCGGTAACCATATCGTTGTCGTCAGCTACTTTCTGAATCAGAATCTATCGGGTGGCCATGATGCCTTGCTAGGGGCCAATCTTGGATGCGTATATTAGTGAGGGACGATTAATTGGTGTTAATCGCGATACTATACACTACGGTATGATGAAGAGCCTATGGGTCACACACACATAGAAGATAATTTAAGAGCCAAGAAGAAGAAGGGTGTTTTCGTCTTTTTTTAGGTAAAGAAAGGGTATTTTGGTAATTTCACGGCTAGTGATTAAATTTGCCGAGGTCCGTTAGCCTTTTTATTTAATTTGTTAAAAAGGAAAAATTAAATAAGTGAAATTACGTTAAATGTGTGTTCGCACATATTTAATTAAATCATCATTATTGTTAAATGTTAATTATATATTAATTGATTTTTTAATTGAAATAATGATGAAATAAATAAAATATCCAATTTGGGAGTGTTTGGCAACATGGGGTGTTTGGGTTGGGAGGGCCCAAGGCCCATTCCATGTGGGAATAGGGCAACTTGGTTTGCCTATAAAAAGAATAGTGTTTGTGTGTTTTAAGAATAAATTGATTTTGCCTTTTGAAAAAAGACGCAGCCAGGGTCTATACACTCTCCCACGCCCAAATTTCCTTTACCCGCTTTGATTGAAAATCAAACTTTTTCTTTTTGTTCTTCTTGATTTCTTAAGGCCAAGGAGGATCTGGCAAATCCCTCCTTGGTTCTTTGTTGAATTGTCTTCGTGTGGACCTCTCATCCTTGATCCTACCACTTGGATTCGGTAGGCAAAACACATCGAGGGAACAACATTGTGGAGGCCTCCAACGTGGGTATGAATCTAAACCTTTGGATTTATTTTTCTGAGATTCTTATAAATATAAAAAGCGAACTTTCTATGCCCTGATTTAATCAAACCCAAAGTTCCGTTTCCGAAGCGTTGTTCGCAGGCGAAGGTACACTTCTACCCAAGGTGGGAGGTTAAAATTCATTGGAGTTTTCCTTAATGGTGATGGTCGGGACTTAAAATGACCTTTTGGCCTTTTGCTTGTTCGCCCAAAGCGAAGGTTGATAACGTGTCATAGGCAAAGTAGGAAAGGCAGATACATATTATGTGCATGGTGACATGTAGTGTCCATTCTATCGATACCGAGAATCACACTTGAGGACAATGGTTGGAGCCATTGAATTGTGTGATTGACTTGTTGGCTTTTCACATTTGAGGTTGATATGGGAGGGCCCTTTATCAATTGGTGTGGAATTAAGTTTGTTGGCCTACCTAATCAACCCATTTTGGCTTGTTTGCCAGCGAAGTTTTGAAATGGGCGGGGAGGGGATGGGATCTCGGACCTCTAGGAAAAGCACGGGCTTTCCCGAGGGGTTAATAGTGAAAGGCTTTTATTGGCTTGAAGTAAAATAGTGGGAGGCATCGTTTAATAAAAGACCATATTAAATAATAATGAACTTTATAATAACTATCTTTTCTGCAATTGTAGATTCACCCCGAAAATGAGCATTATGAACTGCGGTGATAATCGAAAAAAGAGCAGGTTGGATGGAACCAATTTCTCGGTTAAGGTATCGTAATCTTGGCCGGATTATACTTAAGTCGAAAAAGAAAAAGAAAATTGGTATATCCTTGAAAAGCCATACATGGCTGAGGCGATCTTGATGCCACTCCAAAGGGAAGTTAAGGATACTTATCAAAAGTTCCTTGATGATGCCGATAAAGCGTACAATGCTTGATGTTAGCATCGATGACACCTATGCCCGCCCCAAAAGCGGCAGATGAGAATATGGATGCTTCTTTCCATAATTCTACACCTCCAAGAGGGCTTTACGAAACAAATGCTCGACATGAGGAAGGGTACAAGTGTCAGAAAGCCAACCTTTGCTTTGGGAGTCCCGGGTCTGAACGAGGGTGCCCTAAGTTGGTCCTCATGTGCTCAAGATGATCGAGCACAGAGAAGGCTTGAGACTTTGGGATGTGGCTTGAATGCGAATTACAAATGGATTTATCTGCAATCCTTGCTTTTTGACTCTTATGCTCCGTTCATAATGAATTTCAATATGAACACAATGGGAAAAAGGAAAAACTTCGCCGAACTTCGGAACATGCCGGAAGGAACTCGCAGAGGCAGGACTTGAAAAAAGTCAAGCTCGTTTATTGTTTGCCCGGCAAAGAAGGGCCAGTACGACAAAGGGTAAGGCTAAGGCCAAAACCCTTTCCCAAGCCCTTGCCTAAAGGGACCAGGGTTGCTCTTGGTCGAGAGGTGGCATAGGAGGGCAAAGGTAAGTCGTTCTTTTGTGGCAAAGGCTTCGCACCTTTGGAGGAAACAACGCAAGGCTTTCCTCGCAAGCAGAAAGAAAGTCGGAGGCTACACCCTTCAGGTACTTTCATGATTGATAATTAACTTCTCCTCTCAAACATCTTGGGTCATGGACACGGGTGGGATATGATACTCACATTTGTACGATGTGCGTGGGGACTAGGCAGTAGCAGGAGTGCTCGCCAAAGGAAGGAGGTGGACCTACGAGTTGGAAATGGAGCACATGTGGCTACATTGGGTTGGCTGCAGGGACTTTTATTGTTTATCTTTGCCTACGGGTTTATTGTTTGGAACTACATAAAGCTGTTATACCGTTACCTTACCTTATTTCTAGAAATATTATTTTGAGGTATCCGTTTTGGATAATATGGGGTATCATTTTGAGATATCTAATGGATTGTTGTCCTTTTAGTTTGGAATGGTATTCTATTTGGAATTGCAAGGTTATATAATGGATTATATGTTCTTGATTTAAACAATAAAGATATTCTCAATATTGAAACCAAGAAAGCTAAACATAGCGATCAAAACCAAACCTCTCTCGGCATTGTAGGAAATGTATCATGTTAATAAGACTCGCATTGCAAAACTTCCAAGGGATGGAGTTTTGGCCCCTTTTTGACTTCCAAGGTCAATTTTGAGGGTATGCGGAGTCATGCCTTTTAGGCAAGATGACCAAGTCTCCTTTCACAGACAAAGTGAAAGCACTCACTGTTAGGCATCATCCATAGTGATGTATGTGGTCCACTACCAAGCCTTGGAAGCGAGGTGGATATTCAAATACTTCATCACATTTACCCGATGATTTCAGTAGATATGGTTATTGTCTACCTTATGAGACATAAATCAAGCCTTTGATAAATTCAAGGAATTCAAAGGGAATGAAGTACGAATATGTTCCGGGCAAAAGTATTAAAGCTCTTCAACGGACGAGGGAGGTGAATACTTAAGCTCTTTTGGGGTTTTGGAGGTACAAGGAATGTGGGATAGTATCACAACTCACCCCTCCTTTATACACCCCAACACAATGGAGTGTCGTAAAGGAGGAATAAGACCTTACTTGACATGGTTAGGTCCATGATGAGTTTTAGTGATTTAACGCATTTCCGCTCGTTATGCCCAGAAGGATGCGACTCCACGATTTAAACCGTGCGCCAAAGTCGTAGATAAGACTCCATATGAACTATGGAGTGGGCGAAAAGCCTAACTTGTCTTATCTAAGGATTTGGGGTTGCTGTTATGTTAAGAAAATTGACTTCGAACAAGCTAGGGCCCTAAAATCATCGTAAATGTATATTTGTTGGGGTTAAATTCAAAGGAGACCAAAGGATACCATTTCTACCACCCAGGAAAAGGCGCAAAATCTTTGTTGTCTCGATCTGGTGTCTTCTAGAAAAGGAACATTTTCTAAGAAGTACTACTTTGGGAGAAAAGTAGAACTTCCGATGAAGTTCTAGAACCCACAAGATATACTAGACGAAGGACGGGATGATGTACCGCAGGAAGTGGTTGAGCATCAAGAGGAGGTTACTCCACAACTTGTGGATCAAAGTGAACCACCTCGGGTAGAGAGGAGGGCTACGTAGATCTCGGGGAGAGTACACCATGAGGCCGAGAGATACGGTTATCTCCCGGGTGACTTCAACATGGTGGACGTACTAGTCTATCCAAGGACGATGAACCCCGGTAACCTACGAAGGAACGGCTATATCGGATCGGTATTCCGGTTAAATGGCTTGAAGCCATGAAATCTTGAGATGGATCCATGTACGTTAACCAAGTGTGGTCTCGGTGGAACCAACCAAGGGATAAAACCCATAGGGGTGTAAATGGGTCTTCAAGAAAGAAGGATCGACATGGATGCACGCATACTTATAAAAAGCACGGCTTTGGTTGCCAAGGTTTCAAACAAATTCATGGCATTGACTATGAAGAAACCTTTTCCGCGGTTGCCATGATTAAATCCATCCGGATTATGCTTGCAAGGTTGCTGCATATCATGACTATGAGGTTTGGCAAATGGAATGGTCCAAAAGCTTGTTTCTGAGCGGAAACCTTTGAGGGAGGATGTGTATATGACATAACTGATGGTTTCCGGGTTCTTGATAGTCAAGCTAATAAGGTATGCAAGTTGCAGAGATCCATTTATGGACTCAAGCAAGCTTCCAAGAGGCCTTTGGAACATTCGTTTGATGAGGTTAAGTAAAGAATCCGGTTTTATCAAAACGAAGATGGGAAGCTGTGTTTACAAGAAAGTGAGTGGGGAGGCGCGTTAAGTATTCCTAGTGTTGTTATGTCGATGACATACTTCGATTCGGGAATGATATACCAAACTTGCGGTTGTTAAAACTTGGTTATCCAAGTGCTTCTCCCATGAAAGACTTAGGGAAGGCGGCCTACATCCTTGGTATAAAGATCTTATCGGTGATAGATCGCGTAAGGTTGCTTCGGCCTAAGTCGGAAGATGCATATATTGACAAAGTATTGAAACGATTCAGGATAGAAGAATCCAGAAAGGATTTCTTCGATGTCACATGGTGTTTATCTCTAGAATTGGTGTCTAAAACAAACAAAGATGAGAGAGATAAGATGAAAGAAAGGATCCCATATGCATCAAGAATTCCGGATCCATCATGATGCCATGTATGTACTCTGGATTGATGTCTCATGCTTTGAGTACCTTGTAGTAGAATATCCAATCGGATCCCAGGTGAGCCGTCATTTGGATGGGCTGTCAAAAGAATATTCCTAAAGTACTGAAGAGGACTAAGGATATGTTCTTGGTTTTATGGAGGAAGGAATGAGCTCACTATAAGAGGATACGGTGATGCTAGGTTTCCAAGCGGACAAAGGCGATTATCGATCGCAATCAGGGGTTTGTATTTTATCTCAATGGCGGAATACGGTGTGGGAAGAGCTCCAGCCAAAGCAGCATTATGAGCTTCTACTTGGAATGGGTGAGTATATTGCATTGTTAGATGCGGCCGAAGGAAGGCGGATCTGGATTAAGAAGTTCGTCACTCCCCGGGAACCTTGGTGGTTCCCTACGATTGTTGATCCTATAGACATCCGTTGTGACAATAATGGAGCAATTGCTCAAGCTAAGGGAACCACGGCTGCTCATCAGAAGTCGGACACCATACTTTCAGACGAATTCCATCTCATGAGGAAGAGATAGTTGAGAAAGGAAAGCGTGCGAGGATTAGTAAAGTGCATGCGGCGACAATCTCTGAGATCCAGCGGACAAAGCCTCAGCTGCGGAGAAGCATGAAAGGCACTTGAAATCATTTGGTATTAAATACATGAATGATTGGCTATAGTGCAAGTGGGAGATTGTTAAGAGTAGATGCCTCAGAGGGCGATCAATTATTGTGGAATTGAACTCTTTGTAATAATGTTCATTAATCCAATAATAAAAAGGCATTTTTATTCTATATCGCAAATCATTATTATTGCAATATGTATTGATATATGTCCTTAGAATGGTAGAACTGCAGACGAGGGTATCAAGTGTTTCAAATCTTGATAGTGAGAACCTATGAAGCACATATGGTGGCCATTCTAGAAACGCTCAGAAGGCCCCTTCGCCCTGATATTCTGAACTAAGGGTGCACGAGATAATACGGTAAGGCCTATCATAGTGTTGACGACCTGTCGAAAGCAAGCAGACCCTCGATCTCACTTGTCCAAGGTTGTTTGGTGACAACTTGGTGCAACACATGGGTGCTTGTTTATAGGCGGATATACGCACAAGTTCATTCGGGAATTGACCCACCGGAAAGGAAGGATTCCATATGGATGGTAACAAGTCTATGGAACAAATCCTCCTAACGAATGGTGGTGCATGTGATCCTTAGACTTCCTTGAGATCACGGGAGGGCGGGCCCTTGTGCACCGGATTGGTACAGCTTTGACACTAGCCTAACGTAGTTCCTTATTCAGACTCGCAGCACGGATGGTGATTGGCTATATCAAGGAGTGTATCAAGAACTATGGTGGATTGACAGGGAAGGATTCATCACTCCCGCATACTGGGAGAAGTTATCTCACGGTGCAATTCAGATATGGCAATGAACCATTTCAAACTATGGCCACAGAATCCCGGGATTGCTAGCCCTCTATCCCGTGGATAATATACTGGGTCCCATTGGTCGGTTAACCCTAATATATAATATCGAAGAGGTAATCGAAGGTTGACACTATTTTTCCTTCGCTCGCGAGATAACGATGATGATGAAAGGATTGTATTGTACGGTAACCATATCGGCCTTGGATGGGTAGCTACTTTAAAGCTAAATCGAATCTATCGGGTGGCCAGCGATGCCTTGCTAGGGGCCTTAATCTTGGTCTCGTATTAGCTGAGGACGATTAACCTTGGTGTTAATCGTGATACTATACACTACCGGTATGATGAGGAGCCTATGGGTCACACACATAGAAGATAATTTAAGAGCCAAGAAGAAGAAAGAAGGGGCGTTTTCGTCTTTTTAGGCGAAAGGGTATTTTAGGTAATTTCACGGTGCGATTAAATTTCTTTGCTTGGGAAAAGTCGTTAAGCCTTTTATTTAATTTGTTAGAAAAATTAAATAAGTGAAATTCACGTTAAATGTGTGTTCGCACATATTTTAATTAAATTATCATTATTGTTAAATGTTAATTATATATTAATTGATTTTTTAATTGAAATAATGATGGAAATAAATAAAATATCCAATTTGGGAGTGTTTGGCAACATGGGGTGGTTTGTTTGGTTTGAGCCTAAGCCCCATTCCATGTGGGAATAGGGCAACTTGGTTTTGCCTATAAAAAGAATAGTGTTTGTGTGTTTTAAGAATAAATTGATTTTGCCTTTTGAAAAGGAAAACACAGCAACCTCTTATACACTCTCCCACGCCACTTTCAACGCTTTTGATTAAAAATCAAACTTTTTCTTTTTGTTCTTCTTGGATTTCTTAAGGCCAAGGAGGATCTAGCAAATCCTCTGGTTCTTGCTTGATTGTCTTCGTGTGGACCTCTACTTGGCCTTCGATCCTACACTTGGATCTTGGTGAGCAAACACATTCGTGAGACAACATTGGTGGAAGCCTCCAACGTGGTATGAATCTAAACCTTTGGATTTATTTTCTCGAGATTCTTATAAATATAACTAGATTCTTTCTATGCCTGATTTTGGGTTCTAAGGAACGATCCATGGTTGTAAATTTTTGTTTTCATTGCGTTAACGGGTCGCTTTCCTAACAAAAGTAACATTCTTCTTCCTTTTTGCTAGGAAGGCCTTGCAATGTTCCTCTAGTGGTTGGATTCCCTTTACAATGAGGACAACGCCTTTCCTTTTCCTTTTGCATTGCTTCTTTCATTGACTTCTTCGAGTTCCCTTTCTTTTCAACCTTGAGTTGGCTTCAACCACGTCATGTTTCCCGACATTTCATGCTGACTCGGAGAGCCTTTGACAAATCGTAAGCTCGAAGGTATTCTTCTTATCTTCCTCAATAAAGTCATAGGAACGAATTGAGAATAAGGATCGCAAAGATTGTAATATTAGGTTATCGCTAAACCTTTCCATTAAGTCACATCAAATCTCAAGCTTGTTCATATACTGATCCACTTGGAGTATATGATCGCAATTGTATTTCTCTCCATCCTACATCGAATAAACCGAAATCGAGACACCATATGCTTCTCATTTCTTCCGAAGAAAATGAAAGAATATAAGCTAAATCTATTTTCCCTTTCGCATCGCTATCGTAGCAGAATGGTGCATTGATGCAAGCACAATGTATCTAGTCATTTCTGCTTTTTACATCATGTGGTTAATTGCTTCACATATACATACCGCTCATGGATAGAACTATCAACAAAGGGCTCCGGTGATAGAGCTTGCTCAATGGTGTATAATCTATCGCTTGGATCAGTATATTATGTATACTTTTGTACTATATGAAATTTTCACCATTCCATTTCTCTCGAGGTTCGATGATTTGTCGTAGTGATGTTGGGATCATTTTGCTCAATTTAAGTGAATCTACAGTGCGAAAAATCACTATTATTACCATGTTCATTATTATTGTTTAATATGGTCTTTTATTAACGAAGCTCACTATTTTACTCAAGTCAATAGCCCTAACCATTAACTCGGGAAAGCTTCGTTGACTTTCCTAGTGGGAAACCGAGATCCCATCGCCCATTTCAAACCTTTCCGCTTTGGCGAACAAGCCAAAATGAGGTTGATTAGGTAGGCACAAACTTAATCACACGGCCTTGATAACTCCTACTATCAACCTCCAAATGTGAAAAAAGCCAACAAGCCAATCACACAATCCAATGGACCACGTATGCCATCGTCTCCAAGTGTGATTCTCAGACGCAGAGTTTGGACACCTTTACATGTCACACGCACACCACATATGTGTTTACCCGCTTTCACTTATGCTATGAAACATGCGTTTATCAACCTTCGCTTTGCGAACAAGCACCGTCATTTAAGTCGACCTCATCCACATTAAGGAAAACTCAATGCATTTTAACCTTCCATCGGTAGAAGTGTACCCTTCCGGCCCCCTGTGAACAACGTTCCGACGTACAGTGGTTTGATTAAAACCATGGTGATGGAAGGCTTAACTGACTTAATATACTTTAATTGAGGGTTTGTTATTTAATGGCTCACAAGGATTATTATCTTTGTTAGAATGACATTGTTTGGCATGTTATTGAACATTCAACCTTATCATGCATTCTAACAAAATATTAAAATGTGCCGGTACATGGCCAAACTAAAACCGATTTTCTTGAGCCTAGAGGAATCGGTGGGTCACCTAAAGTCTGTAATAACATCTTGAGTCTTCAAGTATGTTGCCTCGTCTGCTCCGTCTTCAAGTACATTACAAAAATATCGTTTCTAAATTTATAATAAACAATAAGTCCTACAACTAATGCACAGCCACCATGTGCTCAATTTTCCCAAACCCTTTCGTAGTCCACCTCTCCTTGGCCCGAAAGGGCACTCTAATCCTGCCTTAGTCCTCGCACATCAGCACAAATGAGGGTACCCACATCTGTGTCCATGACCCAGATGCCTTCCGAGGGAGAGAAGTTAATCTCATCATGAAAGTACTTGAAGTCGTAGCCTCGACTTCTTCTTACTTGCGAGAAAGCCTTGCAAGAAGTTTCCTTTCCCAGGGCCTGGTGGCCTTGGCCCACCCAGAAAAGCAAGGAACTTCCTTGCCTTTCCTATGCCACTCAGGGCCCAAGAGCAACCGTCTTTTGGGCTTGGGCTTCGTTTGGCCTTGGCCTTACCCTTGCCGCCTTACCTCTGCTTTACGCAGACAGACAAAGCTTGACTTCAGTCTTTTTCGTCTACAGCTCGGCATGTTCAAGTTCCGATGGGGTTTTGGGGTTTTGGGGTCCATCCGTGTTCATATTGAAATTCATATGACGGAGCATATGAGTCGTGCAAGGGATATGCACCTTAAATCCATTTGTAATTCTGTATCAAGCCCACCCATCCCAAAGTCTCAAGCCTTTCTTAATGTGCTCGATCATCTTGAGCACATGAGGACATTCCTGGGCATTTCCCTCTTACCTGGTATACTCCCCAAATGGCTCTTTCCCGACACCTTGTACTCTCTCATGTCGAGGCATTTGTTTCATAAAGCTCCTTCCGAGGTGTAGAATTATGGAAGAAAGCATCCATATTCTCATGCTTGCTTTGCAGATAGGGTGTCATCGATGCTAACATCAAGCATTGTACGCTATCAAGATCATCAGGGAACTTTTGATAAGTATCCTTAACTTCGAGTGGCATCAAAGGGATCGTGGCTCACCATGTATGGCTTTTCAAGGATATACAATTTCTTTTCGACTTAAATATAATCGAGAAATTACGATACACTCGAAGATGGATCCATCCAACTTGTTCTCTTTTCGATTATCACGCAGTTCATAATGCCTCCATTTCGGTGAATCTACATGCGTAAAAGATAAAGTTATTATAAAGTTCATTATTATTTAATATGGTCTTTTATTAACGATACTCACCCTTTATTTTACTCAAGCCAATAAGCTCCACTTTATTAATTCTTTCGGGAAAGCGTTGGCTTTCCTAGTGGGACGGGAGAATCCCATCTGCCTTATTTCAAACCTTCGCTTTGCGAACAAGCCAAATGGTTGATTAGGTAGCCACAAACTTAATCCCACACCAATTGATAGCTCCCACTATCAACCTCAAATGTGAAAAAAGGGGGGCCCAACAAGCCAATCACACACAATTCAATGGCTCAACCATTGTCCTCAAGTGTGATTCTCAAGACGATTGGAAGTGGACACTACATGTCACCATGTACACATAATATGTGTATTTCCCGCTCTACTATGCCTATGACGCTGCTTTATCAACCTTCGCTTTGGCGTTAACAAGCAAAACCGCTATTTTAAGCTCACTCATCAACCATTAAGGAAAACTCATGAATTTTAACCTCCCCAAACCCGGTAGAAGTGTACCCTTCGCTTTAAAGGCTAACAAGGTTTCAATGACAGGTTTGATTAAAACCATGGTGATGGGAAGGCATTCCGTGGACTTAATATACTTAGTTGAGGGGTTTGTTATTTAATGTCTCATCGAGATCAAATTATCTTTGTTAGAATGACATTGTTTGGCATGTTATTCAACATTCAACCTTAGCATGCATTCTAAACAAAATATTAAACGTGGCCTTGGTACATGGTTCCTAACTAAAACCGATCTCCTCAAGGCCTAGAGGAATCGGGGTGGGTCACCTAGGGATCCTCCAGATAAATATCTTGAGTCTTCGAAAAGGTATGGTTGCCGCCTTGTCCTCGCCTTCTGCCTCCGGGTGCACATTACCAAAACATCATTCTAAATTTACAATAAAATTAATGTTAAACTAATTTTACATCCAACAAATTTAGAAACCTCGGATTTACATTCCAGAGGAATGAGATGAAAGGAAAAGAATGTACATAAAGAAGAAGAGAGAAGGCGTGGACACGCAGCCCTTATTTAAAAATATTACACCCATACATACCCTTTTAAAATAATTTAAAAACATTCATTCACCCCTTAGGTCTAAGGCTCATGTACCGGACACCATGCAATATACAAACAAAGTACAAAGCATACATTTCAAAAACAATCAATTTTTGAATTGGGTGGGTTAATTAATTAATTACCCTCCCTTAAATGTGCAGGAATGTACAATTGGCTTTATAGGTTTTAAAAGGTTCAGCCCAGATTAGTCCCTTTGCAAAAATAACGGTAATTGAAAAGCTACAGCCTTCGGGCCACTGGTGAGGATTTACATGATGCATTTCGTTCCTGGCATACTTGCGCGCGAGGATTTAAATTAGGTCAGCCGCCACAGATTCCGCGCGTTTAAACCTGTCTGAAGGCCTTCTCGCGCGGCGAAACCCTCCCGGGAAATCCCCATTCTTATAGTTCCGCTTTTGCGGCTTTTTGTGTATAAACACGAATCCAAATCAAATCAAACGTACATACGTTCAACCAGGATTATTAACCAACCAATATAACATTCATCAACACATTTTAAACCAGTTTTTCATTTGAATCACTTTCATTCAATCATGGATTTACATGATTTTGCGTATTTTTCAAAACCTTGGGTTTTCATGGCAGATTCATCAAAGGCAAAGGCATGTTATCAACCAAATACATGTATCAACCATTCAACAACCTTTGTAAATCTAGTACCCTAGGCTCTGATACCCTTGTAGAAGGAAACCGACCCAATTGCGCAACCGTTGGAAAACAAAAAATTTTACAACCACGGATCGCTTCCTTAGGGAACCCCAAAATCAAGGCATGATTTTACGGTTTATGCATAATATGAATTCTTACCTAGAAAAATAAATCCAAAGGTTTAGATTTATACCCACGCTTTGAAGGCTTCCCACCAATGTTGTCTACGAATGTGTTTGCTACCTGATCCAAGTGTAGGATCGAACCAAGAAGTCCCACACGAAGACAACCACCAAGAACTAAGGAGGGATTTGCTAGATCCTCCTTGGCCTTAAGAAAAATCAAGAAGAACAAAAGAAGAGTTTGGATTTTTCAATCCAACGTGAGATTGGCGGGGTGGGAGAGTGTATAAGAGGGCTGCTGTGTTTTTCTTTTTCTAAAGACAAAATCAATTAATTAATAAAACAACAAACACTATTTCCTTTTATTTAAAGGCAAACTCGGTTGCCCTATTCCCCACATGGAATGGGCTTGGGCTCCCAACCCAAACACCCCATGTTGCCAAACACTCCCAATTTGATATTTTTAATTTAATTCATCATTATCTTAATTAAAATCAATTAATATTTAATTAACATTTAATCAATAATGATGATTTAATTAAATATGTGCGAACACACATTTAACCGTAATTTCACTTATTTAATTTCTTTAACAAATTAAATAAAAGGCTACTAACCCTCAAAGGCAAATTTATGCACCGTGGGAAATTACCAAAAATACCCTCCTTTCGCCTTAAAAAAAGGACGAAACCGCCTTCTTTCTTCTTGGCTCTTAAATTATCTTCTATGTGTGTGACCCATAGGCTCCTCGATCATACCGGTAGTGTATAGTATCGCGATTAACACCAATTAATCGTCCTCACTAATACACAAGGAACCTTTCAAGATTGGCCCCCTTAAGGCAAGGCATCATGGTCACCCGAATAGATTCTTGGATTCAGAAAGTAGCCTTAACCCTCCAACGATATGGTACTGGCATAATAACTATCCCTTTCATCAACCGTTATTCTCGGGACGGGAGACGAAGGCATAGAAATAGTGTCAACCTTCGGTCACTCTCGATATTATATATTCGCTTTGGACCAATGACCTGATTATAACCTGGATAGAGCAACAACTTCCAATCCCACCGTGGGCCCACGCTTTTAGTTTTGTCATTGCCATATTACCCGAATTGCGGCGGGGGAGAATAACTTCTCGGCACCTGGGAGTGATGAATCCTCATCAATCCACCATAGTCTTGATACACCTCTGATATAGCCAATCACCCGCGTCTTGTGACTTTCCTGAATAGAAGCCCTGTGTTAAGGCTAGTGTCAAAAGCTGGTTACATCCGGTGCCATAAGGCGCCCTCAGTGATCTCAAAGTCTAAGGATCACATGGACCACCGATTCGTTAGGAGGATTTGTTCCATAGACACTAGGTTACTATCCATATGGAATCCCTCTCCGGTGGGTCAGTCCCAGGTGGAACTTTGCCTGCGGTATATCCGCCTACAACAAGCACCCATGTGTTGCACCAAAGGGTTGTCACCAAACAACCTTGACAAGTGAGACTGGGCCATCCGCTTCTTCTAAGACAGGTCGTTCAACACTATGATAGCCTTTACCGTATTATTCTTCCAACCCTTACCTTGATATCTGCTACGGACGTTTCTAGAATGGCCACCATATGTGCTCATAGGGTTCTCACTAATCAAGATTTGAAACACTTGATACCCTCGTCACGGTTCTACCATTCTAAGGACATATTGCAATAATAATGATTTACACGATATAGAATAAAATACCTTTTATTATTGATTAATGAACATTATTACAAAGAGTCAATTCCACAATAATTGATTGGCTCTAGGGCATCTACTCTAACACCAAGATGTAAAGAAAGGCTACTGGTGGCTAGGTATGAAGAGAGACATTACAGAGTTTATAGCTTAATGCCCTCCCGACTTGTCAACCGGGTGAAAGGGCGAGAACAACAAAGGCCGTCAGGGTTGCTTCAGCCACTTAATATTCCAGAGTGGAAATGGGAGAGTACTTTGATGGATTTTATGACAGGTCTCCCTAGAGTGCAGAGAGGATATAATGCTATATGGGTGATTGTGGATAGATTAACTAAGTTTGCCCATTTCCTCCCAGTAAAGGACAGCATCACTACGGATCAGTTGGCTCAGATTTACATTAAAGAGATAGTCAGGTTGCATGGTGTGCCCAAGACAATAGTGTCGATAGAGAATTCAGATTTGTCTCGGCTTTAACCCGGACTAGTTCTGAGAAATTTGGGTACCCGTTTGGCATTAGCGCCTATCATCCCCTCGAACAGTGATGGCCAAAGCAGAGAAAGAAGGCGAATCAAAGGTGCTGAGGATATATTTGAGAAAGCTTGTCCAGATGGATTATAAAACGTCTTTGGCATGAAATGTTACCCTTAGTGGAGTTTGCCCTACAAGCTTCAATGATTACCGATTACACAATGAGATGCCTTGAGGCTTTGTATGGTAGCAGCAGGTCTACCACATTGGGATGGGAGAGGTAGGTGAAAAGGATGAGTTGAGTACCACTCTTGGGCCAGAGGTGACTCAGAAAATGATAGAAGATGTAAGATTAATCAGAAACATAATGAAGCAAGCCCAAGATCGACAGAAGAGTTATGCCGACTTGAAGAGAAAAGAGGTTGAATTTCAAGTGGGTGATAAAGTGTTTCTGAGAGTTTCCCCCTATAAACGAGTGAGATGCGCTTGGCAATAAAGGAAAGTTAGCACCTAGATATGTAGTCCATTGAGGTATTACAACGAGTGGGAAAAATGGCCTACAAATTGGCACTACCACCTAGCATGGACAAGGTGCATGATGTTTTTCATGTCTCGATGCTACGGAAGTACGTAAGTGATCCCTCCCATATCTTGAGAATAGAGGATGTTGACTTAGAAGAGTACCTTGTGTATGAGGAGCATCCAGTATAGATTTTGGACTGAAGGATTGAAGAGCTCTGGAAAAAGAGCATTCCATTAGTAAAAGTCCTTTAGAGAAATCACAAGGTAGAAGAGACCACATGGGAGGTAGAGCAAGACATGCAGAAATGTTACCCAGAGTTATTTGTGTGAATTTCGGGGACGAAATTCTTTTAGGGGGGAGAATTGTAACGCCCTACTTGAGGTATGTAGTTAAATTATTGTTGCATTGCTTGAATGTTTATTGATTTGTTCTCATTTGAGCTTGCATGTTGTTATTTTTGGTTGGTTGGCCCTTAGTTGAATTTTGTTAAAGTTATTTTGAGAAAAATGTGAAGAAAATCCCTTAAACTTTCATTAGGGGTAAAATGGTCTTTTCACTCAAAATTAGTTGAAAAATTGGGGAGTGAAAAGAGATAGAATTTCATGGAGAATGTAATTAAAATGAGGGCATTATTGTAATTGACTAAGGGACATAGATGAAATTTTCAAGAAAGAGCAAGGGCAAAATGGGAAACTAATATATATATTATTATGTAATAAGAGTTCAAGAGTAGAAACCCTAGCCACTCTATCCTTCCATTCATGCCATTCTCTACTCAAATTCTCTTAGATTTCCAAGGAAATTCATAGATTTTGGGTATTTTTGAGTGGATTTTCAATCTTAAGCATCCAAAGATAAGATTCTTGCATCAAGATGTGAGATTAAATTTTAAAGTTTTGAATTCTTATGGTTTTATATGCTTAGGGTTTAAGAGGAAAAGGAATTCTATCAAAGAGAGATTATAGTGTTGGAGTTGCTCAAATTCAAGGTAAGTAAATCCAACCAAGTTAAGATTTAAGAAAATCAAGTGAGTAGAGATTTTTCTTAATTATGTATGTGTTATGATTATTGAGAAATTGAGATGAGATTGATGATGAATTATGCTTGTTCTTGGATATATTTGACTTATGAGAAGTGTTTTTGATTGTATGATGATGGGTTGAAGTTTGATTGAAGTTGAAAGAAGTTTGAGTAAACTTTTGGGAGTGTTTTTCCATGACAGGTTTTGTGATGATACAAGGGAGCTTTACTCCTATTTTGGATGGTTAAGGAAAGAAGAAGAGTTATAGCTAAAGTAGAATTTATGTTTGCACATTTATTGTTTGATGAAATGCCTAAGTGAAAAGCCTAAGTGAAAACTGCCCTGTCACAGCCATGACCTTTTGAGTGATTTTTGGGCATCTTACATATTGAACTGGGTTTAGACCAAAACATAAAAGTTGTAGCCCTGTCTCTAAGCTTTAAAATGAGACCAAAATGGTAGACATCTAATATGTATAACTCAAGTTATGCCTTCTTGAGTGTGACCTGTGCAGAATGACTATCTTGATGCAACATTGCATTTGTGCATTTCATGAGTGCATTAATGAGCATGAATCATCCATATGCATTAATTATGCATTAGAGAAAGAGTATAAAAACAGTAGAGAACTTTGAGTGTGAGCTTTATTAAGAGAAAAGAGAGAAAAAGAGAATAGAGTAGGTTGTGCGATGGGGAACCCATGAGTAATGGATAGAGTATTCCCACATGTACGTCGCATTGAGAGAGCGACATGAGTATGAGAGAGAGAAGTGGTGTAGCCCATGAGAGTGCATGCGGATGAGGGCTATACCCGAGAGTATCCGAGAGAGAGATTATATACTCACATGGCCAAGGGTTCCGAATCCATGCATAACCGAGTCTGATCGGCTAAGAACGAGTAGAAGTCATGGAGAGCGGGAGCAAGTCCCGGCCGTGCTCCCAGTAAGATAGGGCCGTGACTTACTAAAGATAGTTAGTAGAAAAGAGTTCTAAGAAAGAGAAACAAAGAGAAAGAAACAGAAAGAGAAAACAGAGAGAAGTATAAAAGAGAGAGTAAATGAGAATTGTAAGGAAAGACTTATAAAGAGAGAGTTACGGGGATAGATGACTAGAGGGTTTACATACTGAGCATTATTTGTGCTCACCCCATTGTCTTTCTATGTTTTTGCAGGATTTAGGTGAGGACACGTCGGATAGACGTCGGCACGCGAGGAGGAATGGCTACATTGTCTACATAGTTTTTGTTTATGATACTAATTTTGTATAAAGAATGTATATGTTTAATAAAAGAAAAATTTGGGCCCAACTACTTATGTTATTATACATGTATTTTATTATGTATATTTTTATGAGTATTTGAGTAGGAAGTAGTTATTACACATCAAGGAAAGGAAGATCGTTTGTCCTCATTATGGCCACCCTAGCCATTAGAGGAAACATTACAAGGCCTTCCTGGTGAACAAGAAAAAGATTGTTGCTGCATCTTCTTCTAAAGGTATGTTAATGATTGAAATAAACTTATCTCCTAATACATCTTGGGCCATTGACATAGGATGTGAATCTCACATTTATACTAATGTGCAAGAACTATTGCAGAGTAGATCACTTGGCCGAGGGGAAGTAAACCTACACGTTGGGAATAGGGCCAAAGTTACTGCTCTAGCTGTAGGTATTTATTAGTTATCGTTGCCTTTGGGCCTTATCTTAGAACTTATGGATTGTTATTATGTACCTTCCATTTCTAAGAATATTATTTTAGTGTTCGCTTTGAACAATTTTGGATATCATTTTGAAATATCAAATATATTGTTGTCTTTTAGTTTGAATGGTATTCATTATAGAAATGCTAGGTTACATAATGGTTTATATGTTCTAGATATGGATAAAGGGATATTCAAATCTTGAAACTAAGAAAGCCAGGACTAGTGATCTTAACCAAACATTCCTCTGGCACTGTAGGCTGGGTCATGTCAATCAAACTCGCATAGTAAAACTCCATATGGACGGAGTCTTAGACCCTTTTGATTTTCAATCATATGAGGCATGCGAGTCATGCCTTCTAGGCAAGATGACCAAGTCGCCATTCACTGGAAACAGTGAAAGATCTACAGAACTGTTAGGGATCATCCATAGTGATGTATGTGGTCCTATGACAGTTTAGGCAAAAGGAGGATATTATTACATCATCACATTTACTAATGACTTTAGTAGATATGGTTATGTCTATTTGATGAGACATAAATCTCAATCATTTGACAAGTTCAATGAGTTTAGAATGAAGTACAAAATAAGCTCAAAAAAAGTATTAAAGCCTTTTGGTTAGACCGAGGAGGTGAATACTTGAGCTTGGAGTTTGGTGGATACCTTAAGGAATGTGGGATAGTATCACAACTCACACCTCTTAATACACCACAACACAATGGTGTATTAGAAAGATGGAATAAAATGCTACTTGATATGGTTTGTTCGATGATGAGTTTGGTTGATCTACCTGCAGCATTTTGGGGCTATGACCTAGAGATTGCGATTCGCACTCTGAATCCTGTGCCATTCAAATTAGTGGATAAGACTACATATGAACTATGGAATGGGCAAAAGCTCAATTTGTCTTATTTGAGAGTTTAGGATTGTATGGATTATCTCAAGAAATTGACGGGAAATGAGCTTGCCTCAAAATCCAAAAGATGTATCTTTATAGAGTATCCAAAGGAAACTATGGGGTACTATTTCTATCAGCCAGAGATGAGAAAGGTTTTTGTAGCTCTATCTGGGGCAGTTTTGGAAAGGGAATTTATCCAAAATATTACAGGAGAAAGGTCAAACTAGGTGAAGTTTTGACTCCACAAGATATAATTGATGAGGAACAGGCAAATGGACCCCTAGAAATGGAAGAACATAAGGAGGAGGTCACTCCACAAATTATGAAAGAAAGTGAGCCAATTCAGACATAGAAGCTATGTAGGTTTGGTAGAGTACGTCGTGAGCTCGAGAGGTATGGATATCTCGTGACTCAGCACAAAAAAGTACTAGTTTGTTTGGATGATGAACCTCAAACCTACGGTGATGCTATATCAGTTTCGAACTCTAATAAATGGCTTGAGGCCACGAAATCCAAAATGGACTCCATGCACCAAAACCAAGTATGGTCACTGGTGGATTTACCTGATGGGATAAAACCTATAGGTTGTAAATGGGTTTTCAAGAAGAAGACATGCATGGAAGGTAACATGCATACCTAAAAAGCACAGTTGGTTGCCAAAGGTTTCAAGCAAAAGCATGGCATAGACTAATGAAACCTTTTCACTACTAGCAATGCTAAAGTCCATTCGTATGATGCTTTCAATAGCTTTATATTATGATTATGAAATTTGGCAAATGGATGTCAAAACTGTTTTTCTAAACGGAAACCTTGAAAAAGATGTCTATATGACACAGCCTAATGGTTTCATTCTTAAAGGTCAAGTAGGGAAGGTATGCAAGTTGCAAAGGTCCATTTATGGACTTAAGCAAGTATCAAGGAGCTGGAACATTTGTTTTGATGAAGCTAGTAAGGAATTCGGTTTCATCTAAAACAAAGATAAGCCTTGTGTGTACAAGAAGTTCAGTGGGAGCGTAGTGGCATTCCTAGTATTGTATGTTGATGACATATTCCTTATTGGGAATGATATACTAAACTTGCAGATAGTAAAGACTTGGTTATCCAAGTGCTTCCCCATGAAGAAATTAAGGGAAGCAGCCTACATCCTCGGTATCAAGATCTATTGTGATAGTTCTCGTAGGTTGCTTGGCCTAAGTTAGAGTACATACATTGACATGATACTTTAAGAGATTCAGTATGGAAGAATCCAAGAAGGGATTCCTTCCAATGTCACATGGTGTTTATCTCTCTAAGGACATGTGTCCGAAATCACCCGATGAGAGAGATAAGATGAATAAGATACTATATTCTTCCGCTATTGGATCCATTATGCATGCCATGTTATGTACTCAAATTGATGTCTCATATGCTCTAAGATTTTGTAGCAGATATCAATTAGGTCTAGGTGAGCATCACTGGATTGCGGTCAAGAACTTTCTTAATTACCTAAAGAGGACTAAGGATATGTTTTTGGTTTATGGAGGAGAGGAAGAACTCACTGTAAGAGGATACAATGATGCCAATTTTTAAACTGATAGGGATGATTTTCGATTGCAATTAGGTTTTGTCTTTTGTCTTAATGGAGCTATAGTGAGCTAAAAAATCTCAAATTAAAGTAATGTTGTTGACTCTACTACGAAATCAGAGTAAATTGTGTTGTCAAAAGCTACCAAAGAGGCGGTTTGGATCAAGAAGTTCATCACTGAACTTGAAGTGGTTCCAAGCATTGTTTATCCAGTTGATATATTCTGCTATAACAATGGGGCCATTGCTCAGGCCAAGGAACCACAGTCTCAACAAAGATCCAAACACACTCTTAGACATTTTCACCTTATTAGGGAAATTGTTGAGATAGGAGATGTGCAAATAAGCAGAGTACCTATGATGATAACATCTCAGATCTGCTTACTAAAGCTTTATCGTAGCAGAAGCATGATACGCACTTCGGCATCATTTGGTATTAAATACGTAAATGATTAGCTATAGGTGCAAATGGGAGATTGTTAGGGCAGGTGCCCTTGAGCTAATCATATTGTTGTATGTTGGCTTTGTGGATCATGGATATTCTATATATAAAAGGCATCGATTATATTATTTAAAGCATATTTCATATGTATGTATTAATATATGCCCTTAGAGTGGTTGAACCGTGACGAGGGAATCAAGCAGTGATAAGTCTTTATTGTGAAACCCCTATGATCACTTATGGTGGCCATTCTAAAAACGTCTGTAGCTGGAGTATTATCTTGACCTAGGGCACAGATAATACGGTAAGGCTATCATAGTGTTGAATGACCTTACCGGAAGGTAGTGACTAATCTCACATGTAAAGGTTGTTTGGTGACAACTTGGTATGGTACATGGGTGCTTGTGATTCACGAGTTCATTAAATTGGCCCATCAGAGGATTCCATATAGATGGTAACATTAGTGTCCATGGAATACATCATCTAATAGATGTGGTGCATGTGGTCCTTAGACTTGAGATCATTGGAGTGTCGTGTGTACCTATTGGTGTAGTTTGACACTTAACAAACGTAATCATGAGAAAGTCATCAGTATCGGAATGATTGGCTACATCAAGAAGTACATCTCGACTATGGTGGATCAACAAATGATTCATCACTCTTATGTACAGGAGATATTATCCTAGTAAGATTCTAGTTAAGGACAACGACCTTGGAATTTGTGGCCACATTGGAATTGAGTTGAAGCTCGATTGGTCAATTAGTCTGATAACCAAATCTGATAGGTCAAGGTGTTTATATTTGAAGCTGACATTACTTCTACGCTTCAAATCTTGATGAGATAATAGATGATGAAAGGATTTAATTGCATGGTAACCATACTGTTGACAGGTAGCGAATTACGCTAGATCCGAATTTGTTGGGTGGCCCTGATGCCTTACTAAGGGTCAATCTTGGTCTGTGTGTAATGAGATGATTGATTGGGTTTCGATCACAATATTACACACTACCGGCATGATGGGAAGCCTTCAGGTCACACACATAAAAGGCAAACTATAAAAGAGAATATGTGAGGGGCATTTTCGTTATTTATTGTCGAAGGGGGTATATTGGTAAATCTTACGAAGTAATTAAATTTGTTGAAAAGGTTGTTGCCTAGATCCAATGTCGTATTGGATTTAACATGTAAGATTGGTTATTTATTTAAATATTTATATATATATATATATATATATATATATATATATATATATATATATATATATATATATATCGGTGCATATATATTTTAAATGTTGAAAGAACGTTATTAATGGATAAAAATAATAACGGGGAAATACCTAGGATATGATTTTCTTCTAGAATCATGGACACTAATGTATTAATTAGTGGAAGGGTACTTTTGTAAATACACCTTCAGGGAGGGCAACCCTATGAAAAAAGACTTTTCCCTAAAAATCAAATATCACTCATTTCATTCCTCTCTTGGCCGTGGAGTGTATATGTTCATTGGGAGAATTTTTTCTCTCAACCCTAATCTCACATGTCTTCTTTAGTCTTCACATCAAGATCTAGTAAATCTCTTGTGTTAATCCTTGCCTTTGTGTGGATATCGGTGGTTTGATCATACTCTTGGATCGTGATTGTTTTTCATCTGGATCCTAAAAAAGAGGTAGAGCCTCCAAATGTGGGTAAGATTCTAATTCTTTCATGGGCCTTGTTTCTTTTATAGCATATGAACATTATCATTCTCATATTTTGATTTCACGGCTTAATAGCTTTTAATCGGTAAATTTTTGTTTTTCGCTACGTTGTTCTTTGATCAAAACACCAACACTGATTGCACAAATATAAATGGAAAGCTAGACAGTGAGGAGCTAGCAACTGGATTACTTGATGAGTTTGAAGAATTTGATGAAAGATTGGAACTAGACATAGATGACTTAAAACTAGTAGGAAAGGGAAACTGTGTTTCATTGAACTAGACACTAGGTGTAATGAAAAACTTGCCTTCAGCATTGAGACATTTGTATCCTTTATGAATGAGACTATAACCAACAAAGACACATTTGGAAGAATGAAAACTAAGTTTATGTTTATTAAAATCCCTCAAATAAGGGAAACAAGTATGGCCAAAAACCTTAAGAGAAGAGTAAAGAGGTGATTTGCCAAACAAGATTTGATAAGGTGATACAAAATTTAAAACTGAAGTAGGCATTCTATTCAGTAAAAAGACAACATTTTCAAAGGCTAGCCACCAAAAATGCAAGGGCATGGATGCTTGTGTAAGTAATGTAAGACCAGTCACAACAATATGTCTATGTTTTCTCTCACTCCTCCCATTTTGTTGATGAACATATGCAAAGGAATGTCTAAACTGAATCCTAGTACTAGTAAAATAAGAAATCAACGCTTTATACTCACGTCTTTGGTTAGACTATAAACACTTGAGTTTGTGATTGAACTGCCTTTCAACTAAATGATGAAATCTAATGAACATAGAATTGACTTTAGCTTTTGTTCTTAATGGGAATATCTAGGTGAATCTAATATAATCATCAATGAAATTTATATAGTACCTAAAACCTTCAAAGGAAGCATTTGGAGCTGGTCCCTAAACATCACTATGTATGATTTCAAGAGGATGAGTGGCTCTGGACTGTGAAACAAGAAAACTACTTCTATGTAACTTACCTAATTTATAGGCATCACAAAAATAAAAAAGAAGAAACAGACTCTAAAGGTTTTTTATGTAGTTGAGACAAAATTTTATGAAGAACTTTAGAATGTGGATGCGCTAATCTATTATGCCAGAAAGACATGTTTTCTTTAGTATTACTAACTTGAAAAGCAGATGGTACAGTAGTTACCATAGTATAATCCGTTAGTCACTGGTGGGGTTTGCATAGTGGAAATTAAAATAAAAATCCCCAAATAGCAACATGAACCCAAGAAAAACTTATACATGAATTATATCATTTGTATAAAAATAATTCAGAATTATACCTACGTTTGGAGGCTCCTTCTAAAGATGGAATTTGCTCCTACTCTAAGCAAAGAGTGCACTTTCGAAGTTCACATGAAGATAGGACAGTGATCGACTTGCGGTCTCAAGTGCTAGCATACACACAAGCAAAAAGGATGTAAAATTTTTCTTTAAGAAAAATTCTTGTAACGCCCCGCTTGAGGTACGTTATTATTGTTTCCTCTTTCGCCCTTAATCGAGTTGGTTTTTGTTATATTTGTTTGTTTGAGTGTTATGTTGATTGTTGCCCTGAAATTGGTTAAAAACAGAAGAAATTTCAGTCTGCCGTGCTTCGCCGGGGCGAAGAAGAATCTTCGCCGCGGCGAAGAGAGGTTGAAGCCACGGGGAAGGGCTGGCTGGGCGGATTTCGCGCGGCAGTTTCTTCGCGCGGCGACAACCCGATTAAATTGTTGATTGAGTTTTAGATATTTTTCTTCCTTAAGGGCAATTTGACCTTTCTACCCCTAATTAGCGGGGAAAAGTGGGGAGTTAATTGTAAGGATTTTTCATGGAGAATGTGTTGATATGGGGGTGAGTTTGTAATGAATCAAAGGATATGGATGGAATTTCCAAGGAAGAGTAAGGGCAAAATGGGAATGAATGTGTTAATATTTCATTAAAAGGAATTAGAATCAAAGAAACCCCCTCATTTCTTCTTCTCAAAAACGTGACTCTTTATTTCTTCTCCTCTCAATTTCTCTTTTCTTTTGATCAAGGTTTTTCAAGGGATTTTTGAAGGGATTTGAGGTAGAAAAAGCAACCTAAGGCTTCCTAAGGTAAGGATTTCTCCTTAAGTTGTGTGATTTGTGGATTTTAGTTCATTTTGGTTTTTGAGGGTTTTCATTCTTTTGGTTAAGAGTTGAGAGAATAGTCAACAAACCAAGTGAAAAGGAAGATTTGGTGAAGTCTCTCCATAGCAAGTAAGTAAAACCCAACCCAAGTTGAGATTTATGAAATTTCTTGATTAGGGTTTTGATAGAAATGATGTATGTATGTGATATGCATGTATTATATCATGTATGAAGGATTAAGTAGAGATTTCTATGCTTTGTGAATGTTATTACCTTGCAAATTTGAGAAATGGGTTGTTGGTTTGGCAAGGTAGTTGAGATGGAATTTAAGGGGTATTATGGAACCCTTTTTGGAAGTGTTTTATTTGACAGGTTATTATGACTTTGTGAAGGGGTTTTCCCCATTTTGGATGGTTAGGAAAAGTTTTATATTCATGGCTATAATAGAGTTTTATAGTGCACATGAGTTGTTTGATGAAATGCCTAATAGAGGTTTGAGTATGAGAAATGAACCTTATTTCTTGCAACATTGCATGTTGGCATTTCACAAGTGCATTAGTAGAGATGAATCATCCATGTGCATTGTTATATGCATTGAAAAGTGACCTAAGAAAGTGTAAGGAAATGGTTTATGCAATTACCCTATGAGTAGAGAGCTTAGTGGGTAAAATTACTCTAAGGGTAGAGAGCATTGAAAGATGCTACACTAGAATGAGTTAGAAGAGTAGTATAGTTGGGATGATGCTTTGTGATCATCACCCGACCGTTATGGGGAATCGGATTGATGCTTTGTGATCATCATCCGAATAGCCTTAGAGAGATGGGTCGGCGCTTTGTGATCGTCACCCAATGAGTAATAGAAATGGGTAGATGCTTTGTGACCACTACCCGATTAGTTAAGAGATATGTAGGTTGATGCTTTGTGATCATCATCCAATGGCTAGTAGAAGCGGGTTGATGCTTTGTGATCATCACCCGATAGTGACTAGAGACGGGTAAATGCTTGGTGATCGTTACCCAGAATTCATGAGGAACGGGTAGGTGCTAGGTGATCTCCACCCGATAGTTAGAGAGAACCGAGTTGGTGCTTTGTGATCCTCACTCGGTAGTCACTAAGAACGGGTTGGTACGTGTGAATTCCACCCGATAGCCATAGAGTGAGATGGTGTGTGTGAACGCCTTATCCGGCCGTACCTCCCGGTAAGATGAGGCCATGATGTTATAGAAACAGAAATAGAAACAGAATTAGAAAAGGAAAGAATTAAGAGTCACACACGGGGACAGACAGTAGAGAGTTTTACTTACTGAGCATTATTTGTGCTCACCCCGTTATTTTCCTTTGTGGATGCAGGTTCTAGGTGATGATGCGGTTGGAGGGGCGTCGGCGCGCGAGGAGCAATAGCTACACTGTTCCCCTATTTTGTCTTTTGAAATGCACTTTTGTAAATAGTAACTTTTGTGTATAAAAGACATGTGGAATTGTAATGAAAAAGAAACTTTTTGGGCCCCCAATTTTCCATTGTTAATTGCATGCATTGTACTAGTTTTCAGTAGGTGTTACAATTCTCTACTCCACCAAGAGAAAAACGTGAGAGAGAGATAGAGAGGGGTGGCTAGGATTTCTTTTCAGGGAATAATCATCATTTTAATTTTTTTTTTTTTAGTTGCACTTAAATAGTGCACACTAAAACCCTAATCTAATATGGAATAGCAAACTACTTACTCCATATTTAGATTAGCATTATCATCTATCGAATTATTCAGCAAGATAATATCTCTCGTACCTAAGAGTGATGAATCATCTATCAATCCACCATAGTCTCAATATACTTCTTGATGCAGCCAATCACTACTGTTCTAATAGTCATGAATAGAACTACGTTAGGCTAGTGTCAAATTACACTAATTGGTGCACAAGTGTAAAACCCCCCTCCAGTCAGGTATCCTCTGAATATCCCTCAATGAGAATCCCGGGGACACATGTCAAGAGAACGAGTTGTATTTAGAAAATACCTATGTAAGGATAATAATAATAATATCCAAAACATGCATATAAAATGTGTCGCAGGATTCAAACTTATAATTCAAAAACCTTAAGTATTTATCTGGAAATTACACAATCAAAACGTATTTATAGGGTGGAAGCTTCCAAAGGTGTTTCACAAACACTTATCATTTACATTATTTACATCAAGATAAAAACATCAAGATGACAATAAATCATCTCCCCTCACGTGTAGCCCCGCTGTCTCTAGCATCCTTCGCTTCTGATCTACCTACAAAGCAATCAATAATGAAAGGGTGAGCACTAATTGTTCAGTAAGGAATGATCCATTGCATTCTAAATGTGCTATTTGACCCTCATTTAAACATATTTGTTAACACACCAATTAACCATGCTATCCATTACATAAAAAGGCAATATAGCCCAATGGTACTCATGTTACTTGGCCAAGGTATAAGTCCAAGGTTCAAGTCATGGAGGAGGCATTCGTAAGGTGGAAAAAAGACCACGAAGTGAAACAAAGTTGTGAGGGTCTGAAGGAGGCGTGGCCAGAAGGACCATAGCGGACAATACCATAGACGTGTTCGGCGTGCGGGGTGTTAGAGTAGATGCCCTAGAGCCAATTAATTATTGTAGAATTGACTCTTTGTAATAATGTTCATTAATCAATAAAAGGCATTTTATTCTATATCGCATAAATAATTATTATTGTAATATGTATTGATATATGTCCTTAGAATGGTAGAACCGTGACGAGGGTATCAAGTGTTTCAAATCTTGATAGTCAGAACCCTATGAGTACATATGGTGGCCATTCTAGAAACATTCGTAGCCCTAGTATTATTCTGAAGTAAAGGCACAGATAATACGGTAAGGCTATCATAGTGTTGAACGACCTGTCGGCGGTGGACGATCTCACTTGTCAAGGTTGTTTGGTGACAACTTGGTGCAACACATGGGTGCTTGCGTAGGCGAATACACCACAGCAAGTTCACTGAACTGACCCACCAGAGGATTCCATATGGATGGTAACCCCAGTGTCTATGGAACAAATCCTCTAATGAATGGTGGTGCATGTGATCCTTAGACTTGAGATCACCAGAGCGTCCTGTGCACCGATTGGTGTAGTTTGAAACTAGCCTAACGCAGTTCTTTTTAGAGCTATCAATACGGTGGTGATTGGCTGCATCAAGGAGTGTATCAAGACTATGGTGGATAGACAGAGGATTCATCACTCTTGGGTATAGGAGAAGTTATCTCACTGCGCAATTCAATATATGGCAATGACACTAAAACTGTGGCCACAGTGGGATTGAGTTGTTGCTTTATTCGGTTTATAATACAAGTCATTGGTCCAGGAACTGAATACATAATATCGAGAGTAACTAAAGGTTGACACTATTTCTATGCCTTTGTCTCGTTGAGATAACGGATGATGAAAGGATCAAATTGCACGGAAACCATATCGTTGACACGTAGCTACTTTGCTGAATCCGAATCTATTAGGTGGCCATGATGCCTTGTTAGGGGCCAATCTTGGTCTGTGTGTAGTGAGACGATTAATTGGTGTTAATCGCGATACTACACACTGCCAATATGATGAGGAGCCTATGGGTCACACATAGAAGATAATTTAAGAGCCAGGAAGAAAGAAGGGTGTTTTCGTCTTTTTAGGCAAAAAGATATTTTGGTAATTTCACAGTGCAATTAAATTTGCTAAGGTCGTAGCCTTTATTTAATTTGTTAGAAAAATTAACTAAGTGAAATTACGTTTAAATATATGTTCGCATATATTTAAATATATTATCGTTATTGTTAAATGTTAATATATATATTAAATATATATTAATTGATTTTAATTGAGATAATGATGAAATTAAAATAAATATCTAATTGGGAGTGTTTGGAAACAAGGGGTGTTTGGGTTGGAGCCTAAGGCTATTCCATATGGGAATAGGGCAATTAAACTTTACTATAAAAGAAAAGTTTTAATTGTAAAAGGTAAGAGTTTTCATTTCACTCATTCATTGAAAAGAAGAAAACCTCTAGCCCTTTAAACACTCTCCCATGCCAGATTTTAGTTTAGCTAAGAATCAAAGTTTTTCTTTGATTTTTCTTCTTTGTTTCTTAAGGCTAAAGAGGATCTAGCAAATCCCTCTTTAGTTCCTTGCGATTGTCTTCGTGTGGACTACATCGGTTCGATCCTACACTTGGATCGGTAGCAAAATACATTAAGAGACAACTTGGAGGAGCCTCCAAACGTGCGTATGATTTCTTGAACTCTATATTAGTTTTCTGCAGATTCTTGTTTTTTATATAAACTGTAAAACTATACCCTGATCTTGGTTCTATAGTAACGATCCGTATTGTTAAAAGTTTTGTTTTCCGCTACCTTAATGATCGTTTACTAACAGTGGTATCAGAGCCTAAGGTACCAGATTTTACAGTTTTATGTGGATGGTTGATTACATGTATTTGATTGATGATATGTTGCCATAAAGAATCTGTGTAAAATCTACCTTAAAAGCATGTTTTAAGAAATCAATTAATAGATTAATTTTAATTTGTTGATGATCTACAAGTTTGGTACATTGGATGATGGATTTTTGTTGAAATCAGTGTTTAAGATTGATTGCAAAATCCGTTTGGTGTGTTTTTGGTCACTATTTGAACTGATCCGAGCTCTGATCGGTGTACACTGCCAGCAGATATAACCCATCGTTGCGGCAGCGTGTCCTGGGCGCTCATCTCACGAAATCGGGCCGCTTGCCACGACGATATAAATCATCGCTATTGCAATCGTCCTTAGGACGAACGCACGTTAAGCGTGAACGTCAAGATTAATGGGCGCACGCTGCAGCGATCTAACTCATCGCCACAGCGAGCACACTTTCGAGTGCGCAGGGGCCAGATTGTAAAGTTTTAAAACTTTTGGACCAAATGTAGATCTGCAGATTGTCAGGGGGCAATTAATAATTAACCTACCAATTTCAAAAATTGATTGTTTTTGAAATGTATGCAATGTACTTGTTTGTATATTGCATGGTGCCCGCTACATGAGCCTTATACCTATGGTGAATGTTTTAAAAATTTGGGTATGTATGATTGTAATTTATTAAATAGGGCTTGCATGTCCTGTCTTTCTCCTCTTCTCGATGTATATTCTTTTCTCATCTCATTCCCCTCGAATGTAAATCAAGGTTTCTAAATTTGTTGATGTAAAATTAGTTTGAGATTAATTTTATTGTAAATTTAGAATGAAATTTTTGTAATGTACTTGAAGACGGATCAAAGAAGAGACGATCATACTTGAAGACTCAAGATTTTATTACAGGACCCGTAGGTGACCTACTGATTCCTCTAGGCTCGAGGAAATCGGTTTTTAGTTGGGCCATGTACTGACACGTTTAATATTTTGTTTAGAATGCATGCTAAGGTTGAATGTTGAATAACATGCCAAACAATGTCATTCTAACAAAGATAATAATCTGGTGAGACATTAAATAACAAACCTCTCAACTAAAGTATATTAAGTCACATAAGCCTTCCATCACCATGGTTTTAATCAAATCACTGTTCCTCAAAACCTTGTTCGCCAAAACGAAGGGTACACTTCTACTAGTGGGAGGTTAAAATGCATTGGAGTTTTCCTTAATGGTGATGGGTTGACTTAAAATGACAGTTTTGCTTGTTCGCCAAAGCGAAGGTTGATAAGCGCGTCATAAGCATAGTAGAGCAGTACACATATAATGTGTAGTGTCCACTCTATTGATACTAAGAATTACACTTGAGGACGATGGCATGTAGTGTCCATTGGATTGTGTGATTGGCTTGTTGGCTTTTTCACATTTGAGGTTGATAGTAGGAGCTATCAACTGGTGTGGATTAAGTTTGTTGGCCTACCTAATCAACTCATTTTGGCTTGTTCACTAAAGCAAAGGTTTGAAATGGGCCGGATGGGATCTCAGTCCACTAGGAAAGCCAACAGGCTTTCCCGAGTTAATAGTGAGGGCTATTGACTTGAGTAAAATAGTGGGAGCATCGTTTAATAAAAGACCATATTAAATAATAATGAACATGGTAATAACGGTTACTTATTCTACACTTGTAGATTCACAAAAATTGAGCAAAATGATCCCAACATCATTGCGACAAATCATCGAACTGGGAGAGAAATGGAATGGTGAAGATTTCGTTGACTAGGATAGAAGTATAAACAATATATTTCAGTCAAGCGATAGATTATACACTATTGAACAAGCTCTATCACCAGAGCCTGCTGATAGTTCTATCCATGAGATTGGGTATGTATATGTGAAGCATACACATGATGGAAAAGCAAAAATGACTAGATACATTATGCTTGCATCAATGACACCATTACTGCGACAACAGTGCCAGAAAATAGATTTAGCTTCTATTCTTCACTTTCTTCAAAGAAATGAGAAGCATATGGTGTCTCGGTCGTTATTCAGATGTAGGATGGAAGAGAGTACCAAAATTGACGATCATATACTCAAGTTGACCGAGTAGATGAACAAGCTTGAGATTTTGGGATGTGGACTTAATGAAGGTTTAGCAATAAACCTAATATTACAGTCTTTGCCAAATTCTTATTCTTAATTTGTCTATGACTTTATTTAGAAAGATAAGAAGAGCACCATTTTCGAGCTTCTGGATTTGTTGAAGGCTATTGAGTCAAACATGAAAATGTCAGAAACATTGACATTGGTTGAAGCTAGCTGAAGTGAAAAGGAAAGGACTCAGAAGTCATTAGAAAGAATTGTTGCAGAAAGGAAAAGCGTTTGTCCTCACTGTGGGAATCCTAGCCAATGGAGGAAACATTACAAGGCATTCCTAGCAAGAGGGAAGAAGAATGTTACTTCTTCATCAAGTACGTTCTTGAGATTAACTTCTCCCGTAAACATCTAGTTAACACAAGATGTGGTTCTCACATTTTATTGATGTGTAGTGACTACGGCAGAGTAGAGTGCTCGCTGACGGAGAGGTGGACCTACCAGTTGGAAATGAAGCATGTACTGCTACATTTGCTGTAGGATCTTATCGTCTAATTTAGCCGATGGGCTTGTTTCTTAGAACTCGTGGATTATTATGATTTTTTTTCAGTTTCTAGAAATTATATTTCTGTGTCCACTTAGGACAAATGAGATTATTAGTTTACTAATGGATTATTGTCCTTAAGTGTAAATAATATTCTTTATAGAACTGTTTCATAATAATATGTTCTTTAAGAAAGACAATAAGGATAATCTCAAAATGACAATTATGCCAACTTTGGCAAGTTAAGCTAAACATGCCTAAAGGAATGTGGGATAGTATCACAACTCACTCCTCCTTATACACCCCAACACAATGGAGTGTCAGAAAGAAGGAACAGGATCTCACTCGATATGGTTAGGTCCATGATGAGTTTTAGTGATTTACCTGCATCGTTCTAGGGTTATGCCCTAGAGATTGCAACTCATGTTTTGAACCATGTGTCGTCAAAGTCTGTAGATAAGACTCCATATGAGCTATAGAGTGGGCGAAAGCCCAACTTGTCTTATCTAAGGATTTGGGGTTGCGAAGCTTATGTTAAGAAATTGACTTCGAACAAGCTGGGCCCAAAATCCTGTAAATGTGTATTTGTGGGGTATCCAAGGAGACCAAAGGATACTACTTCTACCACCCAGAAGAGCGTAAAATTTTTGTTGCTCGATCTGGTGTCTTCCTAGAAAAGGAATATTTTCTAAGAAGTACTAGTGGGAGAAAAGTAGAACTTGATGAAGTTCTAGAACCATAAGATATACTAGATGAAGGACGGGATGATGTGCCATAGGAAGTGGTTGAACATCAAGAGGAGGTTACTCCATAACTTGCGGATCAAAGTGAACCACCTCAAGTAGCACAGGAGCTACGTAGATCTAGGAGAGTATGCCATGAGCCCGAGAGATACGGTTATCTCATGACTCAACATGGTGACGTACTAGTCTACCAAGACGATGAACCCAGAACCTACGAATACGCTATATCGTATCCAGATTCTGTTAAATGGCTTGAAGCCATGAAATCTGAGATGGAGTCCATGTACCAGAACCAAGTGTGGTCTTTGGTGGAACCACCTAAAGGGGTAAAACCCATAGGGTGTAAATGGGTCTTCAAGAAGAAGACTAACATGGATGGCAAGGTGCATACTTATAAAGCACGACTGGTTGCCAAAGGTTTCAAACAAATTCATGGCATTGACTATGAAAAACCTTTTCGTCGGTTGCCATGATCAAATCCATTCAGATTATGCTTGCGATGGCTACATATCATGACCATGAGATTTGGCAAATGGATGTCAAAACAACTTTCCTGAACGAAAACCTTAAGGAAGATGTGTATATGACACAACCTGATGGTTTCGTTCTTGATGGGCAAGCTAATAGGGTATGCAAGTTGCAGAGATCCATTTATGGACTCAAGCAAGCTTCAAGGGGCTGGAACATTTGTTTTGATGAAATCGTAAAAGAATTCGGTTTTATCAAGAACGAAGATGAGCCCTATGTTTACAAGAAAGTGAGTGGGAGTGTAGTAGTATTCCTATTGTTGTATGTCGATGACATACTCCTGATCGGGAATGATATACTGAACTTGCAATTGGTAAAGACTTGGTTATCTAAGTGCTTCTCCATGAAGGACTTAGGGGAAGTAGCCTACATCCTTGGAATAAAGATCTATCGTGATAGATCGCGTAGGTTGCTTGGCCTAAGTCAGAGTGCGTATATTGACAAGGTACTAAAAAGATTCAGTCTGGAAGAATCCAAGAAGGGATTTCTTCCGATGTCACATGGTGTTTATCTCTCTAAGGAATTGTGTCCTAGAACACAAGATGACAGAGATAAGATGAAGAGGATCTCATATGCATCAGCAATTGGATCCACCATGTATGCCATGCTATGTACTCAGATTGATATTTCATGTGTTTTGAGCACTTGTAGCAGATATCAATTGGTTTCTGTTGAGCGTCACTGGATGGCTATCAAGAATATTCTTAAGTACCTGGAGAGGACTAAGGATATGGTCTTGGTTTATGAAGAGGAAGATAAGCTCAGTGTAAGAGGATATAGTGATGCTAGTTTCTAAATGGACAAGGATAATTATAGTTCGCAATTTGGGATTACTCATTTTGTCTTAATATAGCTGCAATGAGCTGTAAGAGCTCAAATCGGTGTACTGCAGTGAATTCTACAATTGATGCTAAGTATATCGCATTATTTAATACAGCCATGTATGCGGTTTGGATCAAGAAGTTCATTACTGAACTTGATGTGATTCCAAGCATTGTTGATCCAGTATAGTTCTACTGCGATAACAATGGAGCCATTGTTGTGGTTGAGGAATCACAGTCTCACCAGTAATCCAAACACATACTTAGTTGATTCAATCGATCCGAGAGATCGATCAAGGAAAGGGAATGTGCAGATTTGCAAAAATACCTACTAACCCACTATTGAAGTTTCTGTTGTAGCAGAAGCATGATGGGCACTTGGGTCATTCAATGTTGAGTACATGAATGAATGGCAATAGTGTAGGCACTTGGGTCATTCAATGTTGAGTGCATGAATGATTGGCTATAGTGCAAGTGGGAGATTGTTAGAGTAGATGCCCTAGAGCCAATCAATTATTGTAGAATTGACTCTTTGTAATAATGCTCATTAATCAATAAAAGGCATTTTATTCTATATCGCGTAAATCATTATTATTGTAATATGTATTAATATATGTCCTTAGAATGGTAGAACCATGACGAGGGTATCAAGTGTTTCAAATCTTGATAGTGAGAACCTTATGAGCACATATGGTGGCTATTCTAGAAACATCTCTAGCCCCAGTATTATTCTGAAGTAAGGACATAGATAATACGGTAAGGCTATCATAGTATTGAATGACCCTGTCGAAAAGCATTAACTGATCTCACTTGTCAAGGTTGTTTGGTGACAACTTGGTGCAACACATGGGTGCTTGCTGTAGGCGAATACACGGCGGCAAGTTCACTGGACTGACCCACCAGAGGATTCCATATGGATGGTAACCCTATTGTCTATGGAACAAATCCTCTAACGAATGGTGGTGCATGTGATCCTTAGACTTGAGATCACCGGAGCGTCTTATGCACCGATTGGTGTAGTTTGACACTAGCCTAACGTAGTTCTTTTCAGATCTGTCAATACGGTGGTGATTGGCTGCATCAAGGAGTGTATCAAGACTATGGTGGATAGACAGAGGATTCATCACTCCTGGGTATGGGAGAAGTTATCTCACGGCGTAATTCAGTATATGGCAATGACACTAAAACCATGGCCACAGTGGGATTGAGTTGTTGCTCTATCCAGTTTATAATACAGGTCATTGGTCTAGAAACTGAATACATTTCTATGCCTTCGTCTCGTCGAGATAACGGATGATGAAAGGATTGAATTGCACGATAACCATATCGTTGACAAGTAGCTACTTTGCTGAATCCGAATCTATCGGGTGGCCATGATGCCTTGCTAGGGGCCAATCTTGGTCAGTGTGTAGTGAGACAATTAATTGGTGTTAATCGCGATACTACACACTGCTGGTATGATGAGGAGGCTATGGGTCACACAGATAGAAGATAATTTAAGAGCCAGGAAGAAAGAAGGGCGTTTTCGTCTTTTTAGGCGAAAGGGTATTTTGGTAATTTCATGGTGCAATTAAATTTGCTGAGGTCATAGCCTTTATTTAATTTGTTAGAAAAATTAAATAAGTGAAATTACATTTAAATATGTGTTTGCATATATTTAAATATATTATCATTATTGTTAAATGTTAATATATATTTTAAATATATATTAATTGATTTTAATTGAGATAATGATGAAATTAAAATAAATATCTAATTGGGAGTGTTTGGAAACAAAGGGTGTTTGGGTTGGAGCCCAAGCCTGTTTTATATGGGAATAGGGCAATTAAACTTTACTATAAAAGAAAAGTTTTAATTATAAAAGGTAAGAGTTTTTCATTTCACTCATTCATTGAAAAGAAGAAAACCTCCAACCCCTTAAACACTCTCCCACGCCAGATTTTAGTTTAGCTAAGAATCAAAGTTTTTCTTTGATTTTTCTTCTTTGTTTCTTAAGGCTAAAGAGGATCTAGCAAATCTCTCTTTAGTTCCTCGCGATTGTCTTCGTGTGGACTACATCGGTTCGATCGTACACTTGGGTCGATAGCAAAATACATTCAGAGACAACTTGGAGCAGCCTCCAAATGTGCATATGATTTCTTGAACTCTATATTAGTTTTATGCAGATTCTTGTTTTTGATATAAACTGTAAAACTGTATCCTAACCTTGGTTCTATAGTAACGATCCGTATTGTTAAAAGCTTTATTTTCCGCTGCCTCAATGGATCGTTTACTAACACGAGGAAAGCCCTTGAGATAGAAGGTGGCAACATAGAGGATAGCCCTTGGTCGTGACAATAAAAAGGTGCCTTTTTATGTAACGGACAGCATGGCAGGTCCCTCTGCTATCTGGTCATCGGACCTTGGTCCCTCATCTGGACGGCAGGTATTGTCCCCCTTCCCCCCCTCTTAAGGGATTTCTTCGCCTCCCACTCGAACCGATGCCCAAGTAGCCCAATAGTACACACCATGCTTCCCATTTGCCTATAGCCTCTTGGGCATGGGTTCGAGTGGTGTGGGAGACGAAGAAATCCCTTAAGAGAGGGGGAAGGGGGGGAGGGGGAGGGGGACAATACTTGCCGTCCAGATGAGGGACCAAGGTCCAACGGCCGGATAGTAGAGGGGTCGACCATGTGTCCGTTATAGAACCTCCCTAATACGCTTTCGATGTGGGATTCATTACAAAAGGCATTTAACCCTAGATTTTTCATTAGCCTATTCTTGTGTCTTTTAGACTGAAAGTTGTAGAAAGAATTTTCTAAGGTAAATTCTCTTTTCCCATTTTCTTCTTTGAGCCTTCTCAATAAAACTAGCCAATTGATCGTGTTGGGATTCTTGTCTTTTTGTGGGTTTTCATTCATGCACTTCTATTCTTGAAGTGGGAGTGTTTTTGCTACAACATCCGAAGGAGCCTCCAGTCGAAGGTTTGATTGTAACTCTTGTTTAATCTTATGTATATGTTTGTCTTAATGGGTTTTTAACATCGATCTATGATCTGGGTTTATGGGTTTTGAATAAAATTTTTGTTTCCTATTCCATCCTTATTCAAGTAAATCCCTATAGTTGTATCGGAGCCTTGGATTTGATGTTAATAATCTATAAAAACATGTATATATGTTTCCTTTGATTAATGATTGAAAAAGGCATGTTTCGATTTGTTGATTGAAAAATGGCAGATTTGGGTTTTTCTTGAAATCTATTGATTTTCATGAAAATGATTAATTTTTGTTGAAATTGATTAATATACATGTTGAGGAATTGAGTGGTTCAATAGGGTGTGAAAAGCCCTAAAAATTGTGACTATTTTGTATCTGCGCATGGCCATGGCTGTGTGCCACTACACACTATTGCTATCCACACACAGTGTGCAGCCACTTGCTAGAGCTATGTGCTTGCACACACGACTCCCCTGTCTTAGGCTACATGCGGCGTAGATAGCCCATTGATGTTTGCATGTGTTTGTACACAGCTTGTGTTGGCACTGCCCTTTCCTTGATGTTGCATGCATTTGTGCCAAGTGTCACATGTGTTTGCGTGTGGTTGCTCTTGATGCCGCGCACAAGTGCATGCGACACTATCTTGATACTGCGTGCGCAAGCATATAGTTATCCCTCGATGTCGCGTGCACAAGCACACAACTATCTCCCATGCTGCGTGCACACATGTGATGCGTGTTTCCTACAACATGCAATATGTAGCAGGTATACTAATCGCACAAGTAATATAATGATGAGTAGAGATCGTTCCCACGAGGATTGTTAGCTAACCACTAAGTATTCTACTATTCTCTAGTTGGAGCAATCGAAATCTTTGGATTGATGGGAGCTAATTATAACTAATATGAACAATAACTATTAAACTAAAATTTAACTAAAGATTGCAAGGTAAAATTTCAGAAAAACCAATTCAAGTAAAACAGGTAGGGTTTTGACTTCGTTCGGATTTTATGGGTTAAACCTAAAAATTACACTACATTCACATTCATATGCATTGATTGTAAACCGAACTCAGTAAGGTGTTAAACATACCTTCTCAGGCTATGTTTTCCTATTCTTCCTTTTTAACCTTCCGCACCCAACAATTTGAAGGTTAACAGTTCCAAACTCGTTAAGCATAAGAATCCTATAATGATTTCATTAATTCTTGAATCTATCTCTAGCATCCAATACTATAATGGTGATTACCCGAGAAGCCTAACATGATTCATTTCTCAATCTCATCATGTTCATCACATAAAGCATTAAAAATCAGAGTAAACACACAATTAAAACATAGTCATATGAATATAACGTGATCAATAATTAACCCATTAGAAATCCGAATTACAATCAAAACCCTAACCCAAAATGAGTTAGTTCATAGCTAAATTAACACTACACTTAAGAAAAACGAAAATAATCAAGTTCAACATAATGAAAAGTAAGAGAGAAAATAAGAAATCCCCCCAATTGATGAATCCTTCGGTTCAAAATCAGATCTTCCCCCTCTAAAATCCTAAAAATCTCTAAGCTTAATCCAAAAAAAAATGAAAAAAGTTGCTAACCCTACTTCCTGCACGACCTTAGGCAAAAAGGTTAAGTTTTTCTTTATACCTCGCCCTAATTTTCTAAGAAAAATACGCTGAACGTAAAAGCGTACGTTTTACAAAGCGAAAATTACATTTGTTACGGTGAAGAAGAAACATCGCCGCGGCAAAGAAAGCCTCAGACTTGTTCATGTCTACCATACTTCGCCGCGGCGAAGGACAATTCTTCGCTGGGGCGAAGCTACTTGAAAGGTTAGAATTTCTGAAGCGCCTCTGCTTGCTTCTTTCGCTTTCTTCTTCAATTCTCGGTGCTCTTCCTTTGGAACAAGCCTCATCGTGCTTTGTCATGCTTCAGAACTCTTCTAACTTCTGAGATCCATTAACCTCTGAGTCAAAACTTCCAATTCTATCCTTATTTGCTCAAAATGTCCATTTTAACCTGAAACACAGAATGTAAAGAATTAAACAACAATTCAGGTCAAAACGCAACAAAAAGTACCTGAAATCCGACTAAAAAGACTAATGAAAACTGTATAATCCACGGATTATCAACATGCACGACACTGTCCCTACCACATGTGTTTGCACATGTATGTGGCCTGTTGTTGGTTGTGTATGCCTACACACAGCTTTGTCATGGCTTGCCCATGGTGGGCCAAGGCTGTGCACAATTGTGCGTAGTCGTCGAGGATATCGGGGTTGCACATTAATGCGTGTAGCCTAGTAGGAGTAGCCATTTTCAGGCTATCAGAGAGTTGTTGGCTGTTGTCGACAACAACCCATTTGGTTGGCTTTATCCTACGAGCTTTCATGTGGAGTTGTGAAGGGTATCGAGACATCTTCTATTGTAGTGGGAGAAGAGCGTTTTGGTGATTGAGGAGTGGACGTTTTGGCAAGTCATCAAAAGGGAGAAGTTGGTGCTATTCTGGACTGTTCAGTTTTGTTGAACTAGGCATGGGCTAAACTACAAAGTTTGCAAGTTTAAGGACCAATTTGAGATTTTGGCATACAAGGGGTAAGCTGTAATCTACCAAATACCAATTAAATATCATTATTTTTTATTAATAATATGCTAATGCCATGATGGTTGAGATTGCATGGTGTCAATACATGAGCCTTAAACCTATGTGATTGTCTTAATTTCGGGAATGAATGGTTGTAATATTTTATATTATTAATTAGAGCCTATGCGTCCTGCCTTTTTTTGTAAATCTCTTTATAATTTCTTTTCTCATCTAATTCCTCTCGAATGTAAATCGAGGTTTCTATAATTTATAATTGTATTAATGATGTAAAGAAAATGGAGAAGAAGAAGAGAAGCCATTCCTCAAGACTTGTATTAAATAAGATCCTTAGGTTGACTAACTGATTCCCTTTGGCTTGGGGCAATCTGTTTTGGATGGGCATGTACTGACACATATTTATTATGGTTGTAGAATGCAAGCTAGGATGTTTTTACATTTTGGAAAAGCATGTCAAAACCATAATGTATGATGAGATGTAATAATTAAACCCTCGTAAATGATATTAAGTCAAACAAAGAAACCTAAAATATTGGTTGTTGGATGAGGTTTACATAGCGGAAATTAAAAAATTAATCCCTAATAACAACCATAAGCCCTAGATCCTTATACCTAATTTACTGCAATGTCTCACTAGGCAAGTATTCACTGAGTATCCTATAGAGAGAATCTAGAGAATTGCTAGTTCAAAAAGGGTGTTTGTCTAAAATTTTTATCCTTAATCCAGTTATAACATACTATTACACAAGGATTATTTCTCACATATATAAATCTACATTAAATTTCTTCACTGAGATAGTGTGTGCAATCCTCTCGCTAGCTTGACGTCTCCCGACCATTACAATCTAATACCTGTAAAAATAAGGAAAGCAATGGGGTGAGCTATAAATGCTTAGTAAGTAAACCAAATCTAACTATGCTCTTACTCCGCTATCCCTGTTTTCTCTGTACTGCTTCTAAATTTCTGCTTGCTTTCTCTCTTTATTCTCAGGCATACTACTTAGCAGTCTACTATTTTTCTCAAATCTTTCTAAATCCTTTTAATGATGTGCAATTCTTTATCATTTTATTTCTCTTCTTTGCTAGATTACAACATTCCATTTCTTTCTCTACTCAACAAATCGCTAAGTTTCCTTACTATTTGTCATGTTTCTAATTTATGTTCTTTTCTAGCATGTATCTAATTTATGTTCTGTTTTTGTATATCTCTAATTTCTTTTCTATTCTCGTAGGCTTCTATTTTCTTTTCTTCTCTATTCTCATGGGTTTCTATTTTCTTTTCTTCTCTATTCTTATGGGCTTCTATTTTCTTTTCTTGGCTAGTCAGACATCCAATAATAAAGTAAACTGTTTAATTTATGCATAAATGCATGAGATGCAATGCACATAAAATGTCTACTGCATATGCAAATGATCATGTTTGTATTCTTTCTGAAAATTCTTTTCTAATTCTTTCTAAAATCATTTTCCTTTCTTTTTGAAATTCTTTATGTTTTCTATTTCTTATTCTATTTTTCTTTCTTTCTGAAATTCTTTCTATTCTCTATTCCTTATTCTATTTCTCTTTCTTTTTGAAACTCTTTCAGTTTTCTATTTCTTATTTTATTTTATTTTCTGAAATTCTTTCTATATTCTATTCTGATTTGCCGATCGGACTAGGTTGAGGCATGGATTTGGAACCTTGGTTGTGTGAGCATATTTTGAAATTCTTTCTAGGTACAGTCCTCATCCACATGCACTTCTGGCGGATTGTACAATTATGTATTCTATTCTGAGTCTGCTCTCTGATGGCAGCGTGCATGTGGGAAACTTCTGCATCTTTGTTGCCACTAGCAAATGCAGCGAATGCTCATAGGTTCCCCATCGCAACAGCCCTCTGAAAACATGTTCTGTAAATCTACAAAATAACCAGCTAGACATTTTCCAATAATTTTAAAATTTCTGAAATGTATGCTATGCTATGTCATGCATTTATATGTTGTCTATGCATGATCCCATAATACGTGTCTGACTTTGGCATGTATTCTATTAGTTCTGAGGCTTTTATTTCTATAATTTTTGGGAAAGCCCAAAGTTCTATTCTAATAACACGCTTTACTTAAACATTTTCTATTTTATTCTTTATTTCTGAATTCTATGCATCGTGTGTACGTACGCAATCTTATAATTTCTACATAATTCTTTAATTCTTTAATTCTATCATGCTATGTAAAATGTACACGTACACAAATACAATAACTCTCACAAATTCTACTCTTCTATAATTCTATTAGTGAGATATTAAAACGGCACAATTCAACTAGGGAGTGAATTCTATATTTTGGGCAATCTAATTTCTTCTATAAAAAGCTATGCCACAACTTTGGTATTAAGTCTACTAACTTGCCGAATTATGCAACTAGATTTTCTCAAACTTATATATCACCTAACCATGTCATTAAACAACACTCTAATATTTTTATAATGTAACAAACATGTCTTGTGCAACTTTCTAAATACAAATCTTAATGCAATAAATTTGCATTCTCTTACATGACCATCAACTTCAATTGTTATACATGCCCTTCTTTCTTCTTTTCTTTTGGCTACATTCTATACATTAATCTATATTGCCATATTAATCATTGTAAATTCAATTAACATATGGCACAACATACATACTTGGCTAAATTCTAACTTCTTTTTAACATTTTGAACTAAACTTTCAGCCAATACAACATATTCTCAAGATCTTTTAGAACAATTCTATAGCTTGTAATATATAATAAGGCATGAAAACTATACTCATACCAATCAATTTCTAAAATGGTCATGTATTTAATACATAAACCAAACTTCTATTTCTTTGACGTTTCTTTTGATATCTATACTTGGGAAAGCTTTTCTATTCTTTATACAATAAAATCACTTATTACATATTGTTTGTAATTAATCTCAAAACAAGAAACAACAATATACTCATTTGGCCAAGCCCTTATTTGGATGATCTTTCTAAAATCAAGTACGAAAACTTGAGAATTTATTATGGCATATTGATATGTCATGACATAATCTACCATTCTCTACTATCAACAATGCTATATCAAAGTAACAATTTAACATGTAAATCCCTTCTAACACTTTCCCTAAGTCATAAGTTTCACAATTTCTAATTCAATAACTAAATAAAATGTGCTATTGAAGAAATACTATGGGTTCAAGTAACTTGAACCATGCACTAAAAGCCATTTATCTCATTGAACTAACATGACAAAAATCTGGCGTGCTATCGTAGGCACCCAAAATTAAAACCTAAACAACACATGAAGTAGTGTGAGTCAGGATCATTCCTACGGAGAGTGTCTAGCCGAATTTAATGTTATGTGAACCAGTATGGGGGGTTTTGAGTTGAACAGAAACAATTTCGGGAAAACAACAATTCAAATTAATCAATCAATCAAAATAACAAACCTTGGTCTAAGTCAACATCCACTATCAAAATCTATCAACTGATCATCGATACAAAAATAAATCAATTCATACCCTGAATATTCACCGTTGGAACTATTTTCCTATCTCTCCTTAGTTGTAATTAATTAAGAAAAAAACGATCTAATTAACCTTACTACTAAACAACCCTAGACAAGCGCTAAAGATTTAATCTAGTGGTAGCCTTAAGACCTAGAGAGATCGGTGAAGCTAAAGAACACAAACTCAAGCGGTTGCATTTAATTTAGTCGAGTGTTCTTCTTAAGAATTACTAATTCCTGACGCAGCAAATTATTAACCCTAATTGCTTCACAAGTTAGAGGAATCAAACAATTACGGATTTGATATCTAACTTAGCAGCAGATTGCAACAATTAATAAACTAATAGGCCTCCTAGTAATTAAACCCAACAATCATGAAAATATGCATGGAAGAACATTCAATACTCAAACATAAATTGAACACTTAAAGAAAAAAACTAGATTGATCTCACAGTTTATTGATTCCGAGGTCTTGTTTCCTTCGACCAAGTTATAAAAATTAGCCACTCATGGCCATCACGAAAATTCCAAGGAAAAACGAATTCCACCAGTGAGAGAAGAGAGAGGTGTGTGTGATATATGCTATCCTAATCTGATCTCCCTTTAAAAATATCTAATTTGAATTCTAATTCTACTCAATCTAAATCTCCTAAAAATATTCTAAAATCCCAAAATAACCTTTATCCTAATCTGAGTAATTGAAAATAAAATAAAGTCTTAATACAAAATAGGAAAGTGGTGTTTCCAGCTGTAATTTGCGTGCAACAAGTCTTCAAAACTTCTTGTAATAATCTGCCTATTTGAATTGCATGACAAGGCGGAATGTTCCAGAACGTTGGCAGTGCAGGTGCGTCAACTTCAAGCTCGATTACAACCTTTATGAAGCAAGTATCTCTCCAAACTCAAAACATAAAAGTTTTAGATATATTTCTTAGCGTTCCAAATCATTTTGAATCATCTCAATCGGAGCTCGGATGAGAGAGTTATGCCCAGATTATGAAATGATGTCGAAACTGTCTGATTCACTTAATTAGTTCCGTTTTGCAATTAACGCCTCCATTTGCATCCTAAATCAAAATAGAATAATAATGAGTATATTTAGGCAGCAAATAAGTATAAAAGAGTAGATATTAAGGGGGGGTAAATATGACATTTTGCATTCTCATCAAATTCCCCCACACTTAGCTTTTGCACGTCCTCAGGCAAACTAATTCAAACAAACACTACACTACACTCAAGTCATATCAAGAACACCATCATGATGCATAAGCAACAGTATTTAATCCATGCATATTCATACCTAACTTAGGCAGCAACAAAATAAAATAAAATAGAGTTAATGACATTCATCTCTCTTCATCATTTTCCACAATTACTCTCAATCACTCAATGCAAACAAGGAAACTAATCACAACCAATTCATGTACAACTCACCTCTCAACTTTTTCCTCAACTATTTCTCTTTACTACTACAAACTGGGTAGCAAATTAGGGATATATATATATATATATATATATATATATATATATATTAGAAAAAGAATGAGTGCATTTTATGCTCCATCTCATTTTATGGTTGTGTTTATGAGTGAATGTGTTTTACGCTCCATCTCGACTCACCACATACCTTTCTTTTCTTTTTCCCATTTGCTTAAACCCAAATTTAGGACTAGCTTAAGAGAAACAATTTTTTTTTTCTTTTAAGGGTTGTTATACACTCCTCAATCATGCTTCATCACCAAGTTCACACAACTTATCAAGACATATTGTTTCAAACTACAAAGATTCAAATCTGATTAACTCTATTTTATGAAATATTGCTAACATCCTAAGTCAAGGAATATGCTTAATAACAAAGTCAAGTTACTATTTTAAGCATCACTAGACGTTCAAAGACATGACTTAAAGCATAAACCTTCCTAAACAAAAAACTATTTGTTTTTTTTTTTAACAAATTAAAACATACACAACCTAAAACAAATTAAAACACAACCTAAATCCCTTCCCCCACACTTAAAGCTGACATTGTCCCCAATGTAAGATGAAATGCAAAGAAAAGGCAAAAATAACCAAAATTTAAAATGCGAGAATAAGAAAACAAACTCCCCTTGGGTTGCCTCCCAAGCAGCGCCTTTGTTTATTATCGTTGGCTCGACTCAAGGCTTCTTCTTGTGATGCACTAAGTTTACTTGAGAAGATCACCAATAACGTTCCTCCGTCTCCAAGGAACACGTACTTGAGGTAACTAGGGAGAGGCTTCAAATCTGGAATGGGAGCCTGCAAAACAGAGGGTAAAAGCCTCTTGTTAGAAATTGGTAATGCCATATAATGAACGTTACCTGACTGTTGCTGTAACTTTGGAGAATCATTCAATGCTACAACAGTTTCCTACAAATCAGTACTCAAGGCTAACTCCTCATTCTCTTTCTCAAGATGCTTACTAATGGCA